>CM053625.1:193769616-193815480 GCA_028646595.1 Phalanger gymnotis
CACCTCTGCTGCCCTGGGGGTGGTGGCCCAACCAAAAACTCAGTCCCACAGCTTTTCCCACTAACCTTCTCTGTTGTCTTTGCTCTTTGTGGGTTGAGAGGTCTGGTAGATGCCACAGCTCAGTAATTCAGGATGCTAGGGCACTCTCTGCTCGTCTCCTGGTCTGGTAGGTCCGCGTCTGGTCTGTTTGCGCCGTGCGCACTGGGCTCAGCTCTGCTCCCCTCAGCTGGGAACTTGGAGCTCCGTGCGGGACAGACCTTACCCAGAGACCATCCAGGCTGTCCTGGGCTGGAGCCCTGCTTCCCTCTGCCACTTTGTGGGTTCTGCAGCTCTAGAATTGGTTCAGAGCCATTTTTTTATAGGTTTTTGGAGGGACTTGGTGTGGACCTCACGCCAGTCACTGCTTCCCAGCCGCCATCTTGGCTCCACCCCCTAACCCATGTCCTTCTAACTCTGAGGCCATGTCTCTACAATAAGGATGATGATATCTATCATTTACTGTGTGTCAATCCCTATGCAAGTGATGTAAAATTATTATCTTATTTTATCCTCACAACTACCCTCTAGGTAGGTGCAACCATTATCCACATTTTTAGATGAGGAAACTGAGGCAAACAGAGGTCAGGTTACTTTTCCAGGGTCACACAACTATGATATGTCTGAGAATGGATTTGAACTCAGGTCTTCCTGACTTTCAGCCAGGCGCTCTATCCACTGAACCACCTACCTTTCCCATGCAAAACCATTACATACGCACATACATACACACATAAACAAACATATGTTTGTTAAGGTAGGGTCTTATTCCAGTGTGGAGGGTGTATTGTCCCAAGTTTCAGGGGTTGCGTGCAGCTGTTTTCAGAGACAGTTCTAGAGACCTGCAAATTTTCAGTTGTTCCAATGTTGTATGATGAAATGAGAGATGTTTATTCCTGTCCTGGTCTGTGCTCTGGTCTGTGAGTGACCACAAGCACTCTTCTGCCTTGGAACTGTGAGGAGGATTCCCTCTGCAAAACCTCCACAAGCTCTGCTATGCCGGCACTTCTCCTTGCCCCAAGACTGGGACCCAGATCCAAGCACAGGAAAGCAAGAGAATACTGCCTCAGTGCCAGCAGAGAGATTCCTGCAATCCCTCTCTGATTAGCTGCTCAATCCCCCTGCTATCTGTGGGCCAAGAGCTCCAGGAGCAGCCATAGCCACTGCCACCGTTGCCACCTCTGCAATCCCAGGGCTGGGGTGAGACAATTGTCCCTCTCTTGCAAGTCTTCCTACTAACCTTCTAGGTTGTCTTTGGTTTTTGTGGGTTGAGAAGTCTGGAATCACCACAGCTGCCAGTGATTCAGTCCTTTGAGGCCTGTTCCAGGTTTCTCCAGCTTGATCTGTGTTGGCCTAGGCAGCATTGGTCTGCTTTCCTTTCTCAGCCTGGTGCAACAGACCTTTCCTGTCGACTTTCCAGGTTGTCTTGGGCTGTAAATTTGTTTCACTTTGTCATTTTGTGGGTTCTGCTGCTCTAGAATTTGTTTAGAGTCATTTTTACAGGTATTTGGAGGGGGTTGGGGGAGAGCTCAAGTGAGTCCCTGCCATACCATTTTGGCTCTGCTCTCAAGCCTTCTTCAGACGTACAAAATGATAAATTAATTTCAATAATAATTTTGTCTTTTTTCTTTCTGTTCAGTCTGAAGTATATTGATAGAAGCAGATGCCTTACACAAGTGAGGAAAGCAACTGAATCTGGCATGGAAAGAATTGTAGGAGTTGTGAAGAAAATAAAATGAGCAGATCACTCATACAGAGGAATGGAATTACAATAAATTGTCTGTCACTTATCCATGCAAATAAAATCAAGTATTAGGTAGCTAATGAAGAAACAGTGCAGAAACAAAGAATGAATTTTAGTTGCCTTCAGAGTCAATAATATGAATATCTAAAATGTTTTACTTTCCTAATTACATTTTCTTAAGCTAATACTAAAGTGTATCATTCTCTAGGTATACATTACCTGGGCACTGATAAAAGGTTGAGGGAAAGTGTTTTTGAAGTAACCAATAATTCCATTAACCAATCCACATATATTTTTAATCTACTGTGTTCCAGACAGTCTTAAGCAGTAGGGATACAAGAGGGAAAAAATAGAATATTCCCTGTTTTCAAGGAGCTTACATTCTTTTGGGGGAAGATATTGTATATGTACATATATATGTGTGTGTGTGTATACAAACACATTATATATATATAATAGATATATATTATATGCATCATACATAAGGTGTGTACAAAATACACTTATAAAATCAGAATAAAATAAAATCTAAATACTATACACATTACTTAGGCCTTTCCTCTGTTGATTATTTTCTATCTTGTAGATAACTTGTTTGACCATAGCTTTTTGGTTTGTTCATTTTGTTTTGGGTGTTTTTGGCTCAATTGCATATTCTCAATTCTACTTGAGAGCAAAGATAGTCCTTTGCCTTTCTTTGTAACCCTAGCACTTACTAGTGCTGGCCATATGGTAGACACTTAATTAAGGTTTATTGATTGAATGATTTGAATTCATTTGCAGTTCACAATACAGAGAAGTCTATGCTAAGTGAAATATTTGTGGAATAAATCAAAACAATTCAGAGAAAACATATACTCAGTGGTCAGGCAAGGATACATGGAAAAGTTGGAACCCAGCATGGGTTATGAAGAATGAGTGAAATTTAAATAGGGAAAAGGTAAGGTATGTAACTTCTAACTAGGTAATAGTGTAAGCAAAGAGACAGAAGCAGAAATGTGTACCTATGACTTTACATAAATATGTATTTTAAATCCTGTTCTGTATAATTTAACAAATATAATTTGCTAATGAGAATCTTAGAACATAAAAAGCCAGAATGGGACAGGATCTTAAAGAATAGCTAGTCTAATGCCTTCATTTTAGATATGGAAATCCAATTATTATTTGTTTTTTCCTCCCTCTCCCCTTCCTTCTTCCCTTCTTTCATTTCATCCCTCTCTCTCTTCCTTCTTTCCTCTCTCCCTTCTTTATTTTTCTGCCTTCCTTTTTTTCCATTCTACCTTCTTAACTTCTTACCTGCCTTTTTTTCTTTCTCTCTCTTTCTCTTCTTACCTTTGAGATTTTCATATTGGATCAGAACCTTTCCTATTTTGTATTACATAGGATTAATATCTGAAAGAGACCTAAGAGATCACCTAGTTCAACCACTTCTTTTTGTATAGAAAGAAATTGAGGCCCTGACATATTAAGTAACTTATAAAAGGTCATACAGAGAGTAAGTAGCATAGCCTTCTCAAATGTCAGGAAATCACATGAAGAAAAAAGAAATACTATTAATAATAATAGCAGAATTATATTTATATTCATTTCCTCTCTAAAATTATTATACTTGGTTTTAAACTTATACATATTGACTAGAGTATTAGCTGAAGGAAAACCATAAAGCAAAGCAACAAACACCTTTTGAAATTCCATGCCTGACTAAATATAAGACAGACTGAAAGTCTCCTTTCATAATTTGAAACTTCTTTGGAGAAATATCAATTTTTATAGTTATTATCTTGACCAGACCAAATTCCTGAAAACTAATATTGCAGATCCTAAGACAGGCTCATTACTATTTATCAAATAAACATGAGGCTTTGGCCAGTGATTGTGGGGTGTAGGAATGGGGGAAGTTATTAGAAATGGGAACTCTTTTGCCTTTGGCATGTGTACATGTGTGTGTGTGAAACTGAAAAGCCGTAAGAATACTGATGAAACCAAAGTCCATTCAGAAAGAGAATGTCATACATGTTACCTGATCATAGAAACAGTGGAACCCCAGAGTCATTAAATTAAATTTCATAGTTGATTGAAATATTGAAAAAGTTTTTTTTCTCTTTAAACTGAATAGCAACAGATGAAATTAATGTACTTCTCTTTGCCCAAAAAATGAGTAAAATTTATCCTACATTCTAAGTTTAAAACCTTCCATTGTGCTGAGCTAATGGAAGTGTTAAGTGTACAGGTATAAAATATAGCGTTATTTTTATGACAAATGAGTTTTATTTATTCACTGTTTATTTCTCTTCCTGTGTGGTGGGGAATGGATTTAATTTTATTCTCATTGGAGCCAATTTTATGGAATGTTTTACCCACAGAAAGCTTCTTTTTGTGCTATTTTTTTCTTACATAAAGTAAAAGAGCCACTTTGTTGCCAAACAGAAGGGAGAATGAGGATAAAAGAAAGGGGATGGGAAGAAGAAACACAAAGAGAGACAGACAGAAACAGAATAGAAGGAAGGAAGGAAGGAGAGGGAGGGAGGGACGGAGGAAGGGAGAGAGAGAGAGAGAGAGAGAGAAAGAGAGAGAGAGAGAGAGAGAGAGAGAGAGAGAGAGAGAGAGAGAGAGAAAGAGAGAGAGAGAAAGGTAGTGGGGAAGATTAAGGAAGCAACATAAAATTGTCCATCATTACAGCAATTATATGTGTGTGTATGTGTGCATGTGTTTCTGTGTATATGTATCTATCTATACATACATAATTATATATATATACATATTTGGGAAAACTGCAAGTGCAATCTACTGAGAGAATTGGGTGGTATAGGTGAGAGCATGCCCTTAAGTTTAAGATGAGAGGTTTTTATTTCTTTTCATACCGTACCTTCTCAATCAATATCCCTTTGTAAAAGCGAAATATACTCAGTGGCTACATGATACTAAGGTACTACCTGATAGTATCAATGTTATTAGGGAGGCATTAAATGTATCTAGTGATTAATACTCTTTGACCACAACTTGTGTAACCATTCTCCAATTGATGGGCAGCCCCTTGATGTCCAATCCTTTGCTATCACAAAAAGCTGCTATAAATATTTTTGTACATATGGGTCCCTTTCCCACTTGTGTGATCTCTTTGGGATACAGGCCTAGAAGTGGTTTTCCTGGGTCAAAGGGTATGCACATTTTTATAGCCCTTTGGGAATAGTTCCAAATTGCTCTCCAGAATGGCTGGATCAATTCAGAGCTCCACCAAAAATGTAACAGTGTTCCAATTTTCCCCCATCCTCTCCAACATTTATCATTTCCCTATTTTGTCATGTTACCCAATCTGACAGGAGAGATACAGGACCTAAGAGCTGTTTTGATTTGCATTTCTCTAATCAATAGTGATTTAGGGAATTTTTTCATATGACTATAGATATCTTTAATTTCTTCCTCTGAAAACTGCCTGTTCATATTCTTTGACCATTTCTCAATTGGGGAATGACTTGTATTCCTACAAATTTGGCTGAATTCCCTGTATACTTTAGATACGAGGCCTTTATCAGAGACACTGGTTGTAAAGATTTTCTCCCAATTTTCTGCTTCCTTCCCAATCTTTGTTGTATTGGCTTTGTTTTTACAAAAACTTCTCAATTTAACATAATCAAAATTATTCATTTTGCATTTTGTAACACTCTCTATCTCTTGTTGAGACATGAATTCTTCCCTTTCCCGTAAATCTGACGGGAAAACTATTCCTTGCTCTTGCAAATTGCTTAAAGTATCAGCCTTTATTCCTAAATCATGAACCCATTTTGACTTTATTTTGATATACGGTATAAGATACTGGTCTATGCACAGTTTCTGCCCTACCATTTTCTAATTTTCCCAGCAGTTTTTGTGAAAAAGTGAAATCTTAGCCCAGAAGCTGGATTCTTTAGGTTTGTCAAAGAGTAGATTGCTATAGTCATTGACTGGTGTTTCTTGTATACCCAACCTATTCCACTGATCCACTGCTGTTTCTTAGCCAGTACCTAGTAGTTTTGAGGACTGCTGCTTTATAGTTCAGTTTAATATCTCATGGCTAGGCCACCTTCCCCAGCATTTCTTTTCATTAACTCCCTAGATATTCTAGACCTCTTGTTCTTCCAGATGAATTTTGTTATCATTTTACCCAGCTCTATAAAACAATTTTTGGTAGTTTGATTGGTATGGCACTGAATAAGTAAATTGATTTAGGTAAAATTGTCATTTCTATTAAATTAGCTTGGCTTAACAATGAGCTACTGACATTTTTCCATTTATTTAGATCTGACTTTACGTGTGTGAAAAGTGTTTCATAAATATGTTCATATAGGCCTTGGGTTTGTCTTGGCAAGTAGACCCCCAAATATTTTAGTGTCTACAGTAACTTTAAATGGAATTTCTCTTTCTATCTCTTGCTGTTAGGCTTTGTTAGTAATATATGGGAATGCTGAGGATTTATGTGGGTTTATTTTACATCCTGCAACTTTGCTGAACTTGTTTGTTATTTCAAGTAGTTTTTTTTTCCTTGATTCTCTAGGATTCTCTAAGTAGATCATCATATCATCTGCAAAGAGTAATAACTTATTTTCTTCTTTGCCCATTCTAATTTTTTCAATTTCTTTTTCTTCTCTTATTGCTACAGCTAACATTTCTAGTACCAAATTGAATAATAGGAGTGATCTTATTGGGAATGAATCTAGCTTATGCCCATTACATATAATGCTTGCTGATAGTTTTAGGTAGATGCTACTTATAATTTTAAGGAAGATTCCATTTATTGCTATGCTTTTCTACCTCCTCCTTACCTCTTCTCCCAGAACAATCTCTTTCCACTCCTTATGTTTTTTTTTTTTTTATCATCACATCAGTTACTTTATACTGACACCTGAGGGTATTTATGTATATCCCTTTCAATTGTCATAATAACTGTACCATTCTCAAGATTGACCTGAAGTTTTCCCAATTCTCTAGCACCAAGAGAATTAAAAGAACCTGGTATGCATTTCTGGATGGGGCATCTGTCCATGCTTTATAAGCTGTGCCAAGGTCCATGGCCTCCAACATAACCACTGGATTAAGAACCACTTGAGAGCGTCAGGTTAACTGTGAGATAGCCTGTCAACTGTCTGACCTGCCGGGACCAAAAATCACCTCCAAAGTACTTGGAGAGTGAAAAGGGGTTAGAGAGAGTGGGAGGCTTACATACCTTCCAGTCTTGCCTGGAGAAGTCCTTGTGATTAGCAGTATTCCTGGTCTTAGGGAACCACATGTTGAGGTTTGGGGTTGAGGGGTGCTCAAGACCCCAAAATACCGTCATACTGGGTCCTGCCAAATGAATTCCACTCCAGCCTTCTCTGCCAAAGAAAAAACAAGATTATTAAAGATTTGCCATATTGGATAGACTCTTGGGGAACCTTGCATACATAATTTTTAAAGTAGAAGAGATGCAAGGATCCATCTATAGGAATCATTATGGAAGAGGTGATTGGGAATAAGATTTTATCTTAGAAGAGAAGCTGAGGTTTAAGACTGATGACAAGGAAGACACCTTCTGTAGCCCACAGCACATAGAAGCCCCACCCTCCAGAACATGTCTCTACTCCTCATCCTACATCTTGAAAGCCCTTCATTGGTGAGAGAAGGAGGAGTTTAAAGGTTATTGAAAAGATTCAATGATAAAAAATATCTCCTTTAGCTGCTACTCCTTTTACCATGATTTTCATAGAGCACAGGATATTGAGGGAATAATAGAAGGAGAGACCAGTAATCTAGTGAAGAATATAAAGAAACTGTATACCTGGAGAAGACGGTGGCACAATTGATGACCAAAGGAAGATTGTGTGCCTGTATGTCTTTTTGTAATTAGTGAAGATGTGACTTAATGCCACTTAACCATTGATGCCCCAAAGAAATTCCATGCCAAGTCCTCCATAATTGTCATCTGGGTACTATTTCCATTATTTAGTTTCCCATGTGACTTACAGATTATCACTTAACCTATTTGATTCTCAGATTATTTGCAAAATGTAAATTATAATACCTGCCCTGCCAACCTCACAGGGTTATTGTGGGGATCAAATGGATATGAAAGTGCTTTGAAATATGTCAAGGACATTATAAGGCTATGGAATGATGAATATGATTTTTAAAATTTTATAGGAGGTAGGCCAATCAGAAAGCAAGAGTGAGGCATAACAGATAGAAGGGATAAGGGAAGATAATAAACATTTATTATGCACCTACTATGTGCCACTGTTAGCACTTTACAGATATTAGTTAAATTGATCTTCACAACAACTCTATGAGGTAGGTGCTATTATGATGCTCATTTTACATTTGAGAAGACTGAGGTAGATAAAGGTAGTAAACTTGCTCAGGGGGACACAGCCAGTGAGTGTCTAAGGACACATTTAAACTAGAGTCTACCTAACTCCAGGAACAGTGCTCTATCCTCTGCACTTCCTAGCTACCTCTGAATCATCTAACTGCTTCTAGGCACAGCAAATACTGAACCAGTATCAATAAAATATTAAAATAATTACACAGGTTTTCATATTGTTGGGAAAATGCTGAATTTATGAAATGAAATATGGAGAGTGAGGCAGCTAAATGGCTCAGTGAATAGAGAACTGGGCTTGGAGGTGGGAAGACCTGAGTGAAAATCTGGCCCCAGACCCTCACTAGTTGTGTGACACTGGGAAAGTCACTTACCCTCTGTTTGCTTTAATCTATTGATAAAGGAAATCATAAACCACTCCAATGTCTTTGTCAAGAAAATTCCATAGGGCATCATGGGGTATCAGACATAACTGAACAACAAAATATGGAGAGAAGATACAAATGAGAAAGTATGAATGGATTGTGTTCTGCCTAGATAAAGGGAGTATTTCATGCCAAAGAAATCATGCATCCATCAAAGGATTGAAGTATTATCATTCAATATAAAGTGATCAGAGAAGGAAAGGAAGAAGTGAACCTCTCTAAGATAAACCTTAAGTGAATAAATTTCTTTCAGATTTCATCCTAACTATATGCCACCTTGACTTCTGATAGAAAGAATATCTTATCATTGAGATTGAGGAAGACTAGATAGATATTGTATAAGATGTTAGAAAAAGGAATCAGCCCTAAGATGTGAAGGGCCTTTTAAAGAGCACCTGACAGCAACAAGAGAGGAAGTTACCTTTTTTGACATGAGATTTGGCAGGAATCATACTTCTACCATTAGTGGTACAGCCCTGCCATAGAAGCTGCCAAATGACACTAGGAAAAGTAAAGTATTCTGACATCTACTATTAAATTATAGAATACGTGCCACTAAGAAATATTACATGTCATAATAATACTTCATAAAGTGTTTAGATGTGAAGATCAAATGAATGCAGTGATATGTTACTAGTCTCACTGTAAATGAAGCATATGCCTAATGGCATACCTATATTCCACTCTTTAGAGTCTCAATGTCTTATTTAATCATTTTGAATTCATCCCTTTCCTGTTCCACTATTTCATTTTCATCTCTTGAAGTCCAACAACTTTTTATAAAAATTATAACTAACCTAATCGTCTCTTACTAAAATATTCTCATTTAATCCAAAAGACATTTATTTATTTATTGGATTGAGGAAAATGAGTCCCACATTAAGAGAAAATCCATTTTCACAAAATCTGTTAGAAGGATGCCAAGATGTCATCTAGGGCAACACACTCTTGAAGATGATTCCCTAACACAATATTGCTAACAAGTGGCCATCCATCCCTTGTTTGATGAACCCCAATAAGGGAAAAGTCACTATTTCCCAAGGACATCCACTCCACTAATGGGCAATACAATGGTTAGAAAGTTAATTTGTTTGTCTTTTTCAAGAAGCCTGATGTTGCCTCTTTACAAATTTCACATTTTTCTCCTAGTTCTTTTCTATGGAAAAAAGAAGGCCAAGTCTAATCCCTTTCCTAAGTGGCAGTCCTTCAAATACTTGAAGATAGCTATCATGTCCCCACTAAGTTTTCTCCAAATTGAACATTGTTAGTTCTTTTAACTACCCCTCTTCATATGATATGAAGTCCAGGTTCTTTATGTGAACAACTCTGAGAGATAAAGAAATTAGAGAAATAAACCAACTCTGTGATATCACCTCACATCTATCAGATTTGCTAATATGACAAAAACAGAAAATGATAAATATTGGAGATGTGGGGAAGATTGGAACACTAATGCATGTTTGTGGAGTTGTGAACTGATCCAACCATTCTGTAGAGCAATTTGGAACTATGCCAAAAGGGCTATGAAGCTGTTCATACCCTTTGATCCAGCAATAATACCACTACTAGGTCCGTATTCCAAAGGGAAAAGGACCCACATGTACAAAAATATTTATAGCAGCTCATTTTGTGGTGGCAAAGAATTGGAAATTGGAAAATTGAGGGGATGCCCATCAACTGGGGAATGGCTGAACAAGCTGTGGTATCTGAATGTAATGGAATACTATTGTTCTATAAGAAATGATGAGCAGCCAAATTTCAGAAAAACCTGGAAAGACCTACAGGAACTGATGTTGAATGAAGTGAGCAGAACCAAGAGAACACTGTACACAGTTACTGCAATGCTGTGTGATAACTGACTTTGATAGATTTAGCTGCTCTCAGAAATACAACAATTTAAGATAGTTTCAAAAGTCTTATGATGGAAAATGTTATCCCCATCCAGAGAAAGAATGGTGGAGTATGAATTCAGATTGAAGCATACTATTTTTTCTCTTTTGTTTCCTTCCTCATGGCTTTTCCCTTTTGTTCTGATCCTTAACAACTTGACTAATATGGAAATATGTCTAATGGTATAATAGGATTGTACATATATAGCTTAAATCAGACTGCATGCCATCTTGAGGAGGGAGAGAAGGAAAAAATGGAATACAAAATCTTATAAAAGTGTTTGTTGAAACACATTTTTACATGTAATTGGAAAAAATGCTAAGTGGAAAACAACATTTAAAAAATAAAATAAAATATTTTTTAAAAATTCCATGCCCCAAACTGAAATTTTCTTCTCAATTTAGCAGCATTTTTAACTGTGCCCTTGTTTTAGTCCTCAAGGTTATTCTCTTTGAAATATTTAGTCTCCATTGTGCTTCCTCTAGGCAAAAGAGATAAATCTTTCTCACTTTCTCTTCTCCTCAACTTTTGTTAGATGCCTTACTTGAAGACTTCCTCTGCTTCGATACTCTATGAAACAGGATTTCTATAGAGTCTCTTGGCTTTCATTATTGGAAGGGAAGTCAGAGCAGTGTCTCTATCAGTCTGGAAACAGGAGTTCCACTCTGCCATAAGACATTTCACTTTACAGTCTGAGCATTAGAACAGGGAATAGTTTGGTTAGCAGATGTGTGAAGCTTTCTAGTACAAATGAAAATAGCTTATTGGGGCCCCATATGGCCAATTTATGTATTTGTTAGCATCTAAATGTTTTAAGACTCCTCAATGCTAGAGTAATGCCTGCCAAACAAAATCATTCCAAAATACTGGTATTTTTTAAAGTATTGGCAACATGCTTATCTATTTCCATTTTTTCCAATGGGTGGAAAATGTTGTGAGGAGAAATACTATCAACAGTAAAAATGGATTCTGCATTTAAAAGAAAATTCAAATTTTGTAGATGAATTAAGCATTTAACCACGTATCTTCTAATGGAAGTGTACGGTGGATCAGTAACCTGTCATTTCAGACTTCAGAGGACATTTGAGGTTAGAACTAAATGGTATGCACTTACTTCTAAGGCAAAGAGATAACTTCCCCCTAGTTTAAGCTGTTGAAAATTGGAATGTTCTACCTCAGCAAGCAAAGGATTCCTTTCACTTGAATATATTCAAGGAGATGCTGTACAACCACTTCTTAGGGAAGTCACAGAGGATTCCTGTTCAGGTAAAAGGTAGACTAGATGGACTTTGATTCTTGTCAAGCTCTAAAATTATGGGCTTCTTTTGAAGGGACAGGGAGAAATAAAGCATAACCTAGCCCTTTGATACTGTTCCGGCCCTACACTTTACTCCAAGCTATAGTTTCTTGAACATGTCGTTGTATCTCCCACATCTCTATGTCTGGCATTCCATATGCCTGGAATGCTCTATTTCCTTACCCCACTTCTGAGTTCTTTCTTATTTCAAAACTAAGCTCAAATCTTACCTTTAGCAAGAGATCTTTCCCCTCAAACTTCCTTCTAAGATTACTTTCTATATACTCTGTATATGTCTTTTATTACTGAGTTACAAGTTGGCTCCCCCATTAGAATGTGAGCTTTGTAGGGTCAAGAATATTTCTTGCCACACTATAAAATGTTTGGTAGTCTACCTGCCAAGACAAACCCAGGGCCTATATAAACATAATTATGAAACATTTTTCACACAAATAAAGTAAGATCAAAATTAATGGGAAAACATCAGTTGCTCATTGTTAGGCTGAGCTAATTCAATAGAAATGAAAATTTTACCTAAATTAATTTATTTATTCAGTGCCATACCAATCAAACTACAAAAAAATATTTTATAGTGCTGGATAAAATAAGAACAAAATGCATCTGGAAGAACAAAAGTTCCAGAATATCAAGGGAATTAATGAAAAGAAATGCTAGGGAAGGTGGCCTAGTCATACCACATATTAAACTGTATTATAAAGCAGCAGTCATTAAAATGACTTGATATTGGCTAAAAGACATAATGGTGGTTTGGTAGAATTCGTTAGGTACACAAGACACATTAGTCAACAACTATAGCAATCTACTCTTTGATAAACCTGAAGAGTCCACCTTCTGGGTTAAGAATTCACTATTTCACAATAAATGCTGGGGAAACTGGAAAACAGTATGGCAGAAACTGGGCATAGACCAGTATCTTACACCATATACCAAAATAAAGTCAAAATGGGTTCATGATTTAGGAAAAAAAGGCTGATACTATAAGCAATTTGCGAGAGCAAGGAATAGTTTACCTGTTAGATTTATGGGAAAGGGAAGAATTCATGTCTCAGGAAGAGATAGTGTTACAAAATGCAAAATGGACAATTTTGATTATGTTAAATTGAAAAGTTTTTGTATAAACAAAGCCAATGCAACAAAGATTAGGAGGGAAGCAGAAAATTGGGAGAAAGTCTTTATAACCAGTGTCTCTGATAAAGGCCTCATATCTAAAATATACAGGGAACTGAGCCAAATTTATAGAAATACAAATCATTCCCCAACTGAGAAGTGGTAAAAGGATATAAACAGGCAGTTTTCAGAGGAAGAAATCAAAGATATCTGTAGTCATATGAAAAATGTTCTAAATCACTACTGACTACAGAAATGCAAATCAAGACAGCTCTTAGGTACCACATCTCTCCTGTCAGAGACTTCATTGAAATCTGGAATGGCTTATATGAATTGATGCTGAGTGAGGGGAGCAGAACCAGGAGATCATTATTCATGATTACAGACACATGGTATCTGTAAGGACTCACTTTGACAGACTTGACTCCTTTCATCAATGCAAGGTTCAAAGACAGCTCCAAAAGTCTCATGATGGAAAAAGCTATGCACATCCAGAGGGGAAAAAAATTATGGAATCTGAATGTAGATTGAGGCCAATGTTTTGCTCTCTTTTTTCTCCTTCTTTTTTTTAGTTTCATTTCTCCTTTATCATGATTCTTTCCATTGGTTATAATTTTTCTTTACAACTGGACTATTATGTAAATAAATTTAGTGTAAAGGTGATTACATGACGTCTTGTGGGGCAGAGGGGAGGAAAGGGAGGGAGAGAAAATTTGGAACCCAAAAACTTGTGGAACTGAGTGTTATAAACTAAAATTTTTTTAAAAAGTTATTAAAAAATAAAGTAGACTAAAAAAAAGAATATTTATTGCCTCTGTAAATCCAGGCAGCTGGGTAGTATAGTGGAGAGAACACCAAGCATGGAGTCAGAAAGACTTGAATTCAAATCTGATCTGAGATGATTACTAGCTGTGTGGCCCTGGACAGGTAACCTCTGTCTGCATCAGTTTCCTCAACTGTAAAATGGGGATAATAATAGCACCTACAATGTGCTCCTCACATGGTGGTTGTGAGGATTAAATTAGATAATATTTATAGAGTGCTCGGCACAGTTCCTGGAGTATAGTAGGCACTTGATAAATCCTACCTTCCTTCCCAATGCCTAGCACAGTGCTTGATATGTAATAAATCCTTAATCAATGTTAGTTGTTTGACAAACTCATTGACATGTTGCCATCACCAACTTGTATAGCCCTTGATTAACTGACCAAAGAAGGGATCTCTGAGATCATCAATAGATTCATATTATCCTACTTATGATAGTTATTTAAAAATGGAACAGAGCCTTGATTCTTTCTTCATTCCTGATCTTCCTTGACTGGCTCTTCTCCCTATTGGTCCTGACTCTGCCATTGCCTTGACTGTAATGTGGCACTGCTCAAGACATAAAAGAAGGGGAAAAGAAAGTATTATACTTCACAAATCAGAACCACTATTATAAATCGTGTATTTAGAGTTAGAAGGTTACTGGTCCTCTAATTCAAATATCTCATTTTACAAATGATGAAACTGAAGACCTAAAAGGTTAAGTGACTTTCGCAAGGTCGTTCATATAGATATTCAAGAAAAGAGGCAGGATTTAAACACACATGGCCTGACCCTAAAGCCAATTATCTTTCAACTGGACCACACTGCCTTTGCCTCTTTTATTTGTTATGACTACAGTCATGGAATCTTAGAATTGGAAGGTCACTAAACATCATTTGGCTAAAGCAAACCCTCTGCCTCCAATGACTCAGACAACATTTGTGGAAAATATAGTCATCCAACCTTTGTATTAATATTTTCCATGATGCAGAGCTCAATTCTTCTATAAAATTAGTGTGATCAATTGAGAAAAGCAGAATATATTGTGGTAGTTGAATCTAAGGCAGGTGTTTATTGCATTTACATAATGCAAGTTTTCAAGAACTTTACATATATTATCTCATTTGATTCTCACCACAACTCTATGAGGTTGTTGTTATTGTTATCTCCATTTTACAAGTGAGGAAAATGAGTGTGAGGGTAGTTAATTAACTTGTCCAGGGTCATGTAAATAGCATCAGATTCATGTTAGTAGAATTGAAGCCAGGTTTTCCTGATTCCAGCTCCAGCCATTTATCTATTAGTCTACTAGAGGCCTTTAGGTAATTAGAAATTAATTTGGGAAAGTGGTTCTAAAGGTTGGAGGAATTGGGGAAACTCTAGTATATTAGATGGGAAATGAGCTTAACTTTGAAAGAAGCTAGGAACTTTAAGAAATGGAAGTAATGAAGAAAAGTATTTCATGGTTGGGTGATAACTTGTGCAAGGTTATGGCGATGGATGACAGAATGTTGTATGTGAATGGCATGTTATCCTAGAGGCTATAGGGAATCACTGGAGCTTTTTGAGCAGAAGAATGTCATGGTCATAATTATGTTTTAAGACCATCAATTCGGCAGCTATTTGAGGGATATATTTGTTAAGAGAGACATTTGAGGTTTAAATACTAATTAGGAGGTTATTGCAATAGCTCAGGCAAGAAGTCACAAATGGCATTAAAATATTTTAAATATTGGTGAAAACAATTATCCAAGTAGTTGCAAGTACTCCAGATGCATTACAATTTCATCTATTAGAGGCAGCCCCAAATTTTACTCATGCTAAAAGTGCAACAACCAACCCCTTATTCACGTCTCTTCCACCCTGTTTCTTTGTTCCTCATACAAATACCTGTGCTGATGACACCTCTAATTGAATGGAAGCTTCTTCCTCCAATGCAGTCAAAAGTACAAAAATTTATTGAGAGATCAGAGGTTGAGATGGAGAAATTTAAAATAATGTACACATACCCAGAAAAAAAACACTACAATTCCAGAGGAATGAAATCAGTAAAGTCTTACCTCATTTTTGATTGTTTTGGCTTATGTTTAGGCATAAAGGAGTCCTTCTGACATTTAAAAGACATCAATTTGCTCTACCTTTGTTCTTCAGGAAACAGCATAGCAGTCAGGGGTTTGACAGCTAAGAGTTCCTGGCTTGCAAATTTAAGAGAGCTCAAGATTCCAAAAATAAATTACTCAAAGCCCAAACTGAGATGTTGAAATATTTGACCCATAAGTTGACTTCTAGCACTATCTTCTTTGATCCCACATGATTGGAAGGAGGGAGGATGTACTAGGACACAAAAATGATATGGGTTAAAGGAAAGCAAGTACCATGTTTTTAAATTAATTTGTACAATTTAAATTGGAATTGTGATAAGCAATTTTTTTATTTAGGCATACCAATTTATTTGTCAGGATTTGAAGCACCTTTCTTGAATCTAACACATGCAGGCAATAGGAACTTTCATGGTATTGTATAAAGTTTCTAAGTAAGAATCTTTATAGGAAAGTAAAAGAAACCATTTCTGAGAGTCACTTGGTTACCTAGAAATACCGCTGATGTATTTTTTGGTCTGGTATTAGAAAAATACAGACAAATCAGAGAGTGACAAATATCCCCATCATAGGCCTTCCCTCTGATGTCAAGAGCAATTAACATCATATTTCAAGTCCCAGATTCATATTCATATCCTACTATGTTATTTTTATTGTTAGAAACCATTTATGTTTCTTAAGTTGAGCCATTTGAAAGTGTCAAGGACTTTGATGATGACCTATTTTGGGGGCAACAGCAGCTGCGGCTGCTGAATAGGTGGGAATATCAGCACCAGCAGAGACAGATGACAGATAATTTTTCCATTTGCTTCCCTTAATTATAGCTATGGAAATTAGCTTAGTAATATGATTGGTGTTTAATAGGGGTGGAACACTTCTGTTCCTTGGGATCTTAGCCTTACCTGCCTACTGTTGGCACCTGTTTGACTGCTAGAGTTGATGGTGGCAAGGTCCTTTCTTCAACGGGTTGCTTCACTTGATGATAGCTCTTCTGGGAAACAACATAGTTACGTTGTCTCCTGAGTACTAGGCAGCCTCCAGTAGGAGGAGGTGATCAAGGTGATAAAAGTAATTTGACTTACTGACACATGTGACTTCCTATCTCCCCCTCAGGAGGCCCTGATGCTTTAGCTATCTGGGCTTACTGACCGTATCAGAAAAAGTTGGTCAGCAATTGTTGTTGGCAGTGGTGGGTATGGTAGGTCTCTTCTCCACCAGATTTATTCCCCTAGAAGATAGATGCTGGGGCCAGGCTAAAAATCTGGTCAATTAGTTCAACTTCCTGATTTTACAGATTACAGAATCTGAAAGGATAAGTGACTCATCTAATGTCACATAGTTGGTGAGTGTGAGACAAGATTTAAATCTAAGAAGTTTGTCTCTAAATCCATCCTTCTTTCTCCCTTACCATCTCTCTAGATATCAGAAGCAAAGTTCTGTACTCAGATATATAAGCTGGATGGAATAAGTAATTTGAGCATTAAACATCTAAGAGTTCTGGGGCTATGGTTCTTTCATTTTTTTCATTTTACTGACTTCCCAGAATTCACTGGATAGCCAGGCAATGAGAAGATGAAGACATGATTCCCAGGATACCCTTCTCACTTTCATTCCCTTCACCACTTTTCTGACCTGAGGCTACTTGACCCCATCAAAATTTCTCATAGGGAAAAATAACATGATGGTTTACACCACTTGGACAAAGTGGGAATCAACAACTCTAACTCTTACATGGCGATGGAGACCATCAGACCATACTACTTTAGACTCCTTAACACTATTGTATAATCTACTAATGTACGCTGATCATCTCTGGGCTTTTTTTCATTTGCTCTGTAGCTGAATCTTATATGTGCTGTCTCTCTAATTCAAGTTGAGAGGAGGAAAAGTTTTGAGACATGAATGCAAGGGCTAAAAATAGTGATCAGGTAGTAAGTATGGAAACAAGAACACAATTCTCTTTCAGAAGAAGTTTTATGACATTGTTATTTTGAGACATAACTATACCTTTGGATGAGAGAGGCTTGTTTGGTGAGGCTGTAGTAGAACTTTTAGTAGGAAAATTTGCACACAATTTTACTAACTCAAAATGTGCTTGGAAAGAGACTGGACATCATATTTCAAGAAATTATCAAGGAAAATTGAAATTATCCACTAATCACCTCCTGAAAGAGATACCAAAAAGAAAACCCCCAGGAATATTACAGCCAAATTCCATAGCAGCTGGGTCATGGAGAAAATACATTAAGCAGCCAAAGAGAAACATTTCAAATATCATTGAGCCACAATCAAGATTACACAGGATTTATCAGCTGCTACATTAAAGGACTGAGGGACTTGGAAAGTGATATTCCAGAAGGCAAAGGAGTTAGGATTACAACCAAGAATCACCTACCCAGTGAAACAGAGTATAATCTTTTGAGGGAAATGGATATTTAATGAAATAGAGAACTTTCAAGCATTCTTTATGAAAGGACTTGAGCTGAACAAAAAAAATGATCTTCAAATACAAGACTCAAGTGAAGCATAAAAAGGTAAACAGGAAAGAGAAAACAAAATATTCAATAAGGTTAAATTATTCACATTTCTATATGGGAAGATGATACTTGTAACTCTTAAGAACTTTATAAATATTAAGGCAATTAGGAGGAATATACATAGACAGAGTGTACAGGTGTGAGTTGATTATGGTGGAATGATACCCAATAGAATAGGATAAACTATCTCACATAAAACAGGTACAAAAGAGTTATTACAGAAGAGGGGAATATGGGGGTGACAGGAAATACTTGAACCTTATACTCACCAGAATTGGCTCAAAGATGGAATATCATACAAACTTAATATGGAAGGAAGAAGGGATGGTAATAAGAGAAGATGGGGAGACTGATAGAAGAGAGTGTGGACTGGGGGAGGCGGAGTAAGAAATCAAACATTTATAAGGAGGGACAGGGTGAAAGGTGAGAGAGATAAACAGCTGAAAATAGGATGGAGGGAAATACACAGTTAGTTATCATGACTATAAGTGTGGATAGTATAAAACAGAAGTGGATAGCAGAATTCAATAAAAACCAGAATCCTTTAATATGCTATTTACAATAAATACATTGGAGCACAATTTATTACGCTTCAAGTAAAAGAAAAAAAAAAACAAAAGCAGGAGTGACAATAATAAACTCAAAGCAAAAGCAAAATAGATCTAATTAAAAGATATAAAGAAGGAAATTACTTCTTGCTAAAAGGTACCATAAACAAGTAATATCAATATTCAATATGTTTGTACCAAATTTCAAAGTAGAAATTAAATAAAATACAGGAGGAAAGAAAAAGTAAATCCTATACTAGTGGGGGACCTCAACTTTCTTATCTCAGAACAAGATAAATCATCCTTCACAAAAAACCACAAAATAAACTAAGGAGGTTAATAGGATTATTAAAAAGTTAGAAATGGTAGACCTCTGGAGAAAACTGAATGGTAATACAAAGAAATATAGCTTCTTTTTCCTTGGCAGAACATTGCACCTACACAAAAATTGATCATTAGAGGATTAAAAACCTCACAACTAAATGCAGAAAAGAAGAAATAGTAAATTCATCCTTTCCATGCAATAGAATTACATTCAACCAAGGCCTGTGGAAATATAGATTAAAAGTTAATTGGAAACTGAATCTAATCTTAAAAAATGTCTGTCAAAGAACAAATCAGATAAACAATAATTTAGTTAAAGAGAATGGACAATAGTGAACAACATACTAAAATTTATGACAAGCCAAAATAGTACTTGGGGAAAAATTTATATCTCTAAATGCTTATATCAATAAAATAAAGTTAACATGCAACTTAAAAAAAACTAGTAAAAGAACACATTAAAATCTCCAATTAAATACCAGATTGGAAATCCTGAAGATCAAAGGTGAGAGTAATAAAATTGAATGTAAGAAAAAGTAAAGCCAAGCAAAGTGGGACTTTTTGTTGTCTTTTGTTTTGGAGTGCTTTTCAGCACTAAGGCAATCAAGTGTGTTTGATTGAGTCTTGCCTTTATTTATAGGAAGGCCCACACTCTTTTGCTATTTAGGTCACAAGAAGTGGCAAACCCTCAAGAGATGTGAAGCCTTCAAGTGGTGCAAAGCCCTCTAGAGGTGAGAAGCACTCTGATCCTGAAGAAGTATATATATACTCTGAGCTTAGCATTTTGTTTGGAGTTCACTCATTGGAAGAGTGTTGGTATAGAGACTCTGGGTAGCCATTAAGGAGCCTCCTGGCTTTGAAAACCCAGATGTTGATGCTTTTCTCTCTGGTAACTATGTATATATAGCTTTGGTCAGACAGCTAGAAGCCTGTCTGTTGATTTGTGTTATTTGCTCTGTTTATATTTTCTCTTTTTGTAATTTCTGTTTGTGTTTTCTCTGAATTTCAGGGTGCTGACATTTTCCCCTGAACTAAGTGAATGATGTATATATCTTTGATTAAAGTGAGATTGCAAAACGTTTAAAATTGCTTTCCTTAGAAAAGCAGATCAAAGAATTGGACTAGCAGCCCTCCTGTGTGCTGGTGTTGTTGGTCTTACACCTCCACAGCAGCTGCTAGTAGCATTGTTGTTACAGGAAACCATTTAACTAATAAATAAAACCAGAAACTGATTTTATGAAAAATCCAATAAAACAGATAAACAATTATTTAAGAAAAAAGAAAACTCAATTACAAGTATCAAAAATGAAAGAGTGAATTCATCATCAAAAAATTAAATTTTAGGAACTACTTTGCCCAATTATATGCCAACAAATCTGTCAATCAAACCAAAATGGATATTTACAAAATGTAAATTGCCCAGATTAATAGACAAGGAAACAGAATACTTAACTCCATTTCAGAAAAACAAATTGAACAAATCATTGATGAACTCCATGAGAAAAAAATCCCAAGGGCCAGATGGCTTTACAAGTGAATTCTACCAAATATTAAAAGAATAATCTCAATACAATATAAGCTATTTGGAAAAAGAGGTGGAGTCCTATAAATTCCTTTTTTTTTTTAAATACATATGGTGCTAAACCAGGAAGAGTGAAAACAGAGAAAGAAAATTGTAGACCTATTTCCCTAATGAATATAGCAGCAGTTTTTTTTAAACAAAATATTAGCAAAGAGATTACATCAATATATCAAAAGTATCATACACTATTATCAGGTGGGATTTATACCAGGAATGCAGGGATGATTCAATATTAGGAAAACTATCAGTATAATTAACCATAACAATAACAAAGCTAACAGAAATCATGTGATTATCTCAATAGATGCAGAAAAACTTTTGACAAAATGCAACACCCATTCCTATTAAAAACACTAGTAAGCATAGGAATAAATGAAACTTTCTTTAAAACAATAAGTAGTGCCTACCTAAAGGGGCAACTAGGTGGTACAGTGGATAAATGGGCCTGGAATAAGGAAGATTGCCCTTTATAAGTTCAAATCTGACCTCGTATACTTATTAGCTATGTCACCCTGGCCAAGTCACTTAACTTTGTTTACCTAATTCCTCATCTATAAAATGAGGTGGAGAAAGAAATGGCAAACCACTCCATCATACTTGCGAAGAAAATCTCAAATGAGGTCTCTAAGAGTTGGGCATAACTAAAAATGAGTCTACAACAACAAATCTGTCTAAAACCATTAGCAATCATTATCTGTAATGGGAATAATCTAGAAGCCTTTGAAATAAGATGAAGAGTAAAACAAGATGCCCATTATCACCACTATTATTCAATATTGTACTAGAAATGTTAGCAATGGTAAAGAAAAGAAGAAAAAATTGAAAGAATTAGAATTAGCAATGAGGAAACAAAACTATCATTCTTTGCAGATGATATGATGGTATACCTGGAGAATCAACTAGAAAAGTTAGTTGAAATAATTAATTAAGTTAGTTTGTAAGTTAGAAAGAAAACCCACAAAAATCACCAGCATTCCTATACATTTCGGAAAAACCTGGACTTACATGAATTGATGTGGAATGAAGTGAGCAAAACCTGAACATTGTACATATAAACAGTAATATTGTACAATGAACAACTGAATGACAGCTATTCTCAGCAATATAATGATCCAAGACAATCCCACAGGATTTATGATTTTAAAAAATGTTCCTATCTCCAGAGAAAGAACTGATGGAGTCTAATACACCCAGAAGCATACTATTTTCACTTTTTTTTTGGTTTGAGTTTTCTTCCACAAAATGACTAACATGGAAATATGTTTTACATGGTTGCACATATATAACTTAGATATAGATTGCTTTTCATCTCAGGGAGTAGGAAGGAAGGGTTGGAGAGATTGTTGAATTCAAAAAATGAATATTAATTTTTACATATAATTGGGGGAAATAAAATATTTATTATATGTATGCATACGTAACAGATATATACATACGAAAATGTGTATGGGACAAGTCACAGGAGTACACAGATGATTGTTAACAACCAGCTCCCAGGGGGAAAGTAAATGTACTTGTTGCCAAACTTTTATGTATAACTTGTATAATTAACATTTTCTCCATCATTTTCTTTGGTCTACATAATTAACAAGATAATATATCAAGCCCTTATTTGTAGTATTTGTTGACTTTCAAAGTGTGGAAACTAACATTGACAATTTAACACAGCTCTTAAAAGCCCCAGCATACCAATGGGCAATTACCATAGAACACACTCTCACTTGATCAGAAAGACGGGTCAGTACACTTTCTTATGATTTAGAGAGGAAAGGAAGACCCTAGGACACCTGTGTAAAAACAATATGAACAAAATGGGGGAAGCAGAGTGTGGTAGAATAAAGGCTCACCCTAGCCTACAGTTTCATAGCTCCTCTTTTAAATAGAAATTCTTGCTCACTGGGTACTAAACGCTGCTATTTCTACATGTCTAAAGACTACAAGTACTATCAATTCCATTTAAATCCAATGTCCCAGTCCAAAGCCCCAGGTGCCTTCATCTAGTTATCATCTTGGGCTTTAATAGTCTAGGGAAAGATGATTAAAGATTTCATAAAAAAGCTTTTGGTGTTTTAGAAAGGAAGAGTAAAAGTAAGATCCAAGGGTACAAAAAGAATGATTGATAGATTATTTTTTGAGAACTGACAAAGATCACTGGCTTAAAAGACAAGAAAATTGATCACAATGGTGATGACAAAGTTTCCTGCTAATAAGTTTGATTATCTAAAGTAATAATCTAAGCACTAATTTGAGGCAGTGTAGTGCTGCAGAGAATTTTTTTAAGCACTCACCCTCCTCCTAATACTTACTAGCTATATTGATCTTGGGAAGAAACACATCTCTAAACTTCAGGTTTTCTACCCATAAAACAGAGGTAATAGTACTTGTAGTACCTACCTCAGAAGATTGCTAAGCAAAAAGCAATTCATAAAACTTAATGTTCTATAGAAATATGCATGATTGATATTTTCAGGAAAGCAGTTTACAACTCAGTTTCCTAAAGGAATGAACAGAGGGTTTGATTCAAGGAAAAAAAATATTAAAAACTGATAAATCTCTCTTTTAATAGTGTATTACATTTGGTTACATTATAAACCAATACATCAAATAAAGTGCATAATAAATTATTATGCCATCATTCTAAAATTCAACACTACTAGGGCTTAGAGTAAAGCATCTTGATATAGTCAGAGTTGAGTGACTGAATTACAAGACATTTAACAGAAACAGAACTGGCAGAACAATCTTCAGATGGATTTCATGTATAAAGCTAAATTAATAAAAAGAAGAAAATAATGATCGCCAAATCTGTAACCATTCAGGTGCTATCTCCTGGCGTTCTATATGACATTTCTTATCTGGGTTCTAAAGAAGGCACTGATTCCTTCCCTGGTTTTTTCTCCTCATCCTCATGCTGTTTGTTTTTCTGTCCATGCTTATCGACTACTTCATTTGAGGTCACTGGAAATCCATGATCTCCTTTAGGGATCTGTCAGTTTAAGCTTTCTGAGACTAGGATTTCTGTTCCTTGGCCTATCATAATTGGAGAACTAAAAGCAAAGGCTCTATCATGATTATAATAGTGCTTTGAGCTTACTGCTTCCAATACCATGATAAGTAATTGATGATAACTCAGTAAAGGACTTTATTGATCCTCTGTATATTTGTCTCTGTGTTGCAAACCTTTAAAATGTGAGAGAACCAAATGTCACCCTATATTCAATCCATTAAGTCCAGAAGAAAATACTATTCAATACAAGTGATAGTCTTTTGCCATATTCCTCTCATGAGAATGAGGTTCTATCCAAGGCTGATTAAAACTGACATTTTTGTGTTCTGTGTTCCAGATCTGACTCTGTTGTATATACTCTAGCAGTAGTTTTCTGTATTCTGAGGTCCCTCATAATTTCCAAGACCATATATTGAAAGTCCCTTTCAGCTTGAACATTCTGTGCTTCACTTCCAATTAGGAGATGCTTTGATTCTGTGAAATTGTCCCTCCTTTGTGTGTTTTAGATACTTTCATATTTCACATAGTTGCATACTTGCCTTATCATTCCTAAACTGTTAATTGCTGATGGGTAGGGACTACTGTTTTTCTTTATATGCCCCTAAAAGCCTAGGTTTGTGTATTACAATAGAACAAGTCCTTATTAAATGTTGGTTGAATTGATAAGTTAATGAATGTGTTAGAAAAAAATAGGCACATTAGATTTTTGAATAAATATAATACACATACTATTGCTGACCTTATGGAATGAGCCAGGTAATTACTCAATCTCCAAGTCTTACAAGATCAAAAGTGTAACCTACCTCATAGCTTCCCTACTGGTTAATAATAAAGGGATTTGGTTACTGCTGGAAGAGACTAAAGAAGTAATTTAGTCCAAAAACTTAATTTTGCCAATGAAAAACTGAGGCCCAAGGAGGTCAAGTGTCTTGCCCAGAATTACACAGGTAGCAAGTAAAAGTGGAAAAATTTGAATGCCCATGTTTCCTAACTCCTTAATTCTGCCTTATTTCCTATATATTATATGCTAGCATAGTACATATAGCAAGCTGACACTGAAAGCTGTGATGGGCACTGTTTCTTCCCTCTCTGTAATCACTGATGAATCAGCTTCCTACCCTGTTCAGTTTTCATTTGCACTTCTACTCCTTTCCAACAATTTCATAACTTACACTGTCAGTCTATCGCAACCTTAGTTTATTTCAAACATAAAATGTAGAATGTTAGATAAAGCTGCAAAGAACTCTAAAAACTATTTAATATAACATCTTTTTTCAGATGAATGAGCTGTTAAAATCCATCCAAATAATCTAGCCTTAAGGTATTCTCTATGGAATTCATTTTAGAAACAAAAACAGCTTATAGAAAAGAGGCACAACTCTTTAGTGACATTTGAGACAAATACTGTTCCAGAATGATACTCGTGTAATGATGGCATAGGAAGGCACCATAAGCTTCATTTGGTGCAATTCTTTTCCTTTACAGATTAGGAAACTGATTTTAAATCATTTACATTCGAAGGTGTATCAGAGCATGACTCGTTTCTGTTCCCTCATTCATTCTATTCCTTTGGCAAACATGTTATATATTTGAGATGTGCCAGATGTTGTGTTAGATTATAGGGGCATATGTGAAGAAGAGTAAGATAGGGTTCCTACATCCTATTGTTTCCCAGGCTTACTAGTTGTAGACTTACTCTTCTTTACATTGATATGTAGATGATGATAAATCAAGAGTAAGATGGGACATCAAAGGCTAATTATCTAGTCCAACACTGTTCTTTTACAGTTGAGGAAACTGGGGCCATAGGAGACTAACCAACTCAAGAAAGTTGATAAAAGTAGTGACATAGGCAGGTTTTGAAGTCAGGTCCTCTGATTTGAGAGTCAGTGAGCATCCCCCTGCATGCTATTGATTTTGCTGCTAAATATCTTCTGAAGAAAATTCATCAATCTTCCTACAAAACCTTTATTTGAATGTTTGCCAGTACTTCCTAGGTCTCTTCTGGCAGTATCTTTTGTGCTCACTTTGCACTCCAAATTAGGTAGTGATAATCTTCATCTTTTTTTTTCTTTTTTGATGAGTCTCAAGAGGATGTTTTAAGCCTAAGACAGCAGCTTTTTTAAAAGTTATTCTCGGTTCAACAAATAGTACCCATAAGCATAGAATCACCAATACTACTTCCCATCTCTTCTCCCTCTTAATGAATGATTTTGAGCATTGATAAATGTTATCTCAAATGGCAACATTTGTGTATACACATTGCCATTCCTTGGAGAACAAGCTGCTGCTTCCTCTTTAGATCTATTTTTTTTCCTTCGCACAAAATGTTTAATGGTTCTCTCCTCTTCCTTCTGTGTGTGATATTTTTCCACTTATCAATATCCTAAAATAGATCAGGATTCACCTCTGCCACTCTAGATCCCATTTCTTTTTGATTGCTAGTGTAAATGATTGCCATCTTAAAACCTTTCTTGCAGTCGTTGTTTGTTTGTTTTACCCCCAATTAACAACTTGTTATCCCAGAGAACTTGGCATGAGGAGAAGCATTCCTTGATCTTTTTTAGCTTTTCTTCATGGAGGGGCACTAACTTGCCTTTTGATCATCGATAGCAATCCCATAACCAACATAAAAATATAAACATTATGCACTTCATGCAGGTAAAGATAAAATTCATTCTATTCTTCAAACCTACTAAAAACGAAATTCCCAAGTCATACTACTTTCTAGTAACTGCCTTCCATAATAGCTCTGTCAATTTGCGTGTGGATGATTACAACTTAAAAGCTGTCAATTTTCTTCTTGCCTTTTAAATACCATTATAAAGTAACACTATAAAAAGACATACTTAACCAACTTCCCTGCTTTCACTAACCTTTTCAATTTATTTTACTTCCTTTGTTTTACCATTCCTAATAACTTTTTCCTCATTCTTGATTCTTCCTCCTTATCATCTTCATCTTCTTTCTTCTACTTCTGGCCCTTCAAATCCTTGTCTTCTGGTTTTTCTTCTTCTCCCCTTCTCCTCTTCCTCCTCATATTCTTCTCAAATCCTCTTGTCAGATTGAACCCTTCCCCACCCTAAATTTTTCTTATCTCTTATAGTGTGACCATCTTAACCCTCAGTTCAAATCTTTCTCCTTCAGTTGGTCTTCACTATTTCAGATTATTCAAATCGACTTCACTGTTTCTGTTTACTTCTCCATTCCTTGTCCTTTAATCCACATGGTGTGCTCATCACTATTAGAATTGAGACTCAGGGTCTTAATAGTGTATTGATTCTCAGAACTGATATATGCTATGCTTATCCTTTTTATCAAATAGGAATAATAGGTTATACAATAGTACATTCTCTCTCCCCACATACATACATACATACCCACCTTTATTGATTTAGTTCTTTCAGAATAATGTATTGTTCTTCCAGAGCCAACATCTTATCCTACTATTTTCAGGGATGACTAATCACATCAGCTTTGCTTTTTTCTTATAATATTGATAGTCTTCCTTGTCTGATACCTTAATTTTCACCATTCATTAATAAATACCTGAAGTCATTCATTTTCTTTCTGGCTCTTTAATTGTGTTTTGTATCTTGCACATTATTGGACATTTTTATTGCATTTTTCTTTGTATTATCCTTACTTCCTGTGGTACGTACATAAGGAGTGTCCTCTCCTTTCTCTTTTGTTTCACTTTTTAAATAGAAATTCAGATTAGATTAGAAAAATGCCAGGAAAATGTTTTCACTATTCCTCATTGAGTTCACTCCACACTTGGTCAAGGGTTAGCCATTTCTATATTTTAAGATGTGCTTTAACTTCCAAATTTTGTTTATGTAATCATAGGATTGGAGGATTAGAGCTAGAAGGAATCATAGAAGTCATCTTCTCCAACTTGATGATTTTGATTATTTTACAGATACAGAAATTGGAGGACAGATGTTTCCAGACACCATATTCTAGACCAAATATTTGCTCCAAATGTGACTCTTGCTTCAAAAGTTATCTGAGATTGGCAGCAATGCTGAAAATGAAACTTACATCTCTAAGGTATTCTGTTTTCCAGGACATGATAATTCTAAGCATAGTCTTTATATGTTGTAATTATAGCATTCAGATATCTAATATTTAATCATTTGTTTATTTGATATTTGATCCAAACATTATTCAGCATTTCATTCGACTCTATCTAGAGCTTCAAACATTTCATCATATTTCTTTTCCTAATTATAAACATTTCTTGATTTAAGATTTACAAATGATCACTAAAATTCAATTCAATAGTTGAAGTGTGCCACATGCTCTGGTAGACTTTATGATTCCATAAAGAGTTTGGGTGGGAGCACAGTGATGTAGCAAAGTTTTTCTGCTGCCTGAGTCCCTGTTACCTAAGTTCAAAAAAAATTATTACAAGGTTGCCCATAGGGGATGATTTTTTTAGCAACTGCAATTCTCAAAGATGGCTTGCTAAATTATAAAGAGGTTTCTCACATTGATAAAATGCCATCACCTTGAAGTAACAAAGTAAGGTATGTAATATTTGAAATTTCTGCCTTTTGAAATTCATCTATAAATTCTTTATGACCTAGAGAATGATCAATTTCCATGAATGTTACATGTGTTGAGCAATAATTCCCTATATTCCTCATTTAGTTCTCCCCAAATATTCATCAAATCCATTTTTTCCCAGAATTCTTTCTTGTTTTCCTTCATATGCTGTCCTAAATGACTATCTTCTATTATGAAAAGTTGGCTAAGGTTTGTTAGGTGGATGATTTAGGGATGAATGTCAATTTTCAATTATTTTCATACAATAGAATTGAAGAATTGAAAGAGACCTTAATGGTTGTCTAGTCAACTTATACCTTAAAGGAATCTCTCACTAATACCTCTAAAAAATGACCACATAACTTAAAGATCTTCAAGGATAAGGAATCTACCATTTCTTAAGGCAGACCATTCCACTTTTGGACAGTTCTAATTATTAGCAAGTTTTTTTTCCTATTATCAATCCTGAATTTGTCTCTGCAACTAGCAGTAATTATTCCTTATTCTACCCTTTGAGACCAAATAGAACAAATTGAATCCCTCTTACACATGACAATCCTTCAGATGTTTGACACCTACCATATCTTGTTTGAGATTTTTGTCCCCCAGACAAAATGTCTCTGTTTCTTCAAAGATTCCTCATGTGACATGGACTGAATGCTCTTTATCATTCTTATTGGTTTGCTCTGGATGCACTCAGTAAATCATATTATATTTTCAATTTATCTTGTATTATTTTCAAAATATATTCCATCTCATTCTGTTGTTTTTTTATCTTACTTGAAAAACCATTTGTGTTATTAATATTTGATTGATTAAATCACGTTTTTTTCTATTTGTATTCTTTCAGTTTAATAGCAACGTGTCTTAGTTAACTGAATCTAAGGTTGCTTTATGGTGTCCTGTGGATTATTTAAATCTAAAACAGGTCCTTTGATTTGAGGAAATAAATCTTAAAAATCTACTAAGTTTCCTTGTTTGATTTCCTTCTATATGAGTATTTTCTTTTTGGTTTGTTTCTTCATATTTTCAGAATAACTCTTAGATTATGCCTCTGTCTTAAAATTTTTGACATTTGCTTATAAAGCTGGTGACATTTAAAAGTTATTTTTATGCCACTTCCAATTATTTCCAAAGAACAATGTAGAGGTTTACCATCTTATCTTATTCCTTTTCTATGGATGCCAGTACTGGCTTTATTTCCTTTTTGATGTTTATTTTCTTTCCTGCTATTATGTGCAATTGTGATAGTGGCAGTCTTGTTTTAGGGGTTATTATTGATAGTAATTCATTCCTTTTTCCTTTTGATGCTTTATATCAATTTTAATCCATGATGCTCATTTGTTGTGTTGGAGCTTTTCATTTGCTTTCTCATTTCTCCAAATGTTTCTTGCCTTTTCTGTGGGCAAATTTCTTCTTTGTTTATGTTTATAGCCATAGTATTTATCATGGAGTGTGACATATAGTGCTTAATTAATGTTTTATTTCTCTCTGTCTCTGGCTGCATCTGACTTTTCTTTTTGGGGTAGTTGTGTTGGAGTGTTGGGTTCTTTTATGAAATCTCTCTTTGATATCTTATAAGAAATCTCTTACTACTATGGTTGATCGATGGAGATACAAGTGTGTAAGGGTAAATCTCTTACCTCATACTCCCAGGCCTTTGTCCAGCAAAGGCCTGATCTCGTGGGCAATGATGAGGCTGGAAGCCAAGATGGTGAAATAGCTCCATTTAATTAAGACAGTGACCAGATTTTATAGCCTTCATTACGTAGTACTAGGACTGCCTTGATCCGCCTACTCTCCGCCTATTCTTCTCCTGTTCTCCTCCTATTCTCCTCCCCTTTCTTTCCCGCGCTCTCCCCATGATTCACCTGTGCACAGGTGAACCTGGAAAAGAACCCTGCACCACGTTGCCAACAAGGGCGAGACCCTTCCTCCAGACTCCATCTTGTTCCTCCCATACCTCAGAGCCCTGAGGTTTCTCAGTTGGCGTCTGGGCGCGGAGGTCCAACGATGTTTGGGGTCAGCTCTAACTCGTCCCGTTACACAAGTGAAAATGGTTTCTTTTTTTAATGCTACAACTTTGTACTAATCAAAGAATGGTAATATTGCTGTAATTATGAGGAGAAATTATACTAATTAAAGAGTTAAAACCAACCTATTAGGAATTGGGAAACTAGCAATACATAGCTTGTAAATATGTCAATACTAGGAAGAAGGCCTTTTTGGGAAAAAAAAAAAAAAAGGTTTGTTTTGTTGTTTGGTTTTGTTTTGTTTTTTAGCCAAATTCTTATCAAATCTTAGAACAGTACCATCTGTAAAAGAAAGGGGACTCTAGAGGAGAGCTGTGATTTGTAGGCAAATCCCCTGCCTCAGTAAAAGCAGAATCAGCACAAACTTCAGCGTCAATAAACGAATTCAGCTTGGTAGATAAAGGCATCTGATAGTACAGAAGTGCATCTTTTAGAAATATAATTTTGAAAGAAGAGAGAGTATAAATATACCGTATACATGTACATGAACTAGAAGTGAAATTTTGGCTTACGAGCCATTTTTGAAAGATAATGGTTCACAGGAAAATGTTGTACACAGTAACATCAATATTGTAATAATGATCAACTGTGAAAGATTTAGTTGCTCAGATCAAGACAATGATCCAAGGCAATTACAACAGATCCATGAGGAAAAATGTTATCCATCTCTAGAGGGAGAATTAATGAACTCTGAATGAGGATTGAAGTACAGTTACTTTTCACTTTTTTTTCTTTTTTTTTAAAAACATGGGTTTTCTATTACTTCACATGTGTAATAGATATCTGATTGCTTGGCATCTCAAGGGGCAAGAGCAGAGTGGGAGGTAGAGAAAATTTGGGACTCATTTTTAAATGAATTTTAATTTTTCAAGATGCAATTAGGAAACATTTAACAAAATAAACATAGATGTGTATTTTTTTTGAAATATTGATTTAAAAGTAAAAATCTGAATCTATCAAGTTAGGTGACATAACCAGCCATGGCTAGCTGTAAAAGGCAGTGGTTAGAGGACTGTGCCCTAAAGTATAAGTTACTTATAAAGGTGTAAACAATAGGCACTATGTCTAAAGTGCTAAAAGCCTTCGAGGGGCTATAAGCAGTCATTGGGGGGGGGGGCTTTGTACTAATCAATGGGAGGATTAGAAAGAGGGAGGAGGGAGGGAGGGAAGGAGAGGGAAGGAGAAATACATTTGAAGGGTGCTTATCATAATCATTTAAATAGAAAAGGGTTCACTTGAAGACTAATATACTAGGGAAGAACTAAAAAATGATAAAGTGTGATGTATGCATAAAAATAACTAAAAGCTTTTGGGAAGATTAAAAGACATCTAAGCCATTGACCAAAAGGGGAAAATATGTATTTAAATGATATATAGGTAGATATCTACATCTCTATACACAATTATGGGTAACACTTGGCGGGGTTGGGGGGGAGTGCATTAAAGCCACCAAGATGGCAAAAGTTTTTTCCTAAAAAGAGGCAAGTCCAGTTTTAGATTTGATACAGATACTGTTTTAAGATGCAAAGGAGGTAAAAGCATTTTATTTTGTTTCTTCCACTATTTGTTACTATTATGTGTTCTTGAAAGCATCCCCCCAGAAAAATTTTAAAAAACTGACTTGTTAGAAGTTTAAAGTTGCATCAATACTGTACTTGATTATAAGGTTATTTGGCAGTTTCTTGGAATGCCTAATTTACTCTCAGAGAGAAGTTCAGGAAAGCTGAGCAAGATGCTATGCTGAAAGGAGCAAAGGATTATGATGCAAGAGACCTAAATTCTTTATTCTGACTCTGCTGCTAACTAGTTGTCTGATTTTGAAAAAGTCCCTCCACCTCTCTGGGCTTTGTTTATCTGATTTTTAAAATGAGAGGCTAGAGTTCTACAGGTCTCTTCTAACTTTTCAGATTCGATAAAAGAAATTAAGCCAAATCAGTAACGGTTTCTAATTCAGAATCTCACTTCCAGGCTTTGATGGGAACTTTAAATTCTATTTTTTGATAGCTTATGATGCTACCAGATTGCAAGTTTTAAATAGCTGCCTATTTCAGTGCTATAAATCTATTAGACGGGGCAATGATATTATCCTAAAGGTTATCAGCCCCTGCTGTGAGATATCTACATATACCCATTCAAAGCCATTCAGAGTCAAAGTAAAACTGACAGTTTCCACTGGGATTTGAAATTAAGCTGTTAAAACATGAGATGCCCCTAATATGGTTTGTCAACCAGGCCAATTTCAAGAATAATTTGTCTCAGGGGTTAAGCGAAGATATAATGCTTTCAAGTACTATTGAAATGACAGAAAAAGAGCGTGTTCTAAGACTCAAGGGAGAAAAAAAAGAAAGAAAGATTAGGCCTACAGAAACAAACAAGCAGGCATGAAAGAATTTCAACTGAGGCATTAGCCCTGGGGATGCTTTCTTTAAAGGTAAAGATGCACAGGGAACAGTGGTCACTAAGACCATCTAGTGGCTAGAAAAGCCAACTACCAGCTTCATAAAACTTGGGAAGGGATTGCTGAGACAGATTCTTGAGATATACAGGGGCTACATTGTGATATACCAGGGCCTAAGAAATACCATAATTCTAAATGTACCACTTTTTAAAAAATAAATCGTTCTAGAAAATGTTTACTAGAATTATTACAGAAAAGAACTTCAGGGATTAGTTTATAGATTGCAAATTGCAATAAATTTAATAAATAAATAAAAAGAAAGTAAATGAAGGGAAGACATCTAAACATGTTTAGGTGACAGCGATGTAATATTATGTAATGTAAATTATATATTACAATCACATTAAAAAACAGTATACAATGGTAACATTTATTCAAGGTGTCACAAAAGTTGGTGCTGTTTTAAGATACAAAAGTTTAAAGGAGCAAAAGAACTTTGAGACACCCTATGTATCATTTTAAAGACGTTATCTTACTTGATCCTCACAATAACCAATAATGTCCCATAGGTATAATTATTCTCATACATGAAGAAACTGAATCTCAGAGAGGTGTATGCAGAAGGTGCCCATTGTACAGGGTCACATAGTGTCAGGGTCAGGGTTCAGAACTAGTTGTCTCCTGACTTCAAGTACAATGCTCTTTGTATTCTATCATTCTGCCTACATTCATATAGTAATAGTATTTCGAAGTATTCTAAGTCAAAATGAGATGATAAAACGTATCTTGGGGATGGAAGGGATGCAATTGAATAGGTTTACTAAAGATCCTTATTTGACTGCAATTATTCTCAATCCTCTTTGACATAGTAAAAGCCTCAGAGTCAGGAAGACTGAGTTCAAGTCTCTCCTCTGTCACATATTGTGCAGGTGACCTTGGACGACCTAACATTTCAGAGCCCCAAGCAACTCTCTAAGATTGCTCTCTTTTAGGACAGAAACAAATCTACGTTGGTAGATGGAGAGATTTCACTGAAAGTTGCCCATGAAAAGGAATCCACGGATATGGTCTAAAATTAAAACAACTTTTCAATTAAATTAAAATCAGTAAGCATTTACTGAATGGTTAGTATATGCAAAGTCCTGTATTAAGTGGTAGACACGTGATTCCTCTCTTCACAGAGCTTAGAGTATAAGATGGAAAAGATAGGTTAACAAATAAGTGTACAAGTTAATATGCACCCACTGTCCTTCCCTCCCTCTGATTGGAGAAAGTGAAGGGTGGACATCAGAGAGACCTTTCCAGATCCTCTGCCATTTAAGGATGGTACCAAGACTAGTCATCGCATCATTTCCTACCCAGCAGTAGGATTTCATCATGCCCCTATGTCAGATAGCTTCTTCCCCCCACCCCGAGAACTTTTTCACCTTTTTACATGGTGTCTTCTCCCATTAGACTGTGAGCGCCTTGAAAGCAAAAACTTTCCTTTGCCTTTCTTAGTATACATAGAGTTTTATAGTACCTAGCACATAGTAGGTACTTAATGTTTATTGACTACTATTGATTATTAAAGTGGATATGAGCAATTAAAACTAAGCATTATAACAGTTAAGAAGGAATACGTCTACTCTGATCATATTTTACTTATACTACATAGCCCTTCACATCTCTGGTCAGGATCTCAGTTTCACTCAGTATAAAGGCAGGAGTTATACTAGTTAATCTTTAAATTTAAATCTTCCAGAAATTCTATGATTCTATAATACTACAATTCAATGCTCTTGGCATTTTAGCTATTTATAACATAATTAAAATAACTGCGATTCTATCAAAAGACCACCAGATTTGAAGACAAGAGACTTGAAAGTATGCCATTGACACTTATTTGTCACTTTTAATTTATGTTTCCTTGGACTAATTCCTCAATCAACTTGAACTTTAGTTTTCTCCATCTCTAAGATGGCAATAGTGACATTTGTATTAGCAATTTCACAAGGTTGTGTTGATAATAAGATGCGATGAAGGTGGGTCAAGTGCTTTATAAGTTGTAAAGAATTTTAAAATAAGTATTATTTATATGTTTTAAATTTTTCAAAGTACAACATACACAGTGTATATGTAAATAAGAAAAAAGTAGGACTCTAATAAGCAAAATATTCTTCTTTTGCCAGCATTCAAGAACACAAGGCAGTAGCAATGTTTGGAGAAATGTAAGCCTCTGAAATAAAAGAGCAGCTCAAGGCAGCTCTAAGCTTCCCAGGTTGTCAAAGTGCTATCTGCTTTGGAAGGTGGGGGTCTGAAAGGTAAATGAGTTCTTGCAGTGAGGTAAATGGAGCATGCGTTGTTATCTTCACACACTCACACAGATGTAAAGAAATATAAAGAAAGAAGAGAGGACAAAATTAAACCTGCAACCATCTGAGACTCTCTAAAGATACTGTAATGGGAAGTGGGATGGGAGATAAGAAACATTTAAATTGCTTTGCTTCACAGATACCAACTCCAAACATAGAACAAAAGCATCCCCTACTGAGTTAACAGATACAGTCTCATAAAAGAAAGCAGTTCTTCCAAAATAAAATAAGGTAGTCGGTCTATTAAAGTCTAGTTTTCTGAGGACATTTGATATCTTGAAAGCAACAACAAGGAAACAATTTGCATTTACACTACTGACATTAGTTAAATAAAAATAACTTTTTGAACTTGAACAGATTACAACTGGTATTTACCTTAGGGAGAAAGCTTATGAAGGTCATTTTGACAGTGTAGCTCAAGGAATAGATATAACCATTTACCCTAACACAACCTTCCTTCCTCCTTCTCCTTCCTTTCCTCCCTCCATCCCTCCCTTCCTTCCTTCCTTCCTTTTTTTCATCCTCCCTCCCTTCCTTCATGAAGAAAGCACCTCAAATACCTAAAGGTAACTAAAATTTCTCCTAAATCTTTTCCTCCACAGACTAAATATCATAAATTCCTTCAGCTACTCATCAAGGAGCATGATTTTAAAGACTTTCACCAAGCTGGTCGCCTTCATTTGGATACTTTTTAGTTTACATGTCCTTTATACAATGGGGCCCCCCAAACTGAATACTCAAAATGTAATCTGTTCAGAGCTTTGCCTTATCTCTGTAGGGAGAGTCAAAGATAACTATTTTTATTGGCTGTAATTTCACAGCAAAAAGTAGCACAGGAGTTTTCAGAGGAAGAAATTAAAGATATCTATAGTTATATGAAAAAATACTCTAAATCACTATTGATTAGAGAAATGCAAATCAAAACAATTCTTAGGAATGACATCTCTCCTGAAAAATTGGCTAACATGACAAAACAGGAAAATGATAAATGTTGGAGAGAATGTGGGAAAATTGGAATATTGTTACATTGTTAGTGGAGTTGTGAACTGATCCAGCCATTCTTGAGAGCAATTTGGAACTATGCCCAAAGGGCTATAAAAATGTGCATACTCTTTGACCCAGTAATACAACTTCTAGGGCTGTATCCCAAAGAGATCATACAAGTGGGAAAAGGACCCGTATTGCAGGAATATTCATATCAGCTGTTTTTGTGGTGGCAAGAAATTGGAAATCAAGGAGATGCCCATCAATTGGGGAATGGCTTAAGTTGTGGTATATGAATGTAATGGAATACTATTGAGGAGCAGACAGACTTAAACGAGCTCATGTTGAGGGAGGGGAGAAGAACCAGGAAAATATTATACACGATTATAGACACACGGTGTCTGTGATGACTAACTTTGATAGACTTGGCTCTTCTCAGCAATGCAAGGTTCTAAGACAGCTCCAAAAGACTCGTGATGGAAAAAGCTATCTACATCAAGAGAAAGAACTATGGAATCTGAACGGAGATTGAAGCAAACTATTTCCTCTCTCCCTCTCTCTCTCCCCCGCACTTTCTCTCTCTCTCTCTCTCTCTCTCTCTCTCTCTCTCTCTCTCTCTCTCTCTCTCTCAGTTTTGTTTCTTCTTTCTCATGATTCATTCCATTGGTTACAATTCTTGTTTACAACTTGACTATTGTGAAAATAAGCTTAATGTGAAGGCATATATAGAACCTATATAAGATTACATGCTGCCTTGGTGGGGGAGGGGAGAGGAGAAAATTTGGAATTCAAAAACTTGTAGAACTGAGTGTTATAAACTAAAAATAAAAAAAAAATTAAAAAAAATGTGGCACAGGAATGCTATCCCTGCCCCAAAGCCCATTGGTATCAGACTTTCTCCTTGCTGGTGGAGATGAAGGCACTGACCTGCCTGAGGGGCAGTGTGGAGTTGGTGAGAGGGTGAGGGGTGAGAGTTGCTGTTTTTACCAGTCTCTTTTAGGATTCTCCAAAGGACAGTATCTTTCTGGACTCCTCAAATTCAAGTACCCTTTGAGATGTTATTTTTGGACTCGTCAAGTATCAAATTTACTTGGGTGATTCAGGCTTATAGTTTCAAGGGAAAAGAGAGAAGAAGCCAACCCTACTTCAGATTGCTGAAGGAAAAGACTCTAGGAAGACATGAGATGTGCTGATAATCTCCATCATGTCCCTATTCTCAGCTTGTTATACTAGAGATTCTGGGGGTTTCCCCTGGGTGAGATCTAGGACTCTCTCTATTTATTGAGATGAGTTACCTCACTCCCAATGGGAGAGCTCTTTCATGCTATGTTGTCAGTATATATTCTATGTATACCTTCTCTGATTTCTGTTTTGGTATGATGCAGATAAATGGGTGTCTTTTTATTTTCTATATGTGATTGTTCTGGAACTGATATTTGATGGAAAAGGGATCAATCCTTGAACATAGAGTTGGGGGTTCATTCCCTCTCCTCCCAGAAATGACAAAGTGATCAGAAGTTAGCACAAGCCCATTCAGATTCCCTAAACAAACAATATTTAAGGGACAGATATATATATGCTTGTAGGCCAGCACCCCTTTTTGCTGAGGAATTCAGATTAGTCAATTTCCTTCTCTCCCTACTGGCAGGAATTAGTCTCCCTTAGAGAAGACTGGGGGGAATAGAGACTAGAGATATCTACCCTGCCTCCCTCCAAACAACACAATGACAGCTCTCATCACAGCTGGGCCATACTACAGATGAGGATGGGGGTGGGGCACTCTTGTGATGGAGAGAAATACAATGCAGAAAGTTTGGTGAGAGAACCACACCAGATCATATGAAAGAGATTCAAGCCTCATACTATAAGATGAACAATCTGATAACAAATAGCAAAGATCTGACATGATCTAACAATATATTACATGTTATTCTTTACATATTCCATCAATAACAGTGGACCCAAGATGGGACTTTACCATCACACTTTCCAATTTCTTGACTTAGGTAGTGAAAATAGCACTAAGGAAAATAAAAATGAGAAAATTATTTGATTCATACCATTTGTATATAAATGACATTCGCATTGAGATATACAACATTTTAATGATAGATAAGGATAAATTTTGAAAATATCTGAAATAAGAGAATGGTATCAAATATTTTTAAGGAAAAAGTTTCAAATGTTATTACTGAAAAAAAGGCAATTGAGACAACTACAATACCAATGTACATATCAATTTTTCCATCTCTCCAAAATCTGCATGAGAATAATCTACAGACGTATTTAGGTAACCCTTAATAATAGCAAAAATAGAGAACAGAAGATTTTTACAAATGATCTTATACCAGGAACACCATCTTTATAGTTACACAATTCACTGAAAAATACACAATGATTGTTATTGAAAATGGCAATAAAACATTTCATTTAATAGATCAAAACATTATTTTCATGATTTTCCTCCAACATGCTGAAATAATAAAAGTCCTCTTTTAAATGCAACAAGAGAAATAGCAGTTTGATTTCTTCTGATTATGCATAATCATCTAGAGATATAAAACAGGTGTTTGCTATTGTCATAGAACATGCCCCCACCAAATCTGAATGGAGGAAAGTTTTTTAAAGATAGGAGATTCTCCAAGTGTTCAGGGTTACATGTATCAATCACTGGGTCATTACATAGTCTCCTAAATGAGATCCATAAACATTCAAATGCATTTGGCTTATCTGCAGAAAAAAAATGGAATACCTATCGTATAGCCTGTCATATTCATTCATTAAAACTTCCTTTAAAGATCAACTAATTACAAAATACTAGGAATATTAAAAAAGCAAAAGAAAAGTAGACCCTGCCTTTAAGAAATTTTAAGTCATTTTAGGAATGTAATATTTAAACAAAAATACAATGTAATTCAAGGATGGTAAGAGTTCTTTGAAACAGACTAGTAATTCTCAAACTTTTCAGGCTCAGGACCCTAATTTTGAAAATTATTGAGAACTTATCAGAAGACTTTTGTTTATTAGATTATAGCTATTGAGATTTGCTATTCATGAAATTAGTTTTGGCTTCATAAAATCCATGAAAGTTTCTTTGGGACTTCCCAGGCTTTTCCTGAGCACATTTTGTGAACTACTGAACTGTAAAGATCAAAAAAAGCTTTTCACAGGAAATGGCACCAGAGTTGATCTTTGCAGCATGCCAAAAATTCGGAGAGGGAGAAGTATGGAGGGATTGTTTACTGGATAGGTATATGATACAGACTGTACAAAGGCCTAGGCAATAAATAAAATGCCAAGTTCTGGAAAAGCAAATCAGACCTTTTGGCTGCCACAAGGAGAGGGTGAGAAGGGGAATGTTTTGTACACTGCTGCCACTGCTTCTGCCCCTGGCTGCGTCTGGGGGGAATGAGGAGCCAGAGAAGCCCGAAGAAGCGGCCAAGGACTAGGCCCCCGAGCCTTGCACCCGCTGTAAGGCCTACCTCTAGTGCAAGGAGTTCCTTCCCAGAGGCTGGAGTGCGCTGCCTGAGGACCAGATCCACATCGGCTTCGTCAGAGGTGGTCTCAGAAACATGCTCGTCCTCTGCTCGTTACCTGACTGTCCAGTCTGACTCAGACTAGCCCGGTAAAGTGCTTCTGCACCTCTATGGTATCATCCTACAGATAGAGCACCGTTAGGTAAGGCAAAGGGAGCTTCTTCCATTGGTAGAGTAAACTTTCAACTGTATCACCCCCGAGAAGATACAGCTCTTGTTATAACAGTGAGTTTTGCAAATTATTTTACACGCATTCTAACTTGACCCTCACAACAACCATGTGAGCGCTTCTATAATAAAGAAAGAGCTGGACAAGCCCAGAAAGAGAATGTGTGCCAAGGTGCCGAGGCCATGGTGCTGGAAAGCCTTATGTTTGCCATTCTTGCGGTGCCACCAGTCCCTTGGCCCAAAACTATATGGAATCTCTCCCTGAAGCCGCCGGGAGTAGTTCATCCCCAGCCGCCGGTTAGACACTGAGGCTTTTTGGAACCATGGAGAAATATTTAAATCAAGTTCGGAGAATTAAATTTACCAGAGAATCCAGTTAAAAAACTAAACAAACCCCTCAGTTATAATCTGCCTTTGGAAATGGAAAATCTAAGGTTGTTGATGGAATCAACAACATCGCAAGTGGTGTTTTGCCATAATGACTGCCAAGAAGGAAACATCCTCCTTCAGCAAGGTGGAGAGAACTGGGAAAAACCAGCAGCTGCTGCTCCTTGACTGAATACAGCAGTTACAATTATAGAGGCTTTGACATCAGCAATCACTTCTGTGAGTGGATGTATGACTACACTTATGAAAAGTACCCCATTTTCAGAGCAGACACCCTGAAGTACCCCACCAACAAACAGCAGCTTTTTTTTTATTTCTATTCAGCTGCCTTCCAAAATGGAATTTGAAAACCTCAGCAAACAAAGAGAATTCTAGAATGGAGGAAGAAATGGTGGAGATCAACAGGTTTGCCTTGGTGTCCTATTTCTTCTGGGGACTTTAGTCAATCCTACAAGCCAAAATTTCATCTGTTGAATTTAGGTACATGGACTATGCACTAGCCAGGTTTGATGCCTATTTTGACCAGAAGAGGAAACTAGGCATGTGAACCTCAGAGCCACTTGAAGCAGAGGGTCCCTGTACTGTTTGTATTAAGAGAGCAGCTGGGCAGGATTTCTCCTTTGTGTTTGACTCCTGCACCTGCAGCCAAGGAGGCTCGGCCCACCTTCCTTGGGAACAGAAGTGTGTGTAAGACTGCAGAGACCATATTAAAGTTGAGTGACATTTATTTCCTATCTCATTGATGATTTCACTAGGAGTCTTTGACATGAGATTGGGAAGCAAACCACATTGTGTGAGTTGAGTGCCTCAACATCCTTTACAACTCCTTCCAGCAGGTAGGGAGCTTATCCCCCACACACAACAAGATAAAGCAGCATTCTGAGGGGTAGGGAGCCTGTTTCTTTTTGTTTCATGGTTATGTATTTTTAAAATGTGTTGGTAAAGGTTGTGGCCTGGATGTTTGACAGTAGCCATGCATTGTAGACACTACTAGCTTGCAGAAGGAACCAGGAGCTGCCCACAGCATCACTGCTTGGAGGGCATGCTGTATATGCCTGCAGCTCCAGGACACTACTGTTCCAACACTTGGGTCCAAATCACCAATACTCAAGAAACCACATCAACATAGAGCTCACACTGTAGCTTCCTTGTGGCTTTATTATCCAGAGGTATCTTACTGTAACTGGAAAGAATCCTTCCCCCAATTGCTGGGCTGCCAGTGAAGGGGGCCAGAGTGCTTAGGGTGGGGCATGTGGGGGGCCAAAAGTGGGGAGGGACAATTTACACGTGCTTTCACCAGCAGATGGAATGTGGTATAGCTCTCCTCTGTCCTAGGCCTCCCTGTAGCCTAGACACTCCTGTGTGGTGGGGAAGGGAGTGAGAACACTTGGTCTTTCTCCTCCTCCTGCCAATTGTGGAGTGGGAAGGGGATTCTTGTAAAGATTGAGAAGCCCCAGCTACTTCCACAGCCCCCAATTTCCCTCATGGTACCCCACTAGTATCCACTGGGGTGACCAGTGGACTGCTGAGAAATGGAGGCCCCAGAAAAGTCACTGTGAAATGTCCATAACCATTAAATGACCCTTTGGGCTAAAACTTGAGCTCTATTTGATTCTGTACTTTTATTTGAATTTTGTGCACAAACATTTCAGCCACAACACAGATTGTACTATGTTAAAAATAAAAGTTTTAAAATCAGAAAAAAAAATAAAAGCCCACTAAGGAGCAGGTGGAGCCAAGATGATAGAAAAAAGTCAGAAACTCAGCTAAGGTCTCCCCAAATACCCTCTGAATAACTTTGGATAATGCCCTAAACAAATTCTGGGGAGGCAAAACCCATGAAAGGACAGAATGACACAATTTTCCAGGCCAAAATAACTTAGAAGGTTCCACAGTAAAGGTCTGTTTCACCAGAGTAAAAGTGGAACAGAGTCCAGTGCGGTCCATGCCAGCACAGACCAAACCCCATCAAGTTAGGAGCAGGCCTTGGGAGCCACTGAATTAGCAGTGGCATCAGCTGCTTCCAGAGATCTCAGCCCACAGAGAGTAAGGAGGTCAAACAACTGGTCAGAAAGAGATTATGGGGGAGGATCTCTTTGCTGGCACTGGAGACAGGACTCTGTTGCTGTGTCCATACTCAGACCCAGGTCACAGTCCTGGGTGGTGATCCAAGGGTAAGGAGGAGCAATAGCACACAAGAGTTTGTGGCCACTGTGGAGCAACAACTCTAGTCACAGTTCCAGGGCAGAAAAGAGTGTTTTTTGTCACTCACAGATTAGAGCACAGGCCAGGAGAGCAGTAAACACACTTCTCCTTAGATCATTCCTCTTTGGAAAAACTGAAAACCCACAGGTCCCTAGAAGTATCCCTGGAAACAGATGCACAAAATCCTTGAAGCTTGGAACAATGTTCATGCCACCCTGGAATCAGAGCTTCACTTTAGCAAAGAGTTAAAAGTCAAGAAATAGGCTGGGAAAATGAGCAAACAATAATAACAATTCTGAACCATAGAAAATTGCTATCTCTAGGGTGACAAGGGAGATCAAAACACACACTCAGAAGAAGATGACAAAGTCAAAGCTCCTACATCCAAAGCCTTCAAAAAATATGGAATAGTCTCAGGCCATAGGGAGCTCAAAAAAATTTTGAAAATCAACTAAGAGAGGCAGGTTAAAATTAGGAAGAGAAATGATAGTGATGCAAGAAAATAATGAAAAAAAGAGTCAACAGCTTGGTAAAGGAGGCACAAAAAAAATAGTGAAGCAAATACAGAATAGGTAAGCCAAATGGCAAAAAGAGGTACAATACTCCAATGAGAAGAATAATGCTATGAAAAGCAGATTTGGCCAAATGGAAAAAAAGAGGCACAAAAATTCACTGAAGAAAAGAACTTTTTTTCAAAAATTGGCCAAATGGAAAAGGAGGTACAAAAGCTCACTGAAGAAAATTATTCCTTAGAAATTAGAATGGAGCAAATGGAAGCTAATGTTTCTATGAAACATCAAGAAACAATAAAATAAAACCAAAAGAATGAAAAAATAGAAGACGAGGTGAAATATCTCATTGAAAAGAAAAAAGCTGAGCTGGAAAATAGATCCAGGAGACATAATTTAAAAGTTATTAAACTTCCTGAAAGCCATGACAAAAAAGAGCCTAAATGTCATCTTTCAAGAAATTATCACAGAAAACTGCCCTGATATTCTAGAACCAAAGGGTAAAATAGAAATTAAAAGACTCTATCCATCATCTCCTGAAAGAGATCCCAAAATGAAAACTCCCAGGAATATTATAGCCAAATTCCATAGCTCTGAGGGTAAGGAGAAAATACTGTGAGCAGCCAAAAAGAAATAATTCAAGTATTATAGAGCCTTGGTCATGTATAACACAAGATGTAGCAGCTTCTACATTAAATTGTTGGAGGACTTGGAATATTCCAGAGCTCTCAGCCCACAGAGAGTAAGGAGGTCAAACAACTGGTCAGAAAGAGATTATGGGGGGATCTCTTTGCTGGCACTGGAGACAGGACTCTGTTGCTGTGCCCATACTCAGATCCGGGTCACAGTCCTGGGTGGCGATCTAAGGGTAAGGAGGAGCAATAGCACACAAGAGTTTGTGGCCACTGTGGAGCAACAACTCTAGTCACAGCTCCAGGGCAGAAAAGAGTGTTTTTTTTTTGTCACAATGCACACAAACTAAGCTCTAGTACAGTCTTTAATAATAATGTGAAAATGGGCATTCTTGCTTCACTCCTGATCTTATTGGTAAGGCTTAAAGTTTATCCCAGTAACAGATAATGCTTTCTCTTTAAGAAAGTCTCTATTTCTATGCTTTCTAGTGTTTTCAATAGGAATGGGTGTCATATTTTGTCAGAGAGTTTTTCTGCATCTATTGAGATAATCATATGATTTTTGTGGTTTTTGCTATTGATGTGGTCAATTATACTGGTAGTTTTCCTGATATTGGATCAGCCCTGTTTTCCTGGTATGAATTCCATCTGGTCATAGTGTAGAATCTTTGTGATATATTGCTATAATCTCCTTGCTAGTATTTTACTTTTTAAAAACACTGCATTGAAAGCCATTAAGGAAATTGGTCTATAGTTTTCTTTCTCTGTTTTTACTCTCTGCTGTATAGGCATCAAAAACATATTTATGTCATAAAATGAATTCGATAAAACTTTTTTAACCTATTTCTTTCAAACAGTTGATATGATATTGGGATTAATTGTTCCTCAAACATTTGGTAGAATTCATTTGTAAATCCATCCACTCCTTTTGTTTTTTTCTTAGCTAACTCATTGATGACTTAATTATTTTTTTCCAAAATAGGGCTAAGTATTCTATTTTCTCTTCTATTAATCTGGACAGTTAATATTTTAGCAAATATTCATCCATTTCACTTAGGTTATCAGCTTTACTGGCATGTAATTGGTCAAAATAATATCTAATACTTATTTTAATTTCATTTTCATCTTTATTTCATTTTTAATTTTGGCAATTTCCAACTCTAATATTTTAATCAAATTAACCCATGTGTTACCTATTTTATACTTTTGTAGTTTATAGTTTTCATAAAAACAACTTAGAGTTTTATTAATTTTTTTAACTTTCAAATTTATTTATATCTCCTTTGATTTCAAGGATTCCCATTTTGGTATTTAATTGGACATCCTTAATTTGTTTTTTCTCCCAAGGCATCCCTCTTTCTTGCCTATCTATTTTTTTAACATCATCCCAGTATAATCAGCTCACTCCCATACTCTCCATGCAGAATCCTGCAAACTGTCCTAGAAATGATAAATTTTTTACAAGTTATATGTATCATCTTCCCATTCCTTGATGACAAAAAAGTTAGAGATACAGGTGAGGAATTTTTGAATAATTTATAAAGAAAAAAATGTTGTCTTTTATTTCTTTTTTATTGCTTTTAATTAATTAATTAATTTAGTTTTTGGATTATAACATTTAGTTCCTCAAGGTTTGAGATTCAGATTTTCTCAATCTCCTTCTCAAACTCCCTCCCCTCCCAAGATGGCATGCAATCAGATATAGGTTCTACATACACCTTCACACTAAACATATTTTCACAATACCAAGTTGTAAAGAGGAACTACAACCAATGGAATAAACCACAAGAAAGAAAAAACAAAAACAAAAGAACAAACAAAAGAGAGCGAATAGTTTGCCTCAATCGGCATTCAGACTCCATAATTCCCTGGATGTGAACCGCTTTTTCCATCATGAGTCTTTTGGAGTTTTCTCAAAACTTTGCATTGATGAGAAAAGCCAAGTCTATCAAAATTAGTCATCAGAGATACTGTGTGTCTGTAATTGTGTATAATGTTCTCCTGGTTCTGCTCCTCTCACAGAGCATCAGATCATATAAGTCTTTCCAGGTTATTATGAAGTCCATCTGCTCCTCATTTCTTTTTTTTCCATTTTTTTTTTTATTTTTAGATTGCAACATACAGTTCTACATAATTTTGGGTTCCAGATTTTCTTCCCTCCCTCCCCCCCCTCCCCAAGAAAGCATAGCGTCCCATATAACTTCCAGGTATAACTAGGCATTGAATTAATTTATACATTTTCTCATGACTCATGAGAAAGGCGAAACAGAACCAAAAAAAAACCACAACCCAACAACAAATACAATAGAGAGAAGAAAAAAAAAGTGGAGAGGAAAAAAGGCGAGAATG
>CM053625.1:193815980-193843969 GCA_028646595.1 Phalanger gymnotis
AGAAGCATGGATTAAAAGCTTTTACAGTGGAGGGGGAAATGAGGAAGTGAGTAATGCTTGAATCTTACTCTCATCTAAATTTGTTCAAAGAGGAAAGAATGTATATATATAAATATACTCGGTTTGGTATAGAAACCTATCTTAGCAAATAGAGAAATAGAAACAGAAGAGGATAAGAGAAAGGGAGTAATGGTAAAAGGGAGGACAGGTTAAGGGAGGGAGTGTTAAGAAACAAAACAGACTTCTGAGGAGGGACAAGATTAAGAGACAAAAGGATAAAACAGAATAAACAGGATAGAGGGAAATGCACATTTAATAATCATAATTATAAATGTGAATGGAATCAGCTCACTTGTAAAATGGAAGCAAATAATAGAATGTATTAGAAACCAAGAGACACACTGGAAACCAAAAGACACACAGCATTAAAATGAGAAGGAGCAGAATCTATTTGCTTCAGCTGAAGGGGAAAAAAGCTGGGCTAATAATCATGATCTCAGAAAAAGCAAAATCGAAAATAGAACTAATTAAAACAGATAATCTGGGAAACTATATTTTGATTAAAGAGTACCATAGAAAATGAAGTAATATAAAAAATGGCAACAGTTTTCTCTGATGAAGGCATTTTTTTCTCAAATATATAGAAAACTGAGGCAATTTTATAAAAATTAGAGCCATTCCCCAATTGATAAATGGTCAAAGGATATGAAAGGGGAGTTTTAAAAAGAAAAAGTAAAATCTCTCTATAGTCACATGAAAAGACACTTCCAAATCACTATTTATTAGAGAAATGCAAATTAAAACAACTCTGAGGTTCCACCTCACTTATCAGAAGTGAGAAATGCTGGAAGGGATGAGGGAAAATAGGTACACTAAGGAACTATTGGTGGAGTTATGAAATGGCTCAACCATTCTAGAGAGCAATTTGGGAACTATGTCCAAAGGGCTATAAAACTGTACATATCTTTTGACCAAGCAATAGTATTACTAGGTCTGTACCCCCAATGAGACCACAGACAATGGAAATGGGTCTATATATACAAAAAAAAAACTATATCGACTCTTTCATGGTAGTAAAGAATTTGGAATTGAGGGCATGTTCATCAATTGAGCAATGACTGACCAAGGTGTGGCACATGATAGTTTAGGAAAACTTACATGAACTGAAGTGAGCAGAACTAGGAGATCATTGTATACAATAACAGGAATATCGTAATGATGGTCATCATGAAAGACTTAGCTATTCTGATCAATACGATGACCCAAGACAATTCCAAAGGACTAATAAAAAAAAAAAAAACCAGGCTATCTACAAAGAACTGAAGAACTCTGAGTGCAAATAATAGTTTCCTCATTTTATTTTTCTTTCTTGTTGTGATATAGCTACTATGGAAATATGTTTTGCATGATTTCACATGTATAGTTGATATCATATTGCTTGTCTTGTCAGTGAGTGAAGAAGGGGTGAGAGGAAGAGAAATTGGATCTCATAATTTTAAAAGAAAAGAGTGATATAAATAATGTATTTTTGAAGGAAGAGGAATATAATTCTTATTTAGAAAAAAAGAGATAAAGTGGAGGAAAATATATACCCAATTTTCATACCTTTAAATACTAATGAATTAAACAATCAATAAAAAATGAAAGAGTAATAAATAGATAAGGTAGCAAAACCCCCTAATCTTTTGCTTACAAGAAAAACACCAAAAATTAAACATACAGATGAAAAATGAGAGAGTGGTACACAATTTACTATTTATCAGATATATCCAAAAAATTAGGAGTTGCAATCATCATAGCATGATGTGAAAGTAAAAACAAAAATTCACAATAAAACAGAGATGTACAAATAAATATTGTACTGCCAGGAACCAAAGAAAACAAAGCAATGTCAATATTAAACAATGTTTTAAATGCCAATATAACTGAATATATAGATGAAAAATTAACTGAAAATTTAGAGAGAGACAGATATAGATAAAACATGCACATACATTCAGTTAATATATACATGCATGTATATGTGTATGTACATACATATGTATGCATGTCTATATGTACGCACATGAGAGAAAAGTTACATCTTCACGTTTTAGATTTGGACAAATCTAATAGAAAATTAATTAATAGGCAAAATATAGAATTGAACAAATTTCTCGTAAACTTAGAGCTAAAAAATGTCTTAAGAAAGGAATTATTAAAAAGTATGCCTCAAGACCACAGGAAACTTTTTTTTAAAAAATGACACTATATTAGAACATAGATATATTGAAAATAAATGTAAAAAAAGAGAGAAATATAGTAAACACATCCATCGTAGATGTGTTTATCATAATGAAATAAAAAATATTAATCAATTCAAAGAGTCCAAACAAAAGAAACCAACTTAATGAAGGAATAATCATGAAATCCTAGATGATTAATGGGTCAAGGAAGAACTCATAAAAACAATAATCTTGTAGATGACAATGACAATGATGAAACAACATGCCAACATTTCTGAGATGAAGCTAATGCAGCCTTTAGGGGGAAAATTATATCCCTACAAAAACACATTGACAAAAAATAAATAGGGAAAAAACTAATGAAGTGAGTATGCATTTTTTAAAAAAATAAGATAAATCCAAAATAAACATAACAGAAGAGATACTGAAAATTAGAGGATAAATAGAAATCTCAAAAGTGTAGAAACAGTGAATAAAAAAAAAGCTTTCTTTAAAAAAATTAACAAAGTTGATGGAATTTTAGCTGGTTTGATTAAAAAGAATTTAAAAACCAAATTAACAAAATATCAAAGTGAAATCACAGCAAAACCAGAAAAAATATCAAATGATTCTTAGCACTTACTTTTCACATTAATATGCTAAAGAACTTGGAAGCTGAAGAATTAGAGCATCTAGAGATAGATATAAATGTATATATCTATATATCTCTATTTCTCATATCACTATACTTCTAAACACACACACACACACACACCAAGCACACACATGTATATGATGACACAAATAAACAAAATTCTATCCAATATTTCAAAGATAACTAATATCAATGCTACACAAATCATTCTCAAAAATTGACAAGATAATGTCAAACTCCTTTTATGAGACAAATATGGTCCTGATACCTAAACCAGAGAATGGTAAAGCAAAGGAGAACTATAGACCAACATATTAATGAATGTCAATAATAAAAATTTAATTAAAATCCTACTAGATCAACAATTTATGGAAAGGATCATTTTTTATTACTAATTCAAATTTATTTTCAAGACTATAAGGATGGTTTAGCATTAGGAATACAATCAACACAACCACTATTTTTTTATCTGAAACCCTGTTATTATCCCAATAAATTCAGACAAAAAATTTGACAAAATACTACTCATTTATGCTAAAAACCCTACAAACTGCAGGCACAGATAAATTTATCTATCTAAAACTGAAAGTAAACCTCATATTCAATGGTTTTACACTCAAAGGTAAATTATTTTTGCCTTATATTGCCAGCCTATAGCAAGATGAGGTAAGACACAGCCTGATGGAGCTTCTTCTATCTCTTGTGTATCTTCTTAAGAAAGAAGAGGAAATTTGGTAAGAAATGGGACTTTCATATCCTCCTACATGGTTTTTACCTTTTCTTGGTGATTTCATCAGCTGATATGGGTTTAATTTCCAACTTTATGATAATGCATCTCAAATTTATATATCCTGATGCAACCTCTCTGCTGACCCGCAATTTCACATCTCTAAATGCCTTTAAGACATCATAAATAGGATGTCCAGTAGACATCTTAAACTCAAGCTGCCCAAAACAGAATTTATTATCTTTCCCCTTAAACCCACCCCTATTACTATTGAGGGCACAACTATCCTCCCATTTCCCCAGTAGTCATCCTTGACTTCTTGATATCTCTAACTGCCCATATTTAATCTGTTATTAAGTCCTCTTGATTTCATCTTTAAAATATCTCTCAGTGCTTCCAGGCAATTATAAATTACAGAAAATATCCTGAAAGAGTTTTATACACAAGTCTGATCCATGCATACATGTATGTAAATATATGTGTGGATATGCATATGTACATATACATATATTTGTTAAAGACATAAAATGAATATTTAGGAAAATTCAAATATATCTTCTCTCTTCTGATACTCCCACTACCCCTGCACAGGTGCTCATCATCTCATGACTGGACTATTTCAATAGCTTGCTGGTTGCTCGCCTGCCACAAGTCTCTTCCCATTCACTATAATCTTCATGTAGCCATCAAAATGATTTTCCTAAAACACATGATGGATCATATCAGTTTCATACTCAATAAACACTAGTGTCTCACTGTCACCTTCAGGATCAAATACAAAATCCTTTGTTTGGCATTCAAAACCTTTTATGTACTGCTCTCCCTACCTTTCCAGTATTCTTACATCTTACTATCTCCCCACCCCATAAACTCTTCAATCAAGTGGCACTGGCCTTATCTGTGAGAGTGCATCTCTCAGATTGAACTTAGAATCCTCTCTTGATTCATCTCTGGCTCCAACTTCTCTGGCATTATTCAAGAAGTCCTAATTAAAATTCTACCTTCTACAGGAAGCCTTTTCCAAACCCTCAATTCCAGTGCCTTTCTGCCCTTAATCATTTCCTCTACATAACTTTTTTTGAACATATCCGTGTACTCATTTTCATTCCCTACTCCCACTATAATATAAGCTGCTTGAGGGCAGGATTTTGCCATTCTTTGTATCCCCAGCCCTCAGCACAGTGCATGGAATATACTAGGAGCTTAATAAGCATGTATTGAAGATTGATTATCTGTGGTTTCTCAGCAACTAAATCAAAATCTATTTCTTCTAAGCAGGCTATCTCTGGTGCCCAAATCAAGGTCTCTTGCCCATATTCTTTAGCTAAAACTTGAGCACGTATGTCAACACAAGTTGCCCAAGCACAGGTTCATCCCCATTACTACCAACCCCATCACAAGACAAAATAGGACATGTTTGCATGTATCCATCCCCAAGAAGTCAGAATACATATTCCCTTGGCTTACTCTGTCATATATCATATGCACACACACAGAAACATATGCATATATGCATGCAAATGGATACATCCATATGTGCATATTGGTGTATGTGTCTATATACACATACACACGTATGTATTTGTGCATATGTATGTACCTATATATGCATATGTGTATGCATGTGTACTTGCATGTGTATGTATGTTTTATATAGATATACGATAAATATACAGAGTGTAGTTTGGACCTTGGATAACTAAAAACGGCATTAAAATTTTTGAAACCTCCTTGGTTTTGGAAAAGCAGCAGTTTACATTTATGCATGTTTATAATGCATATATGTACACATGAGAGTGCATATGTATATTTTAAAGAATATATTATACATATTAAATAAACATATATGTTCACAGGCATATATGCATATGCATATTTTGACACATATATATGTTAACTGCAAATTTTCCTAAATATTGATCATATCTATAACTATAATAGATATCTATATTTCATATCTCTAAGATTGGATCAGACCTGTGCACAAACATCCTTCTCAAGTACATCAGGACATTTTTCTGTAAGTTATGATTTCCTAAGACCACTGAAAGGTGAAACTATTTGCATTGATTCTCATAGACAGGAAAGAAGTATGTGTGAATATCACAACAACACAACATCAATTTGAGGGCTTGTCTAATTTTCTTTGTAGATTAAGGTACAAGGAAATTCTCATTCTCCCCACACATATGCTCACAAACTCCAAGATAGTATGGGAAAGTATCCCATGAACTATCTGTAACAGTTTGTGTGGATATACATACATGGATAAAGCAGTTGGGTATGTGGCTGCTTAACCAGCGGATGGTGAGTATCGGAATCTCTCCCATTTGCCCCAGTGTGTCACAAAGTCACATCATAGGGTCATGAGAGTCATAGATTTAAAGTTGAAGTGACCTCAGAGACTATAAATTTCAAACTTCTCATTTTGTAGTTGAGGAAAGTGAGGCCCAGGGAATTTCAAATAAGTCAAAGCTTGAGAAACAGATGGGAAACACTGTTTTAGGACATGGTCCATTAGTGACATGTTCTGAGTGAGTAAGATTTTCATTAATTCAATTTTTAAGACCAGGTCTTTGATCTGAATTGAAACTGGATAATTTGACAAATAAATCCCAACATTTTATAAAATAAATTCACAAGATTGTTTTTGTGTTAAAAAAATCATCATAATAACTTGCATTTCACTCTAAAATTTGCAAAGTCATCTACTAACAATTACTCTGTGAAGTAAATACATCACCACACCTGATCTATAAAAGAAACAAAACAAAACAGTGACTTCACAAAGATTAACTTATTTGTAAGTGTAAAAGGTAGGTACATATTTCCTGCCTCTACACTCAGCACTCTCAAATTGCACCTACTAATCTTTTATCAGTTTGTTAATTTGGACAAAGCCAAAGATCTAAACATATTGCTCCAATTATATAGGGATAAAACATGCCATATGTAAGTATGACTCCAATGTTAGAGGGAGGAGATTAACTGGCTTAGGTCACTGGTTATACAAACATTTCATAAAGTTCTGATCATCTGTAAAGTATGCTATTTTATAAGAAACGTGTGCCGTTGAACAGCTGAAATGGCAAATCAGTAAAATTTATAAAAACCAAAAGCTTATCTGTGCACCTTAATTAGCAAAGTATGCTGTCCTGTCAAAGAAGCACAAGCAAATGTGACTGATGTACTTACCAGCATGTCCTTTGGTCACTAATATATGCGAAACCTCAACAAAATTTAGCTTGTCACCATTGAAGAAGCAGTGCCATCAGCAAAATAAAATGGTTAAATAACTGGATATGTGGATTAGCAAAGCATGCATTTTCATTAACAAAATATCCAAAGTAAACCAAATGACTATTCTCATTATTGAATTGCATAAAGTAGATTGACCCATGTTGACATCATTTAAAAATGACCACATTTTCAAAATTTCTCATGAGGATTGAAGGATTATATTGCCATTTTCAGAACCTATTAGAAACCAGGTAATTAATCTTTCACTCTACAACATTAAACATTCAATGTTGAAAATGATGTAGCAAATTGGGTGAATATTTGGACATTTCAGCAGATAAGCATTCTCCCCTTTATTTTTTTTAAGTAGCTGAAGTGAATTTTCTTTTTTTATTAAATCTTTTTTTAAAAATTTATTTTTAGCTTTCAACATTCATTTCCACAAGATCTTGAGTTACAAATTCCCCCCCATCCTCCCTCCCACCCCAAGATGGCATGTATTCTGATTGCCCCTTTTCTCAGTCTTCCTTCCCTTCTGTCACCTCACTCTGTCCACCCTTATTCCCTTTCTCTTTACTTTCTTCTAGGGCATGATAGATTTCTATGTTCCATTGCATGTATATCTTATTCCCCAGTTGCATATAAAAACAATTTATTTTAACATCTGTTTTTAGAACATTGTGTTCCAAATTCTCTCCCTTCTTCCTTCCCCACCCATCCTCCTTGAGAAGGCAAGCAATTCAATATAGATTATATGTGTATCATTATGCAAAAATACTTCCATAATAGTCATATTGTGAAATACTAACTATATTTCCCTCCATCCTATCCTGTCCCCCTTTATTCAGTTTTCTCCTTTGACCCAATTCAGTGTTTGCTTTTGGTTACCTCCTCCTCTAATCTGCCCTCCCTTCTATCATCTCTTCTCTCTTATCCCCTTCCCCCCTACTTTCCTGTAGGGTTAGATACTCAATGTTGTGTGTATGTTATTCCCTCCTTAAGCCAAATCTGATGAGAGCAAGATTCACTCATTCCCTTTCACCTACCCCCTCTTCCCTTTCATTACAACAACTTTTTCTTGCCACATTTATGTGAGATAATTTCCCCCATTCTATCTCTCCCTTTCTCCTTCTCCTAATATATTCCTCTCTAACCCTTTAATTATTTTTTTAGATATCATCCTTTCATATTCAACTCACCCTGTGTCCTCTGTCTATATATATATATATATATGTATGTATGTATATATGTATGTATATATATGTGTGTGTGTGTGTGTGCGTATGTGTGTGTGTGTATATATATATGTATATATATATATATATATATATACATATATATGTATATACATATACATATATATGTATATTCCCTTCAACTACCCTAATGCTGAGAAAGGTCTCATGAGTTAAAAATATAGTCTTTCCATGTTGGAATTTAAACAAAACAGTTCCACTTTAGTAAGTCCCTTATGATTTCTCTTTCTTGTTTACCTTGTCATGCTTCTCTTAATTCTTGTACTTGAAAGTCAAATTTTCTATTCAGTTCAGTTTTCTTCATCAAAAATGCTTGAAAGTCCTCTATTTCATTGAAAATCCATATTTTGCCCTGAAGTATTATACTCAGTTTTTCTGGGTGGGTAATTCTTGGTTTTAATCCTAGCTCCTTTCACCTCTGGAACATCATATTCCAAGCCCTTTGATTCCTTAATGTAGAAGCTGCTAGATCTTGTGTTATCCTGATTGTGTTTCCACAGTGCTCAAATTGTTTCTCTTTCGCTACTTGCAATATTTTCTCCTTGACCTGGGAACATTGGAATTTGGCTACAATATTCCTAGGAGCTTTCCTTTTGGGATCTTTTTAAAGAGATGATTGGGTGGATTCTTTAAATTTCTATTTTACCCTCTGGTTCTAGAATATCAGGGCAGTTTTCCTTGATAATTTCTTGCAAGTTGATATCTAGGTTCTTTTTAATCATGGCTTTCAGGTAGTCCAATAATTTTAAAGTTATCTCTCCTGGATCTATTCTCCATGTCAGTGTTTTTTCCAATGAGACAGTTCACATTGTCTTCCATTTTTTCATTCCTTTGGTTCTGTTTTATAATATCTTGATTTCTCATAAAGTCACTAACTTCCACTTGCTCCATTCTAATTTTTAAGGCAGTATTTTCTTCAGTGGTCTTTTGGACCTCCTTTTCCATTTGGCTAACTTTGCCTTTTAAGGCATTCTTCTCTTCATTCAAATTTTGGAGCTCTTTTGCCATTTAGGTTAGTCTATTTTTAAGATGTTATTTTCTTCAGTATTTTGGGGTCTCTTTTAGCAAGTTGTTGATTCATTTTTCATGATAGTCTTGAATCACTCACATTTATTTTCCCCATTTTTCCTCTACTTCTCTTATTTGATTTTCCAAATCCTTTTTGAGCTCTTCCATGGCCTGTGACCAATTTATATTTTTCTTGGAGGTTTTTGATGTAGGATCTTTGACTTTGTTGAGTTCTTCTGGCTGTTTGTTTAGATCTTCTTTGTCACCAAAGAAAGATTCTATAATCTGAGTCCTTTCATATTGCCTGTTCATTTTCCTAGCCAACTATTTGACTTTTGAGCTCTTTATCAGGGTATGACTGCTTCTGGAGTGGAGAGGGCTCTGTCCCAAGCTTCAGGGGTTTTGTGCTGCTCTTTTCAGAGCTACTTCTATTCTGAGGTGGTATGATGCTCCTCTCCTGGCCTGTGCTCTTCTGTGAGTGCAAGCACTCCTTTCTGCCATGTAACTACCAGGAGGAGTCCTTCTCCATAGCCATCACAAGCTCTGCCACCAGCGCTTCTTCTCCCCCAAGGATAGCCAGTCAGGACTGCCCCCCAGATCCAAGCAGGGCAAAGCAAGGGAATGCTGCTTCTGCACCACCTGCACTTCTGCTCTGATCAACTGCTTGATTCCCTCACAGTCTGTGGGATTGGAGCTCCAGAAGCAGCAGCTTCAGCTGCAACCAACTTCATTGCCCTGATGTTGGGGCCTGACCACACACTTCTCTCAACCAGGTCCAACAGTTTTCCTACTGATCTGCTAAGTTGTCTTTGGCATTTGTGGGTTGAGAAATCTGGAAACTGCCATGTCTTCCAGTGATTCAGTGCCCTGAGGCTTGCCCTGCCAGGTCTGCTCTGGCGCGGTCCAAGCTGGGCTGTGCTCTGCTCTAAGCACAATATGATAGACCCTTTCCAGTGACCATCCAGGCTGTCTTGGACTGGAAAATTGTTTCGCTCTTTCATTTCATGGGTTCTGTAGCTCCAGAATTTGTTTAGAGTCATTTTACAGGTGTTTGGAAGGATTTGGGGGAGATCTCAAGCAAGCCTCTGATTTCATGCAGCCATTTTGACTCTGCCCCCCTCCATTCTCTCCTTTATTATGTACATTTAATACTAAACCCAAGCTGCAGACTTTCCTCACCTCCCCATCATCATACCCTGCCAAATAAAATTATTTGGATGGAGAGACTTCCACAAATAATATTTTCTTTTAGAGAAGAAATGGCAAATGTGTATGTAGCCATGTAAATATTTATTCCAAATATCTTGAAATAATTTCCATTTTTCAAGACACATTCTCAACATAAAAGTTTTGTCAAAAGCAAGTATATGTTTGTTTTTAATTGTGTTTGTAAAAAAGTCAAGAACTTAAGAAAATCATTAAAAATAACAAATAAACATCTGATACTGTGTTGTACTATTGTGCAAATTGGATTTTTTTAAAAAATCAAAACATTTTACACAGTGATATATCACTTCTCTTCCAGTAACGCAAAAAGGTAGCATGTAAGTGCATAGTAACTTGAAGTCCATAAGACTTGGGTCTAAATCCTAGCTCAGAAATCTACTAGCTCTGTCACCCTGGAAAATTTATTTAATTTCTCGCAGTCTTAGTTTCCTAATCTGTAAAATGAGGCTATGAATAGCATCTACCTCACAGGGCTATTATAAGGATCATATGAAATAGCAAATATAAAGCACTTTTCAAACCTAAAAATAATGTATGACTTACAGCTATAATTAAAATCTTGGACTCATCCTTGTCTACCAGTAGCACTCATAACAAAGCTCTTTACATTAAAAATGTTAAATTTACAAACTAGAAACTATTATGAATGTTAGCTTGGATTATAAAACATAAACTGAAGAAGAATCTCAAATAATCAGAACAAATTATTTAAAAGACAAGACACAGCCCTTACATCATTATTTTCTGCTAAATGTTCATGCTTATTAGTCAGCCTTGTTATTTCCAAACAATAAATGCACACAGGAAAGGGAGTGTGATATTGTGGATAAAGGCCTGAATTTGGAATCATTAAAACTGAAGTTCAGTGTTCAACTCACTTTCCCATACTTCCCATATCTGGACAGTTAACAAATCTCATCAGTTCTAGCTCCACCACATCTCACAGCACTATCCCCCTTCTTTCCTTTCACACAACCAGTTTCATACTCATCTGATCACCTTTATCACCTCTTGTCTGAACTATTGCAAGTGCCTCCTAATTGGTCTCCCTGTGTCTAGCCTCTTCCCCTCTATAATCCATCTTCTACATAGTTCATAAATTAATATTTTAAAAGTACATGCTATTCTCCTACTCAGAGTTTTGAGTGGCTCCCAACTACCTCTAAGGGAAAATGCAATGTCTTCTATTTAACTTTCAAAGCTCTTCACAATATGCCTCCTGCATATTTTCCAGATTTGTTATGCATTATTCCACCTCACATTTGTATTCCAAACATATCGGTATTACTTGCTGTTCTCCATACATGATATTCCATCTCCCACCTTCAAGAACTTGCATAGACTGTACCTCCTGCCTAGAATGCCTTTTTTCCTTGCCTTCACCACTTGGAGTCCCCAGCTCCCTTCATGGCTCAGCACAAGTTCCACCTCCCTCAAGATCCTTGCTGATTCCACCAGTTTTTAGTAGCCTCCCATTAAAAAGGAAGCTATTGCATTTATTTGCCATATATTTTATTTTTACTTATCTATTACATTATACCCTTGAGAGATTGCAAGGCCCTTGAAGGCAAGGATTGTTTGGTTTTGTCTTTGTGCTTCCATCACCAAGCACAGTTACTTTTATATACTAGGTGCTCTATAAACATTTCTGAATCCAAACTGGCCTTTGGTATGTAATACCTACCTATATGAATATGGTCAAAGTGAATTAGACTTTCTAAACTTCAGGCAAATTTCTAAGATTACAAATTATGAAAAGGAAAGGGACTACCTAATTGGAAGGAGTTCTCTAACCAGAGATATGACAGGTCCCTGGCATATGTAGGTAATCGCACATAGATGAGGTCTATTACTTGATGGAAAACAACTAAGATTTTCCTCTTAAATGAACAGAATGAGTATATTATCTCACACTGAAATAATCCTAATAATAAATGATGTGTACATAGATATGCACATACACATATGTATATAGTATATATACACTATATAGCATTCTAAGATTTTCAATGCACTTTAAATATTCTATCACATATGATCCTAACAACTTAGTGTAACTTGGGTCTAGTACATGAGCTTATCTCTTCAGCTTCAACAGCTCATGCAACTTCCCCATATGGAGAAGCTAGGGATCTTGCTTAAAGGAAAATCTTTGCATCAGTCAAGCAATCTGATGGGTTCTGCACATGTACTAGAACCTGGTTACACTTGTGAGGTTGGTTCTATTATTGTCTTCCTTTTAGATGTAAGAATTGATACTGAAAGAGGTTAAATCATGGGTGGGGAACCCAAGGCTACATGTGGACCTCTAGGTCCTCAAGTGCAGCCCTTTTACTGAATTCAAATTTCACAGAACTGTGATAACAATGTTATTAGTAGCTGCTGTGCCTATGTAAAACCAACAACACCAGCACAGAGAAGTGCTACCAGCACAGATTCTTTGATCTTCTTTTCTGAGGAAAGCAACTTTAAGGGGTAAACAATCTCACTTTAATCAAACATGCATATATAATTCACTTAGTTCAGGGAGAAAAGCCAGCGCCCTGAACTTCAGATCAAATACAAACAGAAATTACAAACAGAAAATATCAACAGAACAAATAATACAAACCAGTAGACAGGCTTCTAGCTTTCTGTCCAACATCTCAGTACATAGTTACCAGGGAAGAACCAACATTTGGGTTTTCAAGTCAGGGGGGTCTACCCAGAGTTTCATCTCGTCAAATCACATAACATTCTTCCAGTGAGTGAGAGTCCCAAACAAAGTGCTAACCTCTGAGTTTATATACACTATTCAGAGTCAAAGGGTGTCACAACCATGCAACTCAAACCTATGTGAACTAGGCTTTCCCTCGACATAAGCGGGTCATCAAAGACTCCTGATTTAATCAAAGAAACGAAGGCCAGATGCATCAAAGGTACTCAATTACAATAGCGCTCCAAAAGAGAAAACAGTAAAAGAAAAAGTCCCTAATTACCAATGCAAGAACAAGTCCCTTTAATAAAAGGATTTGTTCTGTGAAATTTGGATTCAGTCAAAGGGCTGCAGTTGAGGCCATAGAGGGCCAAATGGGGCCTCAAGGCTGCAGATTGCCTACTCCTGAAGTGATTGGCCTACACATGTTTGGGGCATGATTAGACCTCAAGTTGTTCTGAATTTACTATGACTCTACTTGGCGATTAAACCAAAAGTGATGATTGACTAATTGAACTAATTAAAAAAATGAGGCATTGTACATAAAGCCTTATCTGTTCATATCATACAAAAAGATATATCTTATTGTACCACTGCTTAATACCTGGATTGATACTATGTATGTTCTCATTTAAGTTTTTAAAAGAACAGTTACAAGCAGGATTCATTTGCCATTTGGTCATCTGGAATTATCTCATGATTATTGTTTCTGCAAATCTACCTTACCAAGATGTTTGATTGAATAATGAAGATCCTGGTGTGCTTTGTTAGCCAACAAGGTAATATTAAGTGGCCTTCAGAATAATTTTAGAATGAAATGTTACATTCTAATTTATTAAAAGTTCTTAACATTTGATGATATATAGGGTGACCAAGTGGACCAAAGTTAAGATTCAGAGTTCACTATTATCATTGACAAAGTGGCACAATATATTGTAGTATAAAGACAATGACTGTTTCCCTCTCTAGAGTCAGTGTGGTATAATGGTTAGAGTGGTGGGTTTAGAGTCAACAAAACCTGGTTTCTACCATTTGCTAATTCCTTGACTCTGGGGAAGTCATTTGACCTCTATATTCTCCTGGATAAATCACTATAATTTAGCTACTAACTTTAGAAGTGTAGAGCTGTCATGGGAGAAAGAACTTACCACACTATGAGCTTCTCCTGTCCAGGTGAAATTATGGATCCTTGCCCAGTTCCCATAGAAAAGGCATTAGAAGTAATCTATTCCAATCCTTTCATTTTACTGATGAATAAACTGAGGCTGAGAAAAAATTAAAGGACCTTCTTAAAATCATGAAAGTAGGAAGTGGTAGAGCAAAGATTCAAAGTCTGATTCTCTATCTCTAATCGCAGTGCTCTTTCCACTGGACCATGATGCTTCCCCTATATCTGGTTCATAATTACAGAATGCTTTCCTATTAGAGTAGGCTTTTGCACATTATCTCATGATTGTCAAATATAATATTATGAGTTAAATAGGATGAATTTTATTAAATAAGTATACTTTCCTTATGTGTAAAATGAAGGTAATAATAGCAATCTCCTCATAGAATTAATGTGAGGATCAAATAAGATAATGTGTAAATCACTTTACAAACCTTAAAGCATTATATGAATATTAATTAATGTTATCATTATTATTACTATTATAATAAGATTTTCTCTGGTTTCAATTATGTGATAATAGGGGAGACAATTCATATAACAAAATGCATATAAGTGAATGGCGCTCAAACAAAAGAGTCTAGAAAGTCACAGGGAAAATGTTTGTTTTCTTCTTTTCCCCTAAGGTAGCCAAATAATAAACCTTATTTTTTCCAGGAGCAACCATAATATTGATTTGATTACTGTTAAGATCGACAAGTAGAAAGCTAGCTTTTGGTGGGATTATATGCATGGTAGCAAGGCAGATGGGAAAATAACTCCAATTGGATAGCTGGATGGGATGTGATGCATAGTCTTGCCTGGAACTGGCTGTAGGAAGCACAGTTCTAAAGCTGAATGGATTAACCCCCACAGGAACTTTGGCATGGTTTTGAGAGATCTTCTACCAAAGGGTAGTATTGTAATGGGGAAAAGTAAGGCAGGAACAGAAAGTCGCTGAGTGGGATGTGATTCGAAGTATGATCTTGCTGAGTCTGGCTAGATATTATAGATTGAATTTGCACTTGGTCATTCATCCATCAAGACAACTCAGCTCCAAGGTTAATGTTTCAAAGCTGAGTGGAACAATTTTTTCATGGACAGGAGGCATAGTTTCTGGTGAAACTAGTTGAAAAGGAGAAGCAGCAAGTCAGATGGCAAGAAAATGCTTCAAATATCTACAACTTCATATTGGAAGCACTACATCTATCAACATAGCTACAGTTCCTAGATGCTTTAATAAATTATTTTCATAGGTTGCATATCAATAAAATTAATTAGCTTATAGTAAGCCTCTGGGTGACAAACAGTTCACCCTCAGCATAGCATATAAAGTCTTTGCAGCTTATAAGGAAGTGTTAGAGTTTACACTTAACTGTCATAAATGCATGAATGGAGGGTTATCTACTCACCACTATGAGATATTCCAGAGGGACTTTTTATTCAGACTGTTTGATTCAATAACAATACATCGTCACCTTCTATTCCAGATAGCAGAGGGTTTACTGAATCCTCATACAGTCACACACGGTGCAGGAATTGTATTCAAGTGTATACAGTTTCTGATCCTTTCAGGCACTCAAACTGACTCAAAATGCATTAGCATTTCTGTGTCATATTTATACAACCATCAGCACGCAGAAGAAGTAATGTAGCTGTTACTGTAGAAAGCAGAAAAACACTCACCAGAAGCTATGTGAAGAGATAATGTATTTTAAAATTAAAGTTTTCACAACCTAGAGATAACAGCCATATTGAGACCTCCAGAGGAAAATTATTTCTTTGATTTAAACTAAGTGTTTTTTAATGAGAAAAACGTAGTGGACTTAACTTGAAGAACAGTTATATTCCAGAAGTATTTCTAGTCTTTTTCTCCATAACAAATTCCCTGGGAATTGGCAAATGCATGTGGAAAATGTAACAAAACAAAACATCAGTTAAAGAAGGAACTGTTAGTCACAGATTATTTACTTAATACTAGACTTTATTGCTTCAGAATAGTTATCTAGAGATAATGATTGTAACAAGAAGTCAAATCAAATCTCCTATGGAAGGCAGTTAAAACACAATTCGACAAACTTTTATTAAGTACCTACTGTGTGAGACCTGCATATTATTTTCTTTTACAGCTATGTGTATATAGATGATAGATAGATATAGATAGATAGATAGATAGATAGATAGATAGACAGACAGACAGACAGACAGACAGACAGACAGACAGACAGACAGACAGACAGAGAGAGAGATAGATAGATAGATAGATAGATAGATAGATAGATAGATAGATAGATAGATAGACATAGACATAGTCTATTCCTCTTATAGATTGTGAGCTCTATGAAGGAAAGATAATAAAAAATGAACTCCAATGTTTTTTTAATCCCCTACCCTTATCTCATCTCAATTCCACAATTCCACAAACATGTCTTAAGTGACCCCTCTCACGTGGTAGCCACCCTGGTGCAGGCTCTCACCTCATATCTGAACTATTTCAATAACCTTATCATTGTATCTTTACTTCATGTCTCTTAATATTTCAATACATTCTCCAGGTGATTGACAAACTGATTCCTAAAATACAGGTGGGAACGTGCCACTCCCAAACTCAGTAAATGCCACTGGCTCCCTATCACCTCCAGGATCAAATATAAAATTCTCTGCTTTGTTTTAAGTCTTTCACAATGTGACTCCTTCCTACTTTTCCAGTCTTCTTATATTTTCCCTCTATATAAAATCCAGCAATATTAGAAAACATGATACTCTATCTCTTCATATGCCTTTTCATTGGCTGTACGCCACACATATGATGCTCTCTCTCTCTTCACATTCACCCACTCGTTTTCTTAGCTTCCTTCAAAACTTAAGTTAAATTCTACTTTTTTCAGTTCTACCCACTGCAACTGGAGCCCTTGCTCATCATCCATCTCTGGATATGCCTTGTTTGTATAGTCATCTGACATTGTTGGTTCTCCCATTAGACTGAACTTCTTGAAGATGGGATTTTTTTTTTCCTTTCTTTTTATCCCCAATGCACCTTACACTGCCTGGCACATAGTAAACACTTAATAAGTGTTTGTTGATTGGGTGCCTGATAGGTTATGCACTAGGTTACTAAAGAAATATACACATACATGTTATATATATTTAGAAATATGTATTTTAGACAAAGCAGGATCTCTCTTGTGTCAATACTTTATCCAGAATAGGTGCTTAATAAATGTCCTTAAATTGATTGTTTTCCTTTCTCTTAGGTATAATTATTGTAAACCACTGTACTCTTGTCCATTTTCACCAAATACTATAATTGTATTCTATATCCCTGTCTCAATAAATTCTTTGGATTCATTCTTTGATATTTCATTCAAAATTAAACTGCCCTTCATTTGAGCAGTATTGTACATGTCCCCCTAAAGTATATCCTATCTCAAGTATGACATGATTCTTCAAAAATTCTGTTTCAAGGATTCCTGATTTCATAGGTGTGGGGACTGCCATTGGTGACACAAATTAAAAACCTCACTGTCCCTTAGTAAATGATCCTCCAAATGAGCCTCTCTCTACAGGAGAATTCATCCCTCTGCAACCACCCTGGTGAGAGGCCTCTATAAATTTAACTAGGTTGGTTCTCAGGCAACAAGCGCATTACTGCTCCCCAGGTCCATAATCATAGCTTATCTTCTATTAAGCAAAGACTGAACCAGAGGTCTCCATGACATGCAAATAGCACTTTCAGGTTCAAAAGCACTTTAAAAATATTGTCTGTTTTTTTCTTCCCCACTACCTTGAGAGGTAACAATCAGCTATTATTACATCCATTTTACAAATTATTTTAAATGACTTCCCCAGAGTTACACTGTCCGTGTCTAAGTCCAAATTTAAACTCAGGTCTTCCTGGCTCCAGGATCAGTACTCTATACACTAATCCATCTAGCTGCCACATGAGGAGTCATTTAAAAGAAGATTAAGTGGACAGGTAAGAGATAAGTAGGAGTGGAATTAAGTAGAACAGTGATCTACGATTTACCCTATCACTTCTAGAGTTCAGATACATTGGAAAAGTACTCTGACAAACAACTGGACATTAAGCATGTAATTATTTGACCTACTATTGGTGTCACATTTTCTGTCACTTAGCTCTTGATATTTGAGTGTTCAGGGAGGGAGCTAAATTGTTAGGGGGTTTTGTGAAGGTGACATCACAATCTATGCTTTTAATGATATAAAAGTTTTCTCTGCCCTATGGTATGATTTTTATTTACCTCATTGGAACTTGAGGTACATAAGGGTCTCCATTCATATCTTTTAATTTTTTTATTCCTCCATTTTTCTTTTAGAGACAGAGTTTTAATATGATACTGGCCTTGTTAAATGCTCACCATACTCCTTTTTATCACATCCCATTTGTTCGGAAAGAATAAAGATATAGTTTTTGAGATATCAGTGAAATTCATTTGACTTAGGGTTGGATGGGAAGTGTAGAGGTAGCTCAAGGCAAAAAGTAAAGTCACTGTCTCCCCAAACCCTACTGATCTCTGAGTTTCTGCAAATGAAAGGTAAAAAGCAAACTTCCTTAATGCCTTCTTTGGCAGATGGCCAAATTCAGATAGTGATAAAAAAAAAACCACATTTTTAAGTTCAACACTATTTAGCTTTTCAGCAGACCAGCTCCTTCAAAAGCATTTGAAGGTTCAGCACACACATTGCATTTTAGATCCCTCTGAAAATGGAGTGTGTGAAAATGAAGTCTGTTTCATTGTGATAAGAAAGTTTGTGATTCCATAAGCAATATTAAAAATCCATAGCCTTCCCCTCCTTAACTACTCCTTCCCCATTCTGACATGATGTCATTTACCTTGTTATCACAGATGCCTTAAAGAAATTCTGCAGTCAGCTCACCAATTACTGGGCTAAACCCACTTAAAGAATGAAATGATTAATGCCCATTAATCTCGTAATACAAAACTGCTGGGTATGAGTTCAGAATTGCCTTGTATTTAAACCCATTATCTTCTAAGGCTGTTGTAGAAATTAGCAAGCTTCATAGGTAAGAAATAATTCACTTTCAAAGAATCAATGTTGATTTCGTGATTTCATCTGCATGAAGAACTTGAGTACAGATCATAGTTGTCTATGAATTAGATGAATCCTAGAAAATTACTTGAAACAGATAGAGTTTAGTTGCCTTGCTTATGGTCATCTAGTTAATAAGTTTCAGAAGTGGGATTGGAATCAGGTCTTCCTGAATCAAGTCCAGAACACTATCAGTAATTCTATTCCACAGTTTGGAATTTGTGAAAGCCCAAAGAAAATGCAAATCTCATTCAAACCAAGCTGAGTAAACAGGTACATACTCCTTAGCCATGAAATAGGTTCAGAGTTAAGTAAAATACAGTTATGACATAAAAGGGGAAAAGAGATGTAAATAAGACCTAAAGAAAACTTAATTAGAACAATGAAAATAAAATCCAAATAGAATTAGTCCTAAAAGTTGCTAACTATGTATAATTAACTACTTGTAACTCATGTACTTCATGCCAAGAACTATATTAGAGATACTGTGGGTTATACAAAGAGGAAAAGGCATAGCAAGTACGCAGAAGAAACTTGATTTTTGGGGGAGGGGAATGGCAGCCTTATAAAGATATAATGACATCCTAATACAGTGTGTGTGCTATGAATATCATAATTATTCTGAATAAATGAATACACAACTACTAAAGATGCAAAATTGTTCATTCCTATAAAAGCAGAATGGAGAGTTACATGGTCGAGTCAAGAAACATTTATCACTGTGTGCTAGGCACTATGCTAAGGGTGCCTAGCTAAACTCTTCACTCCTACATGCCATTGTTTTTTTCAATTTATTTAATTTTAGTTTACAACATTCAGTTCCACAGGATATTGAGTTTCAAATTTTCTCCCCTTTGTCTTCTCCCCCCTCCCCAAGAGGATGCCTATGTGCCACTATTTACTCTCAAGGAATTCAGTATAATGGAGGGTTGGCAAGACAATACGCAAGTATCTATTTACCAAAAAGATATACATAGGATCAACTGGAGATAATTTCAGAAAGCACCAAGGTTAAGAAGGATTTGGAAAAGACTTCTTATAAAAGATGATATTTTAGATGAGAGTTAAAGGAAGTCAGAGAATCAAGAAGCAGAGATTAGAGAGTTCGAGGCATGGAGATAAGCTGAAGGAAATGCCTGGAGATGGGAGATGGACTGTCTTATTTGACGATCAGAAAGGAAATCATTGGGGGCGGGGCCAAGATGGCAGCTGGAAAGCAGGGACTTGCATGAGCTCCCCGCCAAATGCCTCCAAAACCCTATAAAAAATAGCTCTGAACAAATTCTAGAACTGCAGAACCCACAAAATAACAGAGGGAAGCATGGCTCCAGCCCAGGACAGCCAGGATGGTCGCTGGGTGAGGTCTATTGAACACGGAGCTGAGAGTGGAGGGGAGCGGAACCCAGCATGGGCAGCAGCAGGACCAACTAGACCAGGAGCTGAAAGCCATGATCAAAAAAAGAGCCTAGATATCATCTTTCAAGAAATTATCAAGGAGAACTGCCCTGATATTCTAGAGCCTGAGGGTAAAATAGAAATTGAAAGAATCCACCAATCACCTCCTCAAAAAGGTCCCAAAAAGAAAACTCCTAGGAATATTGTCACCAAATTTCAGAGCTCCCAGGTCAAGGAGAAAATACTGCAAGCAGCCAGAAAGAAACAATTTGAGTATTGTGGAAACACAATTAGAATAACACAAGATCTAGCAGCTTCTACATTAAGGGATCAAAGGGCTTGGAATACAATATTCTGGAGGTCAATGGAGCTAGGATTAAAACCAAGAATCACCTACCCAGCAAAGCTGAGTATCCTGCTCCAAGGCAAAATATGGATTTTCGATAAAAATAGAGGACTTTCAAGCTTTCTCAGTGAAAAGACCAGAACTGAACAGAAAATTTGACTTTCCAGCACAAGAATAAAGAGAAGCATGAAAAGGTAAACAAGCAAAAGAAATCACAAGGGACTTACTAAAGCTGAACTGTTTTGTTTACATTCCTACATGGAAAGATGATGTGCATGATTCATGAGACCTCAGTATTAGGGTAGCTGAAGGGAATATGCATATATACATATATGTGTGTATGTATATATGTGTACGTGTGTGTATGTGTATATGTATGTATATATAAATATATATATATTAATATAAATATAAATATATATATATATATAAACAGAGGACACGGGTGAGTTGAATATGAAGGGATGTTTTAACAATCCAGCTAGCAGCTATTGTGGGGGTGAAAGACCAACACAAGCCCAACAACAAGCACACTACCAGCACACTGCAAAAGCCCAGGTTCTTTTGATCTGCTTTAGTAAGGAAAGCAACATTAAGGCGTTGACAAGCTTACTTTAATTCAGCATACAAATATCACTTGCTTAGTTCAGGGGAAAAAGCCAGCACCCTGAACTTTGGAGCAAATACAAACAAATTACAAACATCAGACAGACAGACCAAAAGAATTCATTTTGTTTACCAACACAATTTCCATTATATAGGCAACTTGTATCTAAATAGGTACAAACTTTTTTCAAGTACAATGGAATCCTCTGGAAATGAACACATCACATTTGCAAAATACTTAACACCTCATCATCAGAGTGGCCACATGGCTCACTTGTCAGCCCCTAGATCTTTGTATCCATTACGTAGGTCAATGGGAAACTGGTGTCAATAACACCATGACAATATAATAATACAACAAAGACAATACAAAATAAGTACATGGAACAATATCATCATTACCCCCCTTGAATGCGGCTCAAAATCTTGGGGTAAGGGTTGAAGGTCTCATCCTCCATAGCTTCTTCTTGCTGAAATTGGACGTAGAGCTGTCCCTGCCCCAGGAGGTCAAGAGTCCTATTCTAGAGGTCAGTTCTTTAGCAAGCTGGCACCCAGGAACTTGCCAGGTCCTTAGGCAGTCAGTAGTCTGAAAATGTAGGATACTTAGAGTATTTAAGCCTAAAGAAGACAAAACTAGCAGCAAGGCTAACCAAAAAAAGAACAGAAAGAGTAGGCAAGTATGGGCTATTATCCTTCAAATAAAATCATCTCCATTTTGGTTGAGATTCCAATTATGCAAAGATCCAATAGCAGAGCCAAACTCAGGAGGGAAATGTTTCTTTTCAAAAGGAACACAATGAGGAAACAAAGCCAAGAGGATCCTATCCTAGACAGAGACAAAGATTGTCCTCCCAGCCTTTCTCCAGATGTACAAGTGAACATAATGGGAAAACTAAACCAGGAGGGTTCCATCCTAGATAGAGACTAGGATTGCCCTCAAGGCTTTTTCCCCAGATACAAACTTTCATCCATTAATCAAACAAGATCACATTCCCTCTGAGTGGCTTTGTGGCATTGATCTAATCTGAGTATCCCTGAAGGTGTGACAAACTCCAACACAAGGGTTCAGAATCTGTAGTGTCTATAGGGACAATTCTTCTCTGTTTCATCTGTTATCAAGTCCCTTATCTTGGTACATTCTGTGTAGTTCCTTGGTTGGAATGCCATTTATCACTTCAAAATCTACCCCTCCTCTCAATAGAGCAGTGAACATTTCTTTTCTTGTCACTTTATTTTGATGCCAGATATTCACTCTGCTCTCCTGAGGCGATCTATCTCTTCCCCAGACTCCTAAGCCCTTTAACTGTGAAATCTTATCTATCACCACCAAAAGAGGGTTCCCTATTTCCCTAAGTAGCAGAGTCAAAATCAGGAGTTTATAAGCAGGAGGAGCTGTCCTATTAAATTTCTATGAGAGACTCCTAAGGGAGTCTCATAGTGTGTATCTGTGATTCCTGTCGTGATAGCAGTCTTCATTATCTCCTCCTTTAGCTTTATGACACAGTCTCTAAGTGAATACCAAGGTTTATTCCCAGTGGGCCACATAGAATCAGAAGGATATTTTTTATTACATCCTTAAGCTACTAAAACTAACAGATTGGTCATGTTATCATCATCTTTTTGCTGATGATAATCCCTAAAAGCTTGCTGAACTAAAGGATCCTGGCTGATACCTATGAACCTCATACTATCTACCTTATCTACCAATATTCGGCTGGCCCCTTGATCACTGATTCTTAGCATCCAAGATATTAACGATTCTCCCATTCTTTGGGCGAATCTACTCAAAATATCTATGACTTCTTGCTGTGAGAAATCTTCCAAAACTTGCTTTGTGACTGAATTATCACCTTGGGTTTCTGTCGTCCTTTGAAGTATGGGATGAACTTCTGTCTGGGTATTTAACCATCTCTCATTCTCTACATAAGGGACATCCTGAACCGTAGTAGCATTGTGTGCCTCAGCCCCTGACATTGTCTCATTTTTTCTCGACTCCCTTCCCCTGCCACCACAGCAAGGATGAAGCTGGCAGTCAGGCTCAACTTGGGCTGAAGTGAGATGCCCTCTTGACTTATTTGGCCTCCTGTTTCTCCTAGCCACATTATCAGCAAAATTCCCATTTAAGTCAGTAGACTCTTGAGCAACAACATGTTCTGCTGCCTGAGATTCCCCATCTTGCTGTGGCATAGGAGTACCCCCATTTACTAGGGAGGAATAAGATGGATCTTCCTACCCTGTGATATCCATCTCTTCCTCTGAGGTCCTTCTGCTTCTAAATATAGAGTTTATAACCTCCCATCCCATCCTTGATGCCAGATACATCATTGAAGCAAAATTCACGACCTCGAAGAAGACCATAAGCATTTCTGAATTATTTGAAATGGCAGGATATAAGAAATTCTCTAAGTAGAAGGCAGAGAAATTAAAGCATTTGTTTAAACTCCAAAGTAACAGACCCACGAACCAATGTCCCCAATTCAATGTCCTGGCCAAAAGATTCCAGGCCCAATAAGTCCCCTCACAAGAGTAACCAGGAGGTTACAGAAAAATATGATGACACTAAACCAAATCATATTCATGCTTCCCCCCTCCAGTAACAAGATTACCCACTGGCCTCAAGCCCTTGCTCAGCACTCCCAGTCCAACCAGGGGTCAGGCTGCTTCTTCTGGTGCTTTGGCTTTGGCTTCTACTGTAGCTGTTGCTGTTGCTGGCTCCAACAAGTCACAATCTCCAAGCTGTGCTCTCTCTTCTTATACAGTTTCAGACATCATCAAGCAACCAGAACTTAAGTTCCTATGATTCGCTCTGGTGTTAGAGCCTCCCCTTAGGACCCTGGGAGCTTCACACCCACATGGGCTTAGCACCTAGTAATTAGAGGTTTGGGGCAAACTTAGAAGCAAAGATCTAATCAGATCAGCAAAGATCTAATTAGCTGGCCCCACCTGGGGCCCCACCTTAAGTCTATTCAAATGAGTGGAAAGAGCTTCTCACATAGTGATTGCCTTAACAAGGGATGATATCTAAAAAAATAAAATCAAATTAAGGGATGAGAGAGGAATATATTGAGAGAGGGAGAAAGGGAGAGATAGAATGGGGTAAATTATCTCACATAAAAGTGGCAAGAAAAAGCTGTTCTGTAGGAAGGGAAGAGGGGACAGGTGAGGGGGAATGAGTGAATCTTGCTCTCATTGGATTTGGGTATCTTACACCACAGGAAAGAAGGAGGAAGGAGATAAAAAAGGGGGGATGATAGAAGGTATTGTGTTGAAAAAAAGCAAGCGATACCCGGATATAAATTTGGGTGTGGATTTATTGAAGTGCAACTGTTTGGAGTAATTACTCAAATCAAACAGCCCTGAGTTGGGGAAGAGAAAGAGTACTTAAAGGGAAAGAACATAATTAGATTTCCGTGGAGATGGGGTCACAAACTGTGGGACAAGCTGAGGCAAGATTATTTCCATGGAGAAGGGAACACAAACAGTGGGGTCCGTAGAGATGGGATTAAAATCAGTGGGGTGAGCTGGGGCAAGAAGGAGAAACTGGAAGGGGGTGCAGGGCATAAAGGGAGGGCAGATAGGGGGAGGAGGTAATCAAAAACAAACATTTTTGAAAAGGGACAGGGTCAAGGGAGAAAATTCAATAAAGGGGGATAGGTTAGAAGGAGCAAAATATAGTTAGTCTTTCACAACATGAGTATTGTGGAAGGGTTTTACATAATGATACACATGTGGCCTATGTTGAATTGCTTGTGTTCTGAGGGAGGGTGGGTGGTGAGGGAAGAGGGGAGAGAATATGGAACTCAAAGTTTTAAAAACAGATGTTCAAAAACAAACAAAAAAAATTTTGCAAATAAGATACACAGGCAATGGGGTGTAGAAATTTATCTTGCCCTACAAGAAAGGAAGGGAAAAGGGGATGAGAGGGAGTGGGGTGACAGAAGGGAGGGCTGACTGGGTAATGGGGCAACCAGAATAATGCCATCTTGGAGTGGGCATGAGGGTAGAAATGGAGAGAAAATTTGTAATTCAAACTCTTGTGAAAATCAATGCTGAAAATGTAATATATTAAATAAATTAAAAACAACAACTAAAAAAAAAGAGACGCATTTGGACCTCCAATTTGGTTTTCCACAAGGCAGTTAGTGATACAGGGCTGGAGTTCTGGAGAGAGAATAGATTAGGAATGGATATATAGATTTAAGACTCCTCTGCATAATGAAGATAGTTAAACCCATAGGAATTGATGAGATCACAAAGTGAGGGCCACCTAATTTGCTAGGACCCTCTCTTTAGTTCTTTCAATGTCATGTGAGCACTAAGTGCCATAAACAACTCATTTGTTATTCCTTGCACTTGCTATACAATTGACCCACCCCCTTTTCTGGACATGAAAATTTTTAATGATATTTTCATCTGTGATGTTATGCTTCAATTTAATTAATGGGTCTTTTTATTGTCAATTGCACTTGTATTATTTGCACATTTGACCCTTCAGAGTTTTTCTATTCAATTCACAAAAATGATCAATGTTTTCCATGATTTGCAGACAAATTGCATAATCAGATGGATGTCAGCATTTAAGACTAGTGTTTTTTGTTTCGTATATAAGTTTGGAGTTATGGACTAGAATGCACAATTTCCCCAAAACCATATATCTCACTATCTTCTTCCTTTTCAAATCTAGGCTCAACTCATTGTCTCTCCCTAACGTCTGTTGAAGATATGTTTTGAAAAACCAACGTGTTATAATGTAACTCCATATCATAGTTTGGAAAATAAACATTCTTCATCCAAAAAAAAGAAGGGAAATCATTGTCACTGGATCAGAGAGTATGTGAAGGGTATGAGAAAGAAAAAATGGAAAGATAGGGAAGGTTAAGTTATGAAGGTGTTTAAAGTCAAAGAATGAAATTCATATTGTATCCTGGAAGTGATCGCTGAAGTTATTGAATAAGGAATGGAGAAGAAAGAAGGAAAGAAGGAAGGAAGGAAGGAAGGAAGGAAGGAAGGAAGGAAGGAAGGAAGGAAGGAAGGAAGGAAGGAAGGAAGGAAGGAAGGAAGGAAGGAAGGAAACAAGCATTTATTAAGCATCTATTATATGTCTGGCCTTGAACTATGTGCTTTATGAATATCATCTCATTTGATCTTCACAACCTAAGGAGGTAGGTTCTATTATTATCCCTATTTTACAGTTGAAGAAAGTGAGGCAGACAAAAGTTGAGTGATTTGCCCAAGGTCACACATCTAATAATTGACTGATGACAGATTTGAACTCAGGTCTACTGACTCCAGACCCAGTGTTCTACCCACTACACCACCTAACTATCTCTAAACAGAGAGTGAGAGCATGAAGTGGCATTTGACATAGTCTGACTTGCTCTTTAGGAAACTTACTTTGGTAAGTAAAGAGTGAGAAGAGACTTAGGGAGAACTAGCAGTTACAATAGTCCAAGTATGAGATGATAACAGGCTGTATTCATTACATCCCATCTTCTCCAGCAGATTTCTCCCTCTATCATCCCTACTTTCGCACTAATCTTCAGTACATCACTGTGTCTTGGCTGCTTCCCAAATACCTACAAGTATGCACATATCTCACTCATACTCAAAAAACCTTCATTTGACCAATCCATCCCCTTTAGATATTGTCCCATATCTTTCCCCTTTTGTGGTTAAACACCTGAAAAAGTCATCTATTAATCATTGCCTACAATTCTTCTCCTTCTACTTTCTTCTTAACTATCTTCAGTTTGATAACTGATCTAGCCAGTCAATTGAAATTACTCTCTCCAAATTTACCAAGGATCTCTTAATTGCCACATATAATGGGCTTTTCTCATCTTCTTTGTTCTCTCTACAACCCTTGACACTCTTGACCACTCGCCTTTCCTCAATACTCTCTTCTTATTTGGTTTTTGTGAAAATACTCTTCCCTGTTTCTCCTCCTAACTTTCAAAGCACTGTTTGTCAGTCTTCTTTTTTCTGGATCTCCCCATTTCCACCCCCCCCCACTCCAAGATGGTGTACACTCTGGTTGCCCTGTTCCCCAGTCTGCCCTCCCCTCGAAAGATGATATCTAGGCTCTTTTTTTGATCATGGCTTTCAGGTAGTCCAATAATTTTTAAATTCTCTCTCCTGGATCTATTTTCCAGGTGAGTAATTTTCCCAATGAGATATTTCACATTGTCTTCCATTTTTTCATTCCTTTGGTTCTGTTTGATAATATCTTGATTTCTCATCAAATCACTAGCTTCCACTTGCTCCAATCTAATTTTTAAGGTAGTATTTTCTTCAGTGGTCTTTTGGACCTCCTTTTCCATTTGGCTAATTCTGCCTTTCAAGGCATTCTTCTCCTCATTGGCTTTTTGGAGCTCTTTTGCCATTTGAGTTAGTCTATTTTTTAAGGTGTT
>CM053625.1:193844469-193863769 GCA_028646595.1 Phalanger gymnotis
GGAAATGGGGAGAAAATCCGTAATTCAAACGCATGTGAAAATCAATGCTGAAAACTAAACATATTAAAAATAAATTAAAAAAAAAGAAGAAAGTAAGTAAGTGGAGGCATCAATTATCAATGGGCTTCTTAAGGAATTTATCCAGGAAAAGGAGGAGAAATATAGCATGATTGATAGCCAGTGGGGATGAATGGATCAGTTGAGGGTTTTTTGAAGAGGGAGAAATGTGGACATTCATGCAGGCTGTAGGGAAGCAGAGAGTAAATGGGAAGACATTAAAGATAAATGAGAGATTACAACAATCAGCTTAAAGACAGGACAGATTTTGATAAGTTCTAAATACAAGGAGTTTTTCTGTTACCAAAAAGAAAAAAAAAACAAACCCTATACTATACTAGTAATAATGAATTGCATGCAACACATGATGATGAAAAAGATATCTTCAGAGAGATGTTTAACCAGAAAGGGGGTCTAGTGGCTTATGCTCAAAACGGAAAAAAAATGTAATAAATAACAAAAGTTTAATTATTATTTATCAAACCAGATCATCTAAAAAGATATTCAGACAATATGTGGCATTGATTTATTTATGTACAGATTACTGCCTTTTTTGGCCATGTTGATTCACCAGTCAGAAATAGATGCAAATCAATTTCAAACTTAAAGTTTTGAGTTCTAAATCCTATCCCTTTATTCCTTCCTCCCTTCCCCCTCACAGATGTAAGGGGGGGATTAAATATTGTTTTAAAAATAAATAGATTTGAATCTTAGAGGGTTTTCTAATCACTCAATCACTTCCTGTTGAAAGATAAGGGAAAAAACTCCTTTCAGTCTTTGTCTCATCATCTGGTATTCCTCTTTCCCCATACTGTCTCACTCCAAACATACTCCATCTTCATACCCTTGTTCCACCCTCATCAACTTTTTTAAAAATAATATTTTATTTTTCTCAATTAGATACAAAGGAAAATCTTAACATTCATTTTTTTTTAATTTTGAGTTCCAAATTCTCTTTTTCCCTCTTCCTCCTCTCCCCTCCCTGATATGGCAAACAGTTTGATATAGGTTAGACATGTGCAGTCATGGAAAACATATTTCCATGTTAGTCATGTTGTGAAAGACACGGATCCCCACCCACTACCAAAAAAAAGTCATGAAAAAAAGTGAAAAATAGTATACTTCCATCTTCATTCAGATTTCATCAGTTCTTTCTCTGGAGGTGGATAGAATTTTTCATCATGAGTCCCTTGGAATTGTCTTAGATCATTGTAGTGCTGAGAATAACTAAGTCATTCACAATTAATCACTGTACAATATTGCTGTGGCTGTGTACAATGTTCTCCTAGTTCAGTTCACTTCATTCTGCATCAGTTCATGTAAGTTTTTCCAGGTTTTTCTGAAAGCATCCTTCTAATCATTTCTTACAGCACAAGAGTATACCATTGTAATCATATACCTCACTATGTTCAGCCATTCCCTAACTGATGTACTTTTTTTCAATTTTCAAAGAATTTTCAATTCTTTGCCATCACAAAAACAGCTGCAACAATTTTTTTTTTGTACAAAGAGATCTTTACCCCCACATATACACATACTTTTTCTCTCTTTGAGATACAGACCTAGTAGTGGCATTATTGGATCATAGGGTATGTATAATTTTATAGCTCTTTGCGCATAGTCCCAAATTGCTCTACATAACAGTTGATTGACTTCACAACTGTACCAACAATGTAATAGTGTTCCAATTTTCCCCATCCCCTCCAAAATTTACTGTTTTCCTTTTCTGTCACAATGGACAATCTGATGGTTGAGAGATGGTATCTCAGAGTTGTTACAATTTGGTATTCTCTAATAAATAATGATTTAGAGTATTTTTCATATGACTACAGATAGTTTTTTATTTCTTCATCTGAAAACTGCCTATTAACATCCTTTGAAGCTTTATCAATTAAGTAATAACTTGTATTCTTCTAAATTTTAAATGATTTCTCTATATAATTGAGAATTGAGGTCTTTATCAGAGACACTTGCTATAAAAATCACTTCCCAGCTTTCTGTTTTCCTTCTAATCTTGGTTGGACTGGTTTTGTTTATGCAAAAACTTTTTTAATATAATATAATCAAAATTCTCTATTTTGTATATCGGAGTGCTCTTTATCTCTTGTTTGGTCATAAATTCTTCCTTTCTCCATAGATATGACAGGTAATCTATTCCTTTTCTCCCAAGTGGCTTATGGTATCAACCTTTATGTCTAAATCATGTACCCATTTTAACCTTACCTTGGTGTATAGTGTGAGACATCAATCTATACCTAATTTCTGCCATATTGTTTTCTAGTTTTGCCAGGAGTTAGGAGGGTTGTCTTTTTTTTTTTTGGCAACTGGTGAGTTCTTTTCCCAAAAGCTTGGGTCTTTAGATTTATCAAACACTAGATTGCTACTGTCATTTAATACTGTATCTTGTGTACCTAATCCATTCCACTGACCTGCCCCTTTATTCCTTAGCCAGTACCAGATTGTTTGGATAGTTACCACTTTATAATACTGTTTGAGATCTGGTATGGCTAGGCCACCCTATTTCACATTTTTTCTCCCTTAATTTTCTTGATGTTTTTGACTTTTCATTCTCCCTGCTGAATTTTGTCATTATTTTTCTAGCTCTCTAAAATAATTTTTGGCAATTTGGTATGTCACTTAATAAGTAAATTAATGTAGGTAGAATTGTTATTTTTATTATACTGGCTCAGTCTACCCATGAACAACTGATATTTTCCCAATTATTTAGAACTTTGTATGAAAAGTAATAAATATCTTGTATTGTCTACTGTTATTTTAAACAGAATTTCTTTTTTCTATCACTTGCTGGACTTCATTGGTAAGACACAGAAATGTTGATGATTTATGTGAGTTTATTTTATATCCTTCCATTTTGCTAAAGTTGTTAATTATTCCAACTAGTTTTTCTTTAGTAAATTCTCTAGGATTCTGGAAATATATCTGTAAGGCCAACCAGTAAGTAAAAGATCTTTCTTGCCCATTGAATAGGCCTCTGGTGGGCCAACAAAGGGAGGTCTGATTAGAGGCAGGCCCACACCCTTTCACTAAGTAGGTGTGAAGCCCCAGGTCCACACTCTTTTGCTAGTTAAGCTGATGTGGGTGTCAAGCCCTCAGGGCCCTAAGGAAAGTTGCTAAGACCAGAGCCCATGGTATGTGCACTGAGTTCTAGTCAATCAGTTGCAGGCTAGGAGAGTCCAGAACTGAGAGCAGAAGACATCAAGAGGACATTGAGCCAGCAAGAGCTACAGGAATCAGAATTCAACCCAAAGAATAGGAGCAGGAAATTGGAGTCTACAGATCTGAAGAACAGAGTAAGAGAGTGCTGAGTGGAGAGTCAGGATTCATGAGGGATTATTTACAGGAAGGCTCTAGCGGGGGGGGGGGGGGGGGGGGGGGGGAAGATTACAGGATGACTTGGCTCCTTTCTATAATATTGTGTTAGAATTTCCTTGTTGCTACATTGTGCTGGGCTTACTGGTTTTGAATATTATTGCTACTATGTGGAATTAGAATTATTGGTCTTGGGATTGGATTCTCTCTTCCCTAAATAAATATTATTCCTCCTCTGACTTCTACCTACAGAATTTCTTATACTTCATTGTTCCAAACCATTCAGGCATGTTCATGGTCATCCTCAAGGTCATGAATCTTGCTTTACTGATAGAAAATCATCGTATCATCTGCAAAGAGTCATAGTTTTGTTTACTTATTGACTATTCAATTTTTTTTACCTCCTTTTTTTCTCATTACTATAGCTGGCATTTCTAGTATAATATTGAATAGTAGTGATAATAATGGGAATCCTTGCTTCACCTTTGCTCTTACTGGGAAGGCTTCCATCTTATATCCATTACAGACAATGCTTGGTGATAGTTTGAGACAAATACTACTTATCATTAAAAAAACTCCATAGATTACTATGTTTTCTATTGTTTTTAATAGAAATGGATGTTATATTTTGTCAAAAGCTTTTTTTTCTGCATCTATTAAGATAATCATATGATTTCTATTGAATTAATATGGTCAATTATCTGATAGTTTTCCTAATTTTGAACCAGCTCTGAATTCCTAGTATAAATCCCACCTGGTGATAGTGTATGATTCTTGTGATATATTGCTACAATCTTTTTGTTAGTATTGGTATTCATCAGAGAATTTGATCTGTAGTTCTGTTTTCCCTTTTCCTGATTTAAGTATCAGCACCATGTTTGTGTTGTAAAAGGAATTTGGTAGTACTCTTATGTTTAGTAGAATTTACTTGTGAATCCATCTGCCCCTGGTGCTTTTTCCTAAAGAGTTCTTTGATGGCTTGTTCAATGTATTTTCCTAAGATGGGGTTATTTCAGTATTATATTTCCTCTCTGTTAATCTGGGTAGTTTACATTTTTGTAAATATTCATCCATGTCACATAGATTATCAAATTTATTGACCTATATATAATTATGTAAAATGGTTCTTAGTAATTACTTTAGTTTCTTCTTCATTGGTGGCAATTTCAGCTTTTTCATTTTTAATAGTGGATATTTGGTTTTTCTTCTTTTTTAAAATTAAATTAACCAATAGCTTATATATCTTATTGTTTGTTGATTGCATTTTTTTTTGTAAAACCAGTTCCTTTTATTTCTTAGCTCAATAGTTTTCTTACTTTCAATTTTAGTAATCTCATCTTTGGTTTTCAGAATTTCCATTTTGGTCTTTGGTTGGATATATTTAATTCATTCTTTTGCTAGTTTTTTTTAGTTGAATTCTCAAATTATTGATCTGGCCTTTTTCTATTTTATTGATGTAATAATTTAGAATAATAAAATTTCCCGTAAGTACTGCTTTGACTGTATACCATAAATTTGTTGCTATGTTGTCTGATGTCATTCTCTTTAATGAAATTATTCATTTTTTCAATGATTTGTTTTTGCACCACTTATTCTTTAGGATTAAATTATTTAATTTCCATTTAATTTAAAATATCTTTCCATGGCCTTTAATTGAATGTAATTTTATTTCATTGTGTTCTGAAATGACTGTGCCTTTTGCCTTTGATTGTGAGGTTTTTAATGCCCTAACACATGATCATTGTTTCTGAAGGTGCCATTTACTGCTGGGGGATAAAATGTATATTCCTCTCTATTTTCATTCATTTTTTTCAGGGGTTAATGATATGTAACTTTTCCAAATTTCTGTTCATCTATTTCTTTCTTGTTTATTTTTTCCCTTAGATTCATCTAGTTCTAAAAGGAGAAAGCTGAGATCCCCCACTAATAAAGTTTTACTACCTATTGCCTCCTGTAACTCATTAAACTTCTCTTTTAAACATTCAGATGTGCACATATGTTTAGTATTGATATTACTTCATTATCTATGGTACCTTTTGGTAATATGTAGGTTCCCTCATTATTTCTTTTAATTAAATATGTTTTTGTTTTTTCTTTGTCTGGTATCATGATTGCTACCTCTGCTTTGTTTTTCTTTATGTGAAGCATGATAGATTCTGGTCCACTCCTTACCTTTGCTCTGTGTGTATCTCTTTGCTTCAAGTGTGTTTCTTGTAAACAATATATGTAGGATTTTGATTTTTTTTTAATCCTCTCTGCTATCCACTTCCATTATATGGTTTAGCTCATCTCATTCCCATTCACTATGATTACTGTATATTTCTCTCCATACTATTTTCCTCTGTTTATACTTCTCTCTCTCCTTTCACGTTGTCCCTCCTCACCAGTGTGTTGCTTCTGACCACCATCTTCCCTAATCCGACCTGCCTTCTACCAGTCCTCCTTTCTCTTATTCCCCTCCCTTTCTACTTCACTATGTGTTTATGTTATTCCTTCTTTGAGCCAATTGTGATGAGTTCTTTTTTTCTGTTTTAATAATGACATTTTTAATATTTTAAAATAACATAATTTACTTATTAAAGCAAAAGAAATAATATTATAAATTATAATACACTGAAAATACAATAATAATAGAATATATCACAATATAAATATAAATCATATCAAACTTCTACCCATGTATTCAGTAGCCGTGGTAAAGAATAATCATAAATTTACAGGAACTTGGTACAAAAACACACTGAGGAGGAAAATTCACGTGGGTTGGGCAAATCACAATTCAAAACTTCAGGCTTCGGTATTATTAATTTATAGAGGAAATCTGCATCACATAAGCACTATTCAGCTTACTGCTTAACTGGAGAAATTTTTTTACTCTAACATATGTTTGATAAACTCTTTCAATTTACAATCATGCCTAAAAGGTGTTTTTAATGGGTATGGTATTAATCTGAACAGTTCCATCTTTCCCTCTACTGTATAGATCTTTTTCACCTCTTTTATGTGAAATAATTTATCCTATTCTATGTCTTTCTTCCTTCTTCTCCCAGTGCAGTCCTCTCTCTCAGTACTTAATTGTTTTTTAATATCATCCCATAAAAGTCAATTTATACTCACACCCTCTGTCTATGTATAGTTCTTCTAACTATCCTAGTTGTGATAAAGTTCTTAAGAGTTACAGAAGTTATCTCCACAGGTGGGGATGTAAATAAACAATTTAATCTTATTGAATCCCTTATATTTTCTCTTTCCTGTTTACCTTTTTGTGGTTCTCTTGAGTCTTGTATTCGAAAATTAAATTTTCTATTGAGCTTTGGTATTTTCATCAGGAATACTTGAAAGTCCTCTGTTTAACTGAGTATCTATTTTTTTCCCCTGAAATTATGTTCAGTTTCCCTGGGCATATGATTCTTGGTTGTAAAACTAACTCATTTGCCCTCCAGAGTACCATATTCCAAGTCCTCTGATCCTTTAATGCAGAAACTCCTAAATCTTATGTTATCATGACTATGGCTCCATGATATTGGAGTTGTTTATTTTTGGCTGCTTGAAATATTTTCTCTGTGATCTAATTGCTCCGGAATTTGGCTATCATTGTCCTGAGAGTTTTCATTTTGGAATATCTTTCAGGAGGGGATCAATATAATCTTTCAATTTCTATTTTACCTTATGGCTGTAGAATATCAGGGCAGCTTTCATTAACAATTGCTCGCAATATGATTTCTAGGTTTTTTAGTTATTATTATAGTTTTCAGGTAGTTCAATAATTCTTAAATTTTATCTCCTAGATCTGTTTTCCAGGTCAGCTGTTTTTTTTCCAGTGAGATGTTTTACATTTTCTATATTTTAATTCTTTTGATTTTGTTTGATTGATTCTTAATATATCATGGAATTGTTAGCTTCCACTTGCACAATTTGAATTTTTGAAGAATTATTTCCTTCAGTTAGTTTTTGTACCTCCTTTTCCATTTGGGCAATTCTCCTTTTTACAAAATTGTTTTCTTTAGTGGATTTTTGTATATCTTTTCCATTTTTTGTGCTTCCTTTACCAAGCTTTTGATTCTTTTTATCATGACTCTTTTGCATGATTGTATTTTGTTGCAATTTTTCTTCTATTTCCCTTATTTGATTTTAATTTTTTTAGCTTTTCCAGGATTTCTCATTTTTTTGGCTTGGGGACAATTCACATTTTCCTTTGATGTTTCACATGTAAGTATTTTGACATTTTTATCCCCTTAGCTTGGTGTTTTTGGTCTTTCCTGTCACCACAGTAACTTCATATAGTCAGGTTCTTTTTGTTTGTGTGCTCTGGGTATTTTGTTTTGCTCATCTTCTCAGCCTATTTCATGACTTTTAAGGTTGAGTTCTACTCCTGGGGTATAAGGGACAATGTCCCAGGCTTCTTTTTCCAGGGACCCTGGTCCTGGCTGCTGGCCTGCTACACTGGGTTCTCAACATCTTATGGTTGACAGGCAGTGTTACTAGCCTATTGTGCCAAGGACTTCAGACCTCACAGCCAGCCTGCTATACAACTCACCTTCTGTGTCAGGGCCTTGCCACTGACCTGCACAGGGGCTCAGGGTCTTTTTCTGGTTTTCTGGGGTATGTGTCTCACTGGACAGTGCTTCCCTTTTATCCAAGTAAACAGACCCTTCCCATAAACCTTTTAAGTTATCTTGAGCTTGAAAATTGTTTCACCCTGTGTTTTTGTTGGTTCTCTTACTCCAGAATTCATTTTGAGGCATTATTTTGTAGTCATTTGTGGGTCAATTTGGAAGAGTTAGGTGAGCTCCTGCCTTATTCTGCCATCTTGGTTCTTCCATCCCCATTCCCCTCATTTAACCAAAGGCACTAAAGGTTAGTTGGAAAAACTGTGTTTGTATTCCCTGAGAGCAAGTTTCTCCATGGAGTGGAGAAACATTTTCATATTGTCAACAAGTACAATATCAATGTTTCTACTAATAAAGATTTAAAAGTAGGTACGTAACAGGCATATTCCTAAAGGAGTAGCCCTGCCCTTTCTGCATGAAAATGTGTTTCCAAGGAAAATGGGAGCAAAAATGAAGGTGTTGGAAAAGAAAATCCTTATTCTTGGAACATAGAGAGATAAACTGTGGAATTTTTTTTCTATTTTTTGGGGGATAAATATAAACCAGATTTAGTAAATCCTTGCTTTTTAACAGTCCTCAATGGAAAAGTAGTATATGGGAGTTTTAAAATTTATATGAATCATTATAATAACAACAAATTCAGATATTATTGCTCATTAATAATTAATGAAAGAAGAGAAAGTGTCAATTTCCCTCTTTCAAAGGAAGCAGTTGATTATAGAGAAAGCTCTCACAGGCAAAGCAAGAAGGAAATCATATCCATACTGACAGCAAATGGTTGACACTGATTTATGGGTATTATTGCAGCTCAACCTTCCATAAAATCATTTAATGTATCCATTTTTTGTAGGAGCATTTCATGCCTATTTAGGAAGAGATCTCATTTGGTTTTATTTAGCTTTTGTAATGATAAAAAGTAAGTTTATTTTATGTTTAAGAAGAGAAAAAAAGAAACATGTAAATTGTGTGGAAAGGAATATGTATTGTAGGCAAGACAGATTCCTGACATTTTATGTCAGAAATGGCCACTTTTGCAGCTCTTTGGTAAAGATTTTCCACTCCTCTGTACTTGTATTAAACCTCATATCCATTTGCCTATTCTATGAATATAAAATTTCTTGTAAAGAGAAACTAAGTATTTACTGTAGGTTAATGGAAAGGAAGAGGAAAAAATATGCTTTTCATAAATAAGTACAAATACCATTTAGTTTTGATCTATTTTAAGTGAATAATATAATATACTGAGATTAAATTTCTATGGAATATTATATTTACACAGTTTTTTTTCTTCTCTCTTCACTGATCATCTGTAAGCAGCTACAGCATAGAGTTTAGAGGAATAGCATTGGAGTTAGAATAATCTGAATTAAAGTTCTACCTTTATTTTTTAATTATTATTTGTTCATTTAATATTTTTAGTTTTCAGCATTGATTTTCACAAGAGTTTGAATTACAAATTTTCTCATCATTCTACTCTCCCCCCACACCAAGATGGCATATATTCTGATTGCCCCATTCCCCAGTCATCCCTCCCTTCTGTCACTCCACTAACCCCTATCCCCTTTTCCCTTACTTTCTTGTAGGGCAAGATAGATTTCTATGCCCCAGTGCCTGTAAATCTTATTTCCTAGTTGCATGTAAAAACTTTTTTTTGAACATCCGCTTTTAAAACTTTGAGTTCCAAATTCTCTGCCCTCTTCTCTCCCCACACACCCTCTCTAAGAAGGCAAGAAATTCAACATAGGCCACATGTGTATCATTATGCAAAACCCTTCCACAATGCTAATGTTCTGAAAGACTAACTATATTTTGCTCCTTCTGATCCTATCCCCCTTTATTCATTTTTCTCCCTTGACCCTGTCCCTTTTTGAAAGTGTTTGCTTTTGATTGCCTGCTCCCCCTATCTGCCCTCCTTTCTATTGTCCCCCCTTTTTATCTCCTTCCTCCTTCTTTCCAGTAAGGTAAGATACCCAAGTGAATGTGTATATTATTCCCTCCTCAGATCAAATCCGATGAGAGCAAGATTCACTCATTCCCCCTCACCTGCCCCCACTTCCCTTCCAACAAATTGCTTTTTCTTGCCACTTTTATACCAGATAATTTACCCCATTTTATCTCTCCCTTTCTCCCTCTCTCAGTATAATTCTCTCTCATCCCTTAAATTTATTTTGTTTTTTTAGATATCATCCCTTCATGTTCAACTTACCCTGTGCCCTCTGTCTCTCTCTCTCTCTATATGTGTGTGTGTGTGTGTATGTATATGTACACACATATACATATATACATATACACATATATAATGTATATATATATACATATATATGTATGTATTTATGTATGTATATGTATATTCTCTTCAGCTACCTTAACATTGAGGTCTCACGAATTATACACATTATCTTTCCATGTAGGAATGTAAACAAAACAGTTCAACTTCAGTAAGTCCCTTATGATTTCTCTTTCTTTTTTACCTTTCCATGCTTCACTTGATTCTTTTGTTTGAAAGTCAAATTTTCTATTCAGCTCTGGTCTTTTCACTGAGAAAGCTTGAAAGTCCTCTATTTTATTGCAAACCCATATTTTGCTTTGGAGCATTATACTCAATTTTTCCTGGTAGGTGATTCTTAGTTTTAGTCCTAGCTTCATTGACCTCTGGAATATCATATTCCAGGCCCTTTGTTCCCTTAATGTAGAAGCTGCTAGATCTTGTGTTATCCTGATTGTGTTTCCACAATACTCAAATTGTTTCTTTCTGGCTGATTGCTGCATTTTCTACTTGATCTGGGAGCTTTGGAATTTGGTGACAATATTCCTAGGAGTTTTCTTTTTGGGATCTTTTTGAGGAGGTGATCTGTGGATTCTTTCAATTTCTATTTTACCCTCTAGCTCTAGAATATCAGGGCAGTTCTCCTTGATAATTACTTGAAAGATGATATCTAGACTCTTTTATTGCTCATGGTTTTCAGATAGTCCACTAACTTTGAAATTATCTCTCCTGGATCTATTTTCTAGGTCAGTGGTTTTTCCAATGAGATATATCACGTTGTCTTCCACTTTTTCATTCCTTTGGTTCTGTTTGATAATATCTTGATTTCTCATCAAGTCACTAGCTTCCACTTGCTCCAATCTAATTTTTAAGCTAGTATTTTCTTCAGTGGTCTTTTGGACCTCCTTTTCCATTTGGCTAACTCTGCCTTTCAAGGCATTCTTCTCCTCATTGGCTTTTTGGAGCTCTTTTGCATTTGATTAGTCTACTTTTTAAGGTGTTATTTTCTTCAGTATTTTGGGGGGTCTTCTTTAGTCAGCCATTGACTTGTTTTTCATGGTTTTTTTTTTTGCATCACTCTCATTTATCTTCCCAAGTTTTCCTCTACTTCTCTAAGGTGATTTTCTAAATCCTTTTTGAGCTCTTCCATGGCCTGAGACCAATTCATATTTTTCTTGGAGGCTTTTGATGTAGGCTCTTTGACCTTATTGCGTTCTTCTGGTTGTGTGTTTTGGTCTTCCTTGTCACCAAAGAAAGATTCCAAAGTCTGAGTCTGAATCTGAGTCTGTTTTCATTGCCTATTCATGTTCCCAGCCAACAACTTGACCCTTGAGCTTTTAGTTGGGGTATGACTGCTTGTAGAGTTGAGAGTAGTTTGTCCCAAGCTTGAGTGGCTGTGCTGTGTTTTCAGAGCTATTTCTAAACAGCAAGCTCTGCCACACCAGTGCCCCTCCTTCCCCAAGAACCACCAACCTGGACCATGACTCAGATCTATGAAGGCTCTACACTCCTGCTCTGATCCTCCACTTAATTCCTCCCACCAGATGGGCCTGCAGCCAGAGGCACCTGCAGCTGTAGCTCTGTAAGCAGCCTCAGAGTTGAACCACCTCTACCACCCCTGGGGCAGTTGCCAGCCATGAACTACTTATACTCAGTCCCTGAAGTTTTTCCCACTAACCTTCTCTGTTGTCTTTGGTGTTTGTGGGTTGAGAAGTCTGGTATCTGCCACAGGTCACTTATCCAAGGCTTTACAGCCTGTTCTGCCTGGCTTCCAGTCTGGTTGGTCCCAGCGCAGCCAACGCTGGGCTCTGCTCCACTCTGCTCCCAGCATGGTGTGATAGACCTTACCCAGCAACCATCCAGACTGTCCTGGGCTGAAGCCCTGCTTCCCTCTGCTATTCCATGGGTGCTGCATTTCTAGAATTTCTTCAGAGCCATTTTTATAGGTGTTTGGAGGGTCCTGGGGGAGAGCTTTAGGCAAGTCCCTGCTTTCTAGCTGCCATCTTGGCTCTGCCCGCGCAAAAGTTCAACAGATACTGGCTATATGACCTACAGTTTCTGAATTTCCCCATCCTGGTTAATTCTCTAAGGCTATAAATTAGAAATTAATTGCTAAGAAGCAGTCTGCCATAAAGGGAAGGGAAGTAGACTTGCACTAAGGAAGACCTGGTTCGAATCCTGCCTTGGATACTGACTGGTTGTATAACCCAGGCAAATCATTTGAATTCTAGGTTTCTTAGTGTCTTCTGTAAAAGGAGGGGGTTGAATTTATTGGTCTCCTTTCTAATTCTGTATCTACAGTCCTATTACATACACAGGTGAGGGGCCTTCCCATAGTAGAATCTTCTTACACTAATAAAGTCACAGTACAGAAGCTTGTAATCTTTGAAGCAAGTGATTGTGTGAGGTTTGTTTAGTTTTTTCATCAGTTAAAATTATTTTAATCAGTTTTTTAATGAGTTAGATAAATTTGGTAAGATTTATTAAGTGTAACTCATGTCCTTAACTCTCCAAATTCTCAAAAACACAGACAAGGGCTAATCTAGAATGTCTATCATTCTTTGCTTCCTTATTTCTCCCAAATAGAATTTATGCTAGGAAATCTCCAAAAAGAGCCTACACATAGCTTTATGGGAACTAATTATAGCAAGTTTTTATTTACTCCATGTAAACTGTGGACAATATAAAGGATGAAGGAGCCCATAAAGAAACATAGAAAGTCTATCTCAGAAGCCCATACACAATCAATATAATGTTCCTTCTCTGGATCATACTTTTCCTGCAAATACTAAATTCTTCTAAACTCATTGGTACCCTTTGAGGTGGCCAGTAGGGCAACCTCCAGACTCTTCTCAACATAGTTCTACAGAGCCCAGACTTGTACACCCGCTCTGTTGAACTACTTCCCAATGGGAAACACATTTGGGAACTGCTAGATAAGCAATTACCTTTACATCATAAGGTATCCAAAATCTAGTTTCCATTCGAAAAGGAAAAGCACTGGAGCAAACTTCAAGGTATACTTGCAAAGTGCTCTCTTAAAGCATTTCTCATTAACTATGTTGTATTATGGCACACTTTGAGTAGTCTGGACATGATTTTTAAAAAATCAAGTATTTATCTTAGATCAGCAGTTCTAACTCACATCATGTTAATGTAAGAGGTCCAGCTTCAAATATAAATTATAAAACACAGATGAACTGTATCAATCCATTTCATTTAAAGCCAAGTAACTCAACAATCCTAGTTAAGACCCCAAGATGTGCTAAATTCTCTCAAGAGGGATTTAGTAGCTCTCTTTCTGGAAAAAAAATATTATTTTTAAAAAATTAACAATCCAAAAATGTCACCTTTCATAATCAAAGTATCTAAACATTTCTTAATTAGCTTTTCCATATTTTATCTACCTTTTTAAGGACAAAATACTTATTAATAGTAGAAAGCCCGTAAACATTTATTAGAAATCTTCTGTGAGCAGGGCACTGTGTTAAGTTCCAGGAATACAAAGAAAGCCAAAAGACAGTCCTTGCTCTAAGGGAGCTCACAATCTAATTGGGGAGACAGCATGAAAACCAGTACAAACACATGGGGAAAATTGGGCATAAATCAATAAACATAATGACCAAGGATTAAGAAAGATCAAGGAAGACATCTTATAGAAAATAGATTTTGGCTGAGATTTGAAGGAAGTGAGGAGGCAAAAGTGAGAAGGGAGAGTATTCCAGGGATGAAGAACAGCCTGAGAAAATGCCCAGAATGTAATTAAGGGACCTAAATTCTCTCAGATATACGTAACTAAATTTAACACTAACAAAAAAGTTAATCATTTGGTGGATTTCATACTTACCCTATATATCATATTTCAAGGTATTTTTGCTATTTTACATGAGCAGGTAGTTTTTGAAATAGGCAGATGTAAATGTTTCATATAAAGCTGCTTGGTGATGAAAGGGGCAGAAAAGGTATTTTTATCTAAATAAAGAATTAAATCAATTGGTAAATATGTAAGGCATTGTTTCTTTTCAAAATATTGATAAAATTTTATCATTTTGATTTAAATTTAAAGTTTTATCATTATGATTTTTAAAAGATTGTACCTAAAAGCAATAAAAACTGGTTTAATAAAAAATACTAAAATATTTGTCTAAAGAAACAGTTTAAAGATACGTTTTAACTGATTTAGGGCCAAATATGAATTGTGACATCAGTACAAATGCTTAAATTACATTTTAAAAGATGTAGGACATGGCTTCAATTGTATGTGCATAGGAGGATGATTTAAAAGTATAGAGCAAGATATTTTATTTATTAAAAATGATACTATGGAAACAAAATGAAACACAAATTCAATGACATAGAATGCCATGGAAGTCCATTTTGAGAATTTAGAACTTTAGGAATTTATGGTTTACTAAGGCATTTGCATGTAACTGTTTTTAAAACCAGAGGGTAAAACTAATATAATGTGTTATGATATAACTTTTTGGAGACTGAAGGATAATCAAATATGGACTATCAATTTCATAGAGAAAATGTGGTGAGGTGTTGTCTTATAAATGAAAGGAAAATCACTGAGGCTTTTGTGTAAGTTATTGAAATAGAATGAGATAGAACCGAAGGCTTAGGCCAAAGAGATTAAAGCACTCTAGGAAAAGAAAATTCAGTATTGAGACAAAAAGCGAGCATCTTCCTCAGAGCTGTTTGAAGAAATGAGAAGCAGAGGCAGTTAACTGACAAAAAGATTTTATCTGCCATTTTCTGATTGGCTGGAGTTCAAGCCGTTGCCCTGCAGTCCCATTTCTACCACCAACCTTGCACCCCATAACTTAAAAGAGGTGAAACCTTTCAAAAGTATCTGTTCTTCTTTGCTGCCCTTTTTGATTTGAGAGGGAAAAGCAGAAAAAGGAAAAACAGATTTTACAGCTACTTTCCTGTGGAGGAAGAGATGGTGAGATATAATTGGATGCCACCAAATCTCAGTGAGTGAAGCAATGGCTAAGGTGGTTTGTTTTGACCAAAGAATCAACTTAAGCTCTTTTGCTGTGAGCTTTTTTCTTGTTAGATGATCATGTTTCCTGGTGAGTGAACAGCTGGCTGGACTGGTTTGTATTGCTTAGAAAGAACTAATATGATGAGCTTTGCAGTCTTCTTTCTTAAAGGGAATTGTAAATCAATTCAATAAGTAAGACTTTCCTGTGCAGTTTTAAAGGTGGCTATAAGTTGATAGAGTTTACAGATGCTATATCAGTGTGAAAATAAAAGAGAAGATTTATCCAGCTGGAAAATGAGGAGAGCATGGAGACAAGCAATTAGATTAGTGGATTAATGTGATACATATGTTTCAAAATGGACCAGTGACATTCAAGCCTTCAGTAGAGACCTGTGAGTTTCCCTGAGCATATGGATTTTCTTCATCTATTTCCCTGGAAAATTTATATGTGTGTGCCCTCTTTCCCCTACAGGTGATATCCTCACAGATATTAATTACATCATCTCTTTTTAGCAGTAGAGTATGACAGAGGTTTAAGTGTAGGTTGTCCTTCATTTACTATTTCTGCATTTGTTTAATATGAATACCTATTAATACTTCTTTGTCCTAGTTTTAGTTACATGAAATATCTAAAAATGTCATTATTATTAGTCATTGGTTTGAATAAATTAAAAGGTACCAGTAGGGACTCTCGAGTATAAAATGGTGAATAATGAAAGTGTATTTCCCCCTCAATAGACTTATCCTCAGAAATTTGAGAGAATATGAAGTGTAAAGACATACTAGTCTTGGGAATCACAGACCTCCCAGAGTGAGAGGACTGATGGTTGGCTTTTGAGTCTCAAAAATGGGTAAAGTCATGATACTTGAAGACCTCTCATGCCCTCAGGTGGGAATGTTAATGAAGTGATTAGGATTAAGGTTGGGATAGTAGCAGGCAGACACAGATCTGAGGAGGAAAAGAAATATAGTGGCAATATTGGCCACCAAACTTTATCCCACATTCTTTTAAAAAAAAGGAGGGAGAGGGGAGAAAAAAAGAGAAGGAGGAGATGATGGTGATGATATAATGATGATGACAAAGAATGAAAAGAAGAGGAAATGAATGAGGAGGAAAAGAATAAGAAGAAGAAAAAGAAAAAGAAATAGAAGAAGGAAGAAGGGAGAAAGAAGGAAAGAGAGCAAAAGAGAGAAAGAGAAAATAATCCTTGGCTTGACAAAAATGGCATTGCCCAGCATTCTCTTCTTATTATCAGCTTATAAGCCAATTACCTCTTCCAACTATATCTTTCAATAATGCTTTTGTCCTTTTAGCCCACTGCTGACCCTTAGCCAGACAGAAATCTCCAGGTCCTGTACAACCAGGATAATATTGACTTCTATTATATTTCTATTAAAAATAGCCTCCTTTCCCTGTGACTTAGCTCACTAAACTATTTTAAAATATTCAGACTCAATTTGAAATGCAATAGAAATAAGGTATAAAAATACATTCAAATGTAATGCCAGAAATTGAAACTATAGTTGTATAATTTTCAGCTATTGATAAACAAGCCTGAGACATAATGAACAAAGAAAATTAAAGACAACCACCAAATTAGATACCCTAGATTTTGGATTTCACTGTGATGACTAGTAGGCTAAGTAAATCAATAAGTTATACATAAGCAGAGAAAGAGAGAATAAAAATAAGAATGCAAATTTGGAGACTTTTTGGATGGATCAAATGAAGGCTTTTGTTTTCTTTCTTAATTAAAAGTAATTCAAGGGGGAAAATTCAATAGTCAATAAAGTCTTCTAAACAAGTCAGAGTTTTTCATGGCAGAATACTATATGAAGAGCCAGGGAAATTGAATTATTTCCTGAAGCAATGGTAAAATACCTCCCTTTACCTGACGCACATAATTAATCTAGTTATTAGCCTCTGTGCACTTCAGGGATTGTTATTCTTGGTCCTTTCTACTGGAACATCTTATGTTAAGTCAAGATTTATAGAGGAAATACTGAATTCAGGGCAAACAATATTAAGAAAGAGATGCAAAGGGCTCCCTAATGCCTTCCATGTTAGATCTGAGTTCTGCTGGGTTGGAAGTTTGGCCATCGTGGTTCTAAGGCCTGCTCCACTGTTAATTATCTGTGTGACCTTGGGCAAATAACTTCACATCACTGATTTTGTTCTTTCATCTGGGAAATGAGTAGACAGAGCTTCTGACCTAAAAGTCCTCTACTGGTCTTACATACTGATTCTTTTATATAGCAACAAAAAGAAAATATTGCTATTAAAAAGGTTAGACAGTAATATAGAACATCTTAAAATCAATGACAATGTCACATGATTTCTTGAATAAGATTCAGCCTGCTACCAACCTTTTAAATATATGCTTTGTGAAATATAATGCTCCTGTGGGTGGAGCCAAGTTGGAGGAGTAAAAGCAGGTCTTACTGAGCTCTCTCACAAATTCTTTCAGATAACTCTAAAAAAGTGAATCTGAAGAAATCTACTAGGAGATACAATGTGGCAGATTTCCAGCCTAGGAGAGTCTGGAAGTTTGACAGGAAGGATCTATTACAGCAGGCTGAGAGAGAGCTGAGCACACAGGACTATACTCTACCATACTGGAGTTAGGGTAGGCCTGGTGGTCTGAATCATCAACAGCACTGGTAAGTACCAAGCCTCTCAGTGCAGGACAGGAGTCTATTGGAGCTAGGTGAGATAGAAGCACAGAGCTTGCAGGCAGCAGCAGCAGTTACTACTGGGACTATAGGCCCACATACCAAAAGTTTGAAACTCTCCTCCTTGAACTTCCAGGAGCTATGATGCCAAAGTAAACCATAAGTGCTCTCATCTCTCTCTTGTTGACCTTGAATAACCCAGAGAATATTGCACTAGGAAAACCTAATAATAGTGGAGCCAGAAGTAGGGGTACAACAGTCTTTTAGCTCAGGAAGCTAGGGAGAAGGGTACCTCTTGCAGTGGCAGAAGGGGACTAATGCAGGAAAGGAGGCATCCCAGCAAGCCCCACCTCAGCAGACCAGCAGGAGTGCCTGAGACCAAGGGGAGTGGAGCCAGCAAACACCAACACCAGGACTCACACAGTTAGGGGAACTGGCAGAAACCAGTGCAGACTATGGATGGAGCCACCCATGCTATAGTGCAGCTGTAGGGGAAAAGGAGACTTCCAGCAGCCAGACCACCCCTCCCCCACACATCACACCAGGAGCTTCAGTGTCACCCTGGAGAAACTCAGAAAGACTTCATAAGGCCACAATCCTTACAACACACCAGCCAGCTCCAGCTCAGCCCCAGGGAAGCAGAAGCATTATATATCTTCTAGCTGACAAAACCAGTCACAGCACACAAAACCAGTAATCAGGACCCTAGTTCCCAGAACAAGAAGCTCGGAACAAAGCCCCTTGGGCCCCAGAAGCAGAGATCCACTTTAAAAGCCAGGAAAATGGCAACAGACATGAAGAAGTAAACTAGAAAAGTAAAAAATACCATATAATCTTACTATGGAGACAGGGAAGATCAAAATATGAATCCAGAAGAGGACAACATAGACACTATGCCCATATCTGAAACATCAAAAGGGAATATGAACCAGTCTCAAGCCCAAAAAGCATTCCTGGAAGAGGACAAGGAGGATTTTAAAAACCAAATTAAAGAGGTAAAAGAAAAAATGAAAAAAAAAATTATCCACTCATAAGTACAAATCTTTAAAAAGTAAAATGGATAAGGAGGTAAAGAACCTAAGAGGAGAATATAACTCCTTGAAAGGTAAACTTGGCCAAATGGAGAGAGAGGTACAGAAGCTATCTGAAGAAAACAATTTGTTAAAAATTAGAATTGGGCAAGTAGAAGGTAATGACTCCATGAGGCATCAAGAATCAGTCATATAGGGGGCAGAGCCAAGATAGAGGCTGGGAAGCAGTGACTGGCATGAGCTCCCCACTAAGTCCCTCCAAAAACCTATAAAAAATGGCTCTGAACCAATTCTAGAACTACAGAACCCACAAAGTGGCAGAGGGAAGCAGGGCTCCAGCCCA
>CM053625.1:193864269-193900654 GCA_028646595.1 Phalanger gymnotis
GTTGGGGCCCTGCTTCCCTCTGCCACTTTGTGGGTTCTGCAGCTCTAGAATTGGTTCAGAGCCATTGTTTTATAGGTTTTTGGAGGAACTTGGTGGGGAGCTCACGCCAGTCACTGCTTCCCAGCCTCCATCTTGGCTCCGCCCCCCTCAGAATTGTTTTAATATGCATTTCTCTAATCAAAAGTCATGTAGAGGAGGCAGAGCCAAGATGGCAGAAAGAAACCAAGAAATTGCCAGAGCTCTCTCCAGTTTCACTCAGAAACAACATTAAATCAAGCCTCTAAACAGATTCTGGAGTTACAGAACCCACAAAAAGACAGAGTGAAACAATTTTCCACCACAAGATAACTTAAGACTCCAGGAAAAGTCTGTCTCACTTGGGTAAAAGCAGAACACAACCCAGTGCAGACAGTGTCTTGGCAAGCCAGCAAGAGGCTCTTAGGTGCACTACAAATCAGCAACTGAGGCCTCTGTGTCCTGTCTTGCAATACAACAGTGAGGCCTCTAGCCTTAGCACAGAAGGCAAATTTTGAACGTCAGAACCCAAACACAATAGGCATGACTACACCAGGCCACCCCCAGTGCTGTGGGCAAGCTGCTAGCACCTGAAGGTCTGACATAGAAAGCAAGTGACCGGGCCCCTTGCCTCCAGCATAAGAAGCTTGGGATAGTGCCTCCTGTGCCCAGGAGCAGAACTTAACTTTAAAAGTCACAAATTAGGCTGAAAAAATGGGTATGAAGCAGAAAAGGCCCTGGCCATAGAAAGCTACTACAGTGACAGGATAGATCAAAACATAAATTCAGAAGAGAACAACAATGCCAAAGTGCCTGTATGTAAAGCCCCAAAAGGGAATAAAAGTAATTTAGAGTATATTATACGGGACTATTGAAAGCTTTGAAATCTTCTTCTGAAAACTATCTGTTCATACATATTCTTTGACCATTTATTAGTTGGAAAGTAATTCTTATTTGTTTTCTAAATTTGGCACAGTTCCTCACATATTTGAGAAATTAGGCCTTTATTAAAGAAATTTACTGTAACCATTTCCCATTTTCTGTTTTCCTTCTAATTGTGGCTATGTTTGTTTTGTTCATGCAAAACATTTTTAATTTTATGTAAACAAAATTCTTTAATTTATTTCTGATTATCCTTTTATTATCTTGTTTGGTCATAAATTCTTCCCTTATCCAGATCTGAGAGGTACATTTTTCCTCGGTCCACTAATTTACTTATGATATCACCCTTTATGTCTGAATAATTTATTCATTACAACCTTATCTTGCTTTGTTTTGTGCGATGTTGGTCTATGCCTAGTTTCTTTGAAAATTACTTTCCAGATTTCCCAGAAATTTTTGTCAAGTGATGAGTTCTTGCCCCAAAAGTTTGGATTTTTAGATTTATCAAACACTAGGGTTCTTTAAGTATACCTTCATATCATCTGTACAGAATAATAGTTTTGCTTCCTCACTGACTACTTTTATTGCTTCTGTTTCTTTATTGTGTCTTAATGCTTACTAGTTGCATTTTTATCTTATAGCTTACCCACTGTATTCTTAGTGAAAGTCACTGCAATCTCTGAAAACCCAGTTCACACCTCTGTAAAACACTAGGATGGAATCATATGACCTCTAAGATACCTTCCAATCTTGGATTCTATGAAGTGAAGAAGGAGTAGGAGGAGAAAGAGGAGGAACAAAGAGCAGCAAAAGCAGCAGTGGTCGTAGTAGTAGTAGTAGTAGCAGTAGTAGTAACCAGCAATAACGGTAACAGAAATGGCAGTCTTAATAGTGGTGGTTGTAGGAATAGCAGTAACTAGAATTTATTCAGTACTTAAATATTTGCAAAGGACTTTACATAGGTTAACTCATTCAATCCTCAAAACAATCTCGTGAAGTAAATAATAAAATATTATTTTGATTTTACAAATGAGGGAATTGAGGTACAGAGAGGCTAAAAAACTTGCTCAAATTCAGATGGCTAATAAGGTGGTGTATTATTTCAGGTACTAATGACTCCAAATTGTGCATTTTATTCATTGTGACATCAGCACGAAAAGTCTGCATGGAAAAAAAAGTGGTTATATACAAGCATACACAGTTAATTTTCTTTCTAAGATCAAGAAATCATATATGTGTGTATAGACATACATACATATATACAGATAAACATATATGTGTGCGTCTATTATATATATACGTGTGTGTATATGTATCTATATGTAGATCGACACATACACACCTACATATACGTGTGTCTCATAGTTAAATTATTTACACATTATGGCTGTAGACCATTTCATGTTTAGAAAAAATGAGAAAAAATGAAAAATACTTTGATATTTATTTAGATTAATTTATTTTTAGTTTTCAACATTCATTTCCACGTGAATTACAAATTTTTTCCCCATCTCTCCCCTCCCCCACCTCAATATGGCATGCATTCTGATTAGCCCTTCCCCACTGTGCCCTACCTTCAATCACCTCTCCTTATTCCTTTCCCCTTACTTTCTTGTAGGGTAAGATAGATTTCTATACCCCATTGCTTGTATATATTATTTCCCAGTTGCATGTAAAAACAATTTTTAACATTTGTTTTTAAAACTTTGAGTTCCAAATTCTATCCTTTCTTCCCTCCCCACCTATGCTCATTGAGAAGGCAAGCAATTCAATACAGGATATACATGTGTCGTTATGCAAAACACTTCCATAATGGGAATGGTCTATGTTTTGAATGACTAACTATATTTCCCTCCATCCTATCCAGGTCCCCATTCATTCTATTTTCACCTTTGACCTTGTCCCTTTCTTAAAAGTTTTGCTTCTGACTACCCTTTCTCCCAATCTGTCCTCCTTGTTATCATTTCTCTCCTTCTCATCCATTTTCCACCTACTTTCCCGTAGGGTAAGATACCCAACTGAGTGTATATGTTATTCTCTCCTTAAGCCAAATCCAATGAGAGTAAGTTTCACTCATTCCCTTTCACCTCTCCCTTCTTCCATTATAAAACTTTTTCTTGCCTCTTTTATGTAAAATAACTTACCCCATCCTATATATTCCTCTTTTGCCCCTTAATTTTATTTTTATATATCATCCATTCATGTTAAACTCACCCTGTGCCCTCTGTGTGTGTATATATATATATATATATATATATATATATATATATATATTTCTCCTACCCTAATAATGAGAATGGCCTCATGAGTTACAAATATCATCTTTCCCTGTAGGAATGTAAACAGTTCAACTTTAATATGACCCTTGTGATTTGCCTTTCCTGTTTACCTTTTTATGCTTCTCTTAACTTTGTATTTGAAAGTCAGATTTTCTATTCAGCTCTGGTCTTTTCATTGAGAAAGGTTGAAAGTCCTCTACTTCATTGAAAATCCATGTTTTGCCCTGAAGAATTATACTCAGTTTAGCTGGGTAGGTGATTCTTGGTTTTAATCCTAGCTCCATTGACCTCCAGAATATCATATTCCAAGCCCTTATATCTCTGAATGTAGAAGTTGCTAGATCTTATGTTATCCTGATTGTGTTTCCACAATACTCAAATTGTTTCATTTTGGCTGCCTGTAATATTTTCTCCTTGACCTGGGAACTCTGGAATTTGGCTAGAATATTCCTAAGATTTTTCCTTTGGGGATCTTTTTCAAGAGGTGATTAGTAGATTCTTTCAATTTTTATTTTACCCTCTGGTTCTAGAATGTCAGGGCAGTTTTCCTTGATAATTTCTTGAAAGATGAAGTCTAGGCTCTTTTTTTATCATGGCTTTCAGGTAGTCCAATAATTTTTAAATTATGTCTCCTGGATTTATTTTCCAGGTCAGTGGTTTTTCCAGTGAGATATTCTAAATTGTCTTCTATCTTTTTGTTCTTTTCATTTTATTTATAATTTCTTGATTTCTCATAAAGTCATTAGGTTCAATTTGCTCCATTCTAATTTTTATGTAATTATTTTATTTAGCGAGATTTTGGAACTCTTTTTCCATTTGGCTAATCCTGCTTTTTAAGCCATTCTTCTCTTCATCAGTCTTTTGGACCTCTTTTGCCATTTGAGCTAGTCTATTTTTTCAGGTGTTATTTTCTTCAGTATTTTTGGGTCTCCTTTAGTAAGTCATTGACTTGTTTTTCATTATCTTCTTGCATCATTCACATTTCTTTTCCCATTTTTTCCTCTACTTCTTAATTGATTTACAAAATCTTTTTTGAGCTCTTCCATGGCCTATGACCAATTCATATTTTTCTGGAGACTTTGGATGTAGGATCTTTGACTTTGTGGTCTTCTTTTGGTTGTATGTTTTGATCTTCTTTGTCACCAAAGTAAGATTCTATAGTCTGAGTTTTCACACTATCTGTTCATTTTCCCAGCTAATTACTTGACTTTTGAGATCTTTGTCAAGGTTTGACTCTGCTTCCAGAATAAAGAGTGCTCTGTCCCAAGCTTCAGGGGTTTTGTGCAGCTGTTTTCAGAGATGCTTCTAGAAACCTATAAATTATCAGTTCTTCGGAGGTGGTATGATCCCAGGAGAAATGTTTACCCCTCTCCTGGCCTGTGCTGTGATCTGTGAGTGACCTCAAGCACTCTTCTCTGTCCTGTAACTATGAGGAGGATTCCCTCTTCACAGCCACCACAAGCTCTGCCACACCAGCATTCAGCCACATCAGTGCTCTTACACACCCCAGGACTGCCAACCAGCACTGCAACTCAGATCCAAGCTGGGAAAAGCAAGAGAATCCTGCCCCAATGCCAGTAAAGAGATTCCTGCACTCTCACTCTGATCAGACACTTGATCTGCCCACCATCTGTGGGCCTGGAGTTCTGTAAGCAGCTGCTGCCACTGCTGCTGCCTCTGTCACTGCCCTGGGGCTGGAGCTAGACCATGTTCTCCTCTTTCTCAGGTACAACAGTTTTCCTGCTGATCTTTTACAATGTCTTTGGCATTTGTGGGTTTAAAAGTCTGGAAACCACCACAGCTGCCAGTAATTCAAAGCCCTGAGTCCTGCTCCACCTGGTCTTCTCTGCCTGGTCTGTCCTGGTTTAGCCCATGCTAGGCTGTGCTCCACTCCTAGCACAGTGAATAGACCCTTCCTCTTGACGGTTGTCTTGGGCTGGAGTCTTATTTTATTCTGTCACTTTGTGAATTCTGTAGCTCTAGAATTTGTTTAGAGTCATTTTTACAAGTATTTGAAGGGATTTGGGGGAGAGTTCAAGCAAGTCCCTGTTTTCACTCTGCCATCTTGGGGTACCTCAATACTTTGATATTTAAAAGGCAATTTATCCAGTTCAATGAGAAATCAAATTAAATGTGATATTACATTAAGTGGCAAGTCCATTCAGGCAAATTTTTTAAAAGATAAAGAATAAGTCACTTATTATATATTTAACATCGTTTCAGTCATTCTCTGTCTTCTATAATTTATCTCACATCTACCTTTCTTTGTAAGGGAATGTGTAATGGACAAAGAGCATCCTTGGAGCCAAGTACTACAACTGACATAAACTGACCATAAGATCCTGGTCAATCATTTGATCTTTTAGTGCTCTATAATTCTCTGACTATAAGTTGCGAAGAAAATGCCTACTTTCTTAATGAGATGGTTTTTCCTTGTGCAAGAATTGGCTAGACCAGGACTTCTTAAACTTTTTCCACTCGGCACCCCTTTTAGCATTCCAGCAGCATTCACTGGCATGACATGGTATGTGCAGAGTGAAGTGTGCATGTTTTGTGTTCAGAACCAAGGTAGCAGTGAAATTGAACAATGCAACACCAGCCAGGGCAAACATGGCCAGAAACACCTCAGATTCATTATGCATTTGGTTTTTAATTAATTTTTTGTCATTGTGTGTTCAGAAACCTTTTACTTGCCAAATTTTTCACAACCCCATATGGGATTGCGACCCACAGTTTAAGAAGCACTGCTCTGTACCACCAATAAAATCATACATCTAGTTCTTATCCCTATCCCGTCTTTCCAGACTTATCATTGGTCTTTATCACATACCTTAGGTCACAGCAAAGTCAAGAACTTTGGTTTCTTGAACATTCTCCATGGATTTCAACCTCCATAAAATCATGGAACTTAGAGTCAGAAGATGTATTATTAATTTATATGATCTGCCTTAGTTGTTCAGATGGAGAAAATAAGGTCCAGAGAGAGTAAGAGATTTGCCCAAGGTCACACAGCAGAGCTGGGATTTGGACACAGACCCTCTGACTTGAAATCCAAAGTTTTCTCACATCTTTACTTCGTTTTTCTTCTGCTTTTAATTTTGAGGCAGGGATCAATCTCTTATTCAAGAAGAAGAGGGGAAGAACAATTATAATCTACCACAATGCTAAATCTAGAATGATAACTTGCCATAAAAATCTGATTTTCTATTCTCAGCACATTTTATTTTCTTTCATTTTTTCTTCTCTGAATTAACATTTCACTTTAATAGAGTTATGTTTATCAACTCATGTCATTTATTTTATTTGATCATATAGGAGAACAATATTGGATTTGAGATCAAAGAACCTGGGTAATAATCATGACTTTGATACATGATACTTATATGATCTCATCATCAATTATTTCATCTATAAAACGAAGTTGCTGAATTCACTAGAATTTTATAATTTTGTGCTGTAAATCTATGGTTCTCTGATTCCATGCAAAACGTTTTCTCCAGTATGCTTCAAAGCAATGAAAATATGCACAACACACATAGGTTGATTATTATTTTTCCTTCTATTAGCTCACGTTTCACACAATAGACTATATACCTTGTATCTGTATTGATAATAATCACACCATAGGCTTTTGGAGTCATCCTTGACTTTTTCCTTGCCCTCCACTCCCCAGTTCCAGTCAATTGCCAGGTTCTGTTGATTACATTCTGAAAAATCCCCAGCATCTATTATTTCTTTTCATCATAATTCTTTTAGGCATTCATTATCTGCTACCTGGACTAATGCAATAGCTGATAGCTGATTTTCTTGACTCAGGTGCATCTCTCTCACAGTAATCATCTTAATGTACACTTTTGATCACATGACTTTTTGGTTGAAAAAATCCCTAATGGCTTACCATTGCTTACTGAAGAAACAAACAAACAAAAAAAACTACTTAGGAAGCATTCTAGCTCTCAACAATCTTACTTCAAGCCACCTTTATTCTTTTATTATAAGATTTTCCCTTTTATTCCAAGTGAAACCAAATTTATAATTCCCTAACTTTATTCTGTTCATTCCTACCTTCATATATTTGACTTCATGCTTGTAATAGGCTATCCAACATCCTCCCTTATTTAAATCATGCTACAAGTATAAACTCAGTTGTCTTTACCTCTGTGGCAGAAAGCTAAAATCTCAGAGTTGGAAGGGTCCTTAGAAGTTTTATATTCCAGCCTACATGTGAAAGAAAATCTCCTCTATATGTTGAAAGCCTGAATTTTAGTCCTGTCTCTGACACATGCTGGTTGTGTAACTCTAAACAAGTCACCTAAATCCCTCATTGATTTATCATCTCTCTAAGACTAAGTTACAGAGAAGGTGCCAGACATTAATGGTACAGGGAGTTTCCTTATCTGGGAATTTCTTTTATCAGTGAAATTACAGATCCAGTTTCTAGTCTCTAATTGTAAAGTCTTACATTTGAGTTCAAATAATCAAAACATATATTAGATCTAGGAAGTATGACTACATAGTTTTTTTTCTGAAAAAATATCTAGAGATATTGATGATTTCCAAAGTTCAATATAAGCAAATTATGCAAAAGGGCAATTGATTTTTAGAGGACTAGATCTGATTGATTCATCTGGTAGCTTAGGTCTGAAATTAAAATGAAGGGAGATATTGTAAACAGTTTCAATCTTTTAAGTGTAACAGGATTTGCTGATGAGCTATGTCCCTATGAGTGTGCCCAGAGCACCACTAAAGCAATTCACACATGAAAAAGGCAAGGAGCCTGCATCAAGAACTGTGATTATATGTAATGGAGGTGGCTTGAAAAGACTTTGGAATATCTGTAGACATTCTCTCACTGGTTCTGGTTTGCGACTATTTGACTCAATATCAAACTGCTGGGCATATGCCCCAAGAAGATCAATGAAAAATAGGAAGGTACCATGTACATCAAAATATTTATAGCTGAACTTTTGTAGTTGAAAAAAACTAGAAACATAGTAGGTAGCCATTGACTATAATATGACTAAACAAGTCATATTATATGCAATTAATAAAATATTATTATGCTATACGAGAAAATGAATACAAAGAATTCAGAGAAGCAAAAGAAGATATATAAACTGATGTCAGATGAAGTAAGCAGCATCAGAGACAGACAGACAGACAGACAAACAGATAGATAGATTAGATAGAAAGGCATTTAAGACAGAAATCACAGACACTGGGCTTATTCTCCCAAACCCTATTTCCACTAGCTGATCGGGTTCCCAAAGGACCATTGCTAATTGTCCATTGAGGTTCTAGGGGATCCTCAGAGGTTGAAGGTGAAATCTTCCAGACTCTATATAACTAATATATTCCACCAATATACTTTCACCAATTTATTTTTCGTTGATATTGATTAACCATCCACATTTAATTCAAGTTTAGAAAGGCGAATTTACTAAGGTCGGATAAAAGTAGTTTGTACCATAAATTGCAAAAGTCTATTTAGCAATGACAGGAGAAAGTAAACTCAATCTCAGAAAGTATGTATGGCAAAGGGATAATTCACAATTCACAGTTATTTAAAATCTTTTTATCCACTTTGTGGGGTACTAATCAAAATCCCCTTTGGCATGACTTCTGTGTTCCTTATAGTCTTGAAACTGACTTTCCACAGTGTGTCTAGTTTGCTCCGGTTCCTAACGCAGACATTGACCATGAGAAGTTCAAATCCTCCAAAGTTCATAAGGTCATCCTCAGGTCAAGGAAAGACAGGAGAGGAGATAAAAGTTTCTCCCCTTTCCCCCTCTCAAGGGCTTGACTGTAACTACCCTCATCTTGTTCAACATTAGAATCTCTTGAGTTCAACAACTTTCAGAGTTTTGCTTAGTTCTGCAATTTTATACAAAATCTACAGAGTACAACCAAGTTTAGTCCAAGTTTTGAGTTTAGCCAATCAAAAACAAATTCCCATACAATGTCACTCCATATCACTCAATGGTTTTCAAGGGCTTCTCTTACCTAGTCTAATGCCTTTGATTGATTCATTCAATAGATCTGTTTGAGCTTTGTTCACATATAATTCATAACTCTTATTTATTGACTCAACTGAGGTATTCTCACTTGACAAAGGTGAGAACTTTAGGGGGGAGGTTGAGTGAGAGTGGTGGTTGGTTAGTAATTTAATGGACCACAATTACATATATAATGAATATAGCAACCTAAAAGGGAAAAACAACCTTTTTAATGAACAATTTGCAAATATGATCTGCAATAGTAATGACCAAACTTGAGTTTAAAGACTAGATATGTGATTTCACTTTATTTTCAGGAGTGGCAGATTACATGTTTAAAACATACGATAATGCCAGACTGGTTTGACTGAACTGTGTTGCACTATTGAATTGATTTCCTTTCACTTTTTTTATTCTTCATTATAAGGAGTGATTGTGGGTGGGGGAGTGGGACAGATATATTTTAAAATTAAGGTGGTATAAAATAAAATTATTGATAAAATATAAAGAAGTTTGAACTAAAGCATAATATGGCAGCTGTGAAATACAATGCCACCTTGTTGCTGTTGTTATTGTGGCTTGTCCTTCATTCTGGAAGAGGACCACGACTTCAGGGAGGTGATACCACAACATGCAAGTGAATTGGATTTAAGTGAGGGAGGGCAGTCACTAGCAATGTCCCTAGCCTCACTTTCTCCTCCCTAGCCATTTAGGTCCAGTGGCCAGATATTCATCAGGACAATTGAAGATGCCCCAGGATGCAGTGGGGGACCTTGCTCTTTTCAAGCTAAGGTCTTCTAAAGGCCTCAGTTTGATAGAGGCAACGCCCATTCAGTGATTAAAGCTGAATAAGAAATAAGGCAGAGAATGGCCTCTTTACATAGTCAAAAAAAATTTATCTGGGAGGGAAGACCCTCAGGGTTTCTTGCCAAAATAGAAACAATTGCTATTTATATTCATTCTGAGCCAATCGAGGTCACAACACTGACCAAAGAGGGCAATGGGGAATCTTTAGTCTACATCAAGAGAGGAATAGCTTCCAGACTAAGAGAGTTGATAGTCCTGTTGTATTTGCCACAATGAAACCACATCTAGAGTTATGTGTTTAGTTCTGGTCACCAAATTTTAGCAAGAATATTGATAAGCTGTAAAAGATCCAGAGAAGGGTGAAAAAAGGTGGTAAGGAGTTTAAATCAAATTCATCCTGCAGAAGGATCACTTCAGAACCCGAACATGCATGGGATGAAAAAGATTATTAGCTGTCTCCAGATATTGGAGAATGTTATGCAGAAGAGAGATGAGATTGTGAAATTTGGCTGCAGAGGGTAAGGAAGCAATGAACAGATATTCCATAGAGGCAAATTTGAGCTTAAAAAAGAAAAATATTCCTAATAATGAGAGTAATCCAGAAATGGAATGGGAGACCTCAAGTAATATTTAGTTCTCCATCACTATTCAAATGATATCTAGGTGACCCCAGAGGATTCTTATGTAGCAATTCATCGGACTAGATATTAGCTATAGTCTCTCTTATCTCTAAGAATATGTAATGCTTGAGGTTGAAGTATACAGTGTTGAATTATTAAATTGAAATGCATTGTAATTTTATGAATCAAATTGAATGGAATTAATTCATTCAATATTTAATAACCATCTTTAAAACCTATTTTGTGCAAATCACTTATTTTCTACTATTTTAAGTATGGGGGATGATACAAGACATTTATATTTTCCACATATTCATCTTTTTTTTTTTATGGAGACAGTGGCTTTATCAATTGTAGTTTTAATAGGCAATATTAATTTTGCCTATTTTATATAATGGGCTACTTTTTCTTCTCTTATGAAAGATCCATGCATTTAGTAATGCTAGATACAAAGTAAAAAATAAACCAGTCCCTCCATCACTGAGCTTGTATTTTGCTTCGTTGTAATGAGAACGTAAATGGTATTTATCATGAATTTTGTTTATTTTCTAGATGACTTAACGTGCAATAATTTCTTGGGAAATATATGACAAATCTATTTCCCAAATGTTCACATCTTGCAAAAGTATAATAATATTAGAATTGGTAAGAACAGCTCATGCCATCCCTGGAAAGAAGGATAGCAGCAACATAATGACGTATTTCAAATTATGGGTGATCTTATACCAGCATCTTGTTTTGTTTCTCCTATCCAATGCACTAAATGCAAGATGACAGCACAACTCTCAAATTATAATATGAATCAATAGAACAATATGGATTGCTTCAGAGAAGTTTGCTTTGAGGAAAACTTTTCAGGAATTCATCTATTGCAAAAAAGGTATGTATACCCGGTAGTGGTGTTGGTGGTGGCGGTGGTGCTAGTACTGGTGCTGGTGCTGGTGGGCGTGGTGGTGGCGGTGTGTGTGTTTAAAACATTCAAGGTAGAGTCACACCAAAATCCCTTGACATTTTTATCTGAGAATTAGATGAAAGTAGAAGGTATTTTTAGGTTCTCTTTTTTTACCACACCTATTCAACTTTGCACTTAAAGTGTATTATAATAGAAATGTAAGCAGAAATTCATTTTTACATCTCCACAAAATTCCTTTGATTAAAGAAAGAACAGATGTGGCCTAGCCTAGCTCCACTCATTTGCTGAGAGATCAGACAGGGAACCACCAAACTGTACTATACTTGAGTTTTCCTAGGAGGTAAAGTGAGAAAAACAGAGGGTGGTCATGAGGATTAATGATCTGGTCTGTGGAAACATGTTGATTTCTTCAGTAAGAAGGCTCTATTTAATCACATTTTCCTTTCCTCAGAGAGTAGAGTTTGGAGTCAGTTCCATTAATGAGCAAAGAGAATCAAGTATTTTGTTGGGGAAAAAACACTTGAAAAGAAACAAAAGATGAGAAAATCCCTATTTATTAAATTGGAATTATGTAGAAAAAATAATGCATTTAAACTCACATCTGTTGGCTAGTTACCTCTTTCCTAAAGTGGTCTTTGACAAGGTTACATGATTTTTTTAGCTATAGCTAGAGCCATAAAAACAAAACAAGTTTTAGGGGATGATAGCTTTGAATTATAAATGCAGTTTGTTTTTCATAGCTCCAAATAGTAAATTTGGAACAGATTACACAAAAGAAAATACCAAAACTAGTGCATCAGCTTGGGTGACAGAGCTAGCTCTGATATTGAACTTGGTTTAATGAGAAACCAGACTTACATTAGAAGAGAGTGTCTGCGGTGCAAATAATGTATTGATGGGTAAGTGATAAAGGGCTTCCTGACTTGAATGCATTAAATAAAGGAACTAGAGCTAAACATTCTTTCATATTATTCAAATTATAAAGTTAATAGATAAATATCAAATTATATCCTAGGCTGAAGATAAAATAGCCAGTATGATTACCTTGCCATCATTACTACTCACGTTTAGTATTAATATTTCCAAAATGATTGTCTATTATTTGAAAAAACATGAAAAAATATTTCCCCCCTGTTGTAATATGTTACTCCACAATTTTTGAAAATGAATCTCCTAAGGCAGATTTAGTTCTGTCTCCACCATTAATTGTGTGGTTTTTGGTAAGTCCTTTTCCCTCTATTAATTTTATTTTCCTCATCTATGAAACAAGAGATCTGGACTGAATATACCCAAAGGTCCCTTCTAAGACTAAAGTTCTTGTAAAAATATTCAATTAAGGGTGGCTAGGTGGCACAGTGAGTAGAGCACCGGCCCTGGAGTCAGGAGGACCTGAGTTCAAATCTGGCCTCAGACACTTGACATGTGTACCAGCTGTGTGACCTTGGGCAAGTCATTTAACCTCAATTGCCCTGCCCCCAAAAAACCCACCATATTCAATTAAAATAACATGCAAGAGCCATAGATTTGCTAAAAGGAAAGAATTTTAAGAGAGTTTTGAAAATCTTTTAGTCTTATGGAAAAGAAGAGCATTCTGCTAAGTGATTTACAGACAATACCTCACTTGTCTTCAGAAATCAGGCAAAGGCTTTCTCTATACACTCCAAAGAAGGGATGTGGGAGAGGTGGCATAAAAGAGGGGTCTATGCTGTGGAAAATACATCTAAAGGAAGCACCAGTAGGGAGTAACTATTTTGTTTAATTCTGATTGTTAGGATTTACTTTTTCTTATACCACGTTAAAAATTGGCCTTTGCAGATTCCAAACTTTGCTTCTACTTTTGGCTTTGGGGGCCAAGAAAATCAAATCTAGTATTGATGCACTTGTAGTTGGGATTTTTTTTCCCCACTTAATGGCACAGTCTCCCTTTTCCAAGTATTTTGTTCAAACCTCCAATTTTACTCATAAAAGTTTTTTTTGGTTAATTGAATAAAGACAGAGTTAGCATACCTATCAAATTTGCAGGTGGCACAAAGCTAGATAGGATAAACAATCCACAGGTGATAAAAATTGGATCCAAACATCTCTAGAAAGACTATAACAAAGGGCCACATATAATAACAAGTTTGAGAGGAAAATAAAACCTGCATTTTGGGTTCAAAGATCAATTTTATAAGTATAGAATTTAGTAATAATGGCTAAATAATTGTCCATGTGAAAAACCCATAATTTATTTATATTAACTAAACACATGCACACATATACATATGTAGAGCTCATATAAACATATGTATATAACTGATATCTCAAATATTAAATGGTATATATATATGTATATATATATATATATATATATGTATGTATACACATATATCAAATTGAACACCGCTCTTTGGATACGATCATTCAACAGGTTCCTAATGTACTATATCATATATCTCATATTATATATCATATATCATATTGTAACATATATTTTATTATGTTATAGTACACTGAGAGATAATTTATCTTTCTCTACTTAAAGCAAAAAAAAATTTTGTAAAATGCCTTACTGAAATTCAGGCATGATATATCTAAAATACCCTACCTCCACAAATTCTCATCTATTAACTGTCAGAAAGAAAATAAGTGAGGACAGAAATGAGAATAGGAGGGATTGTTATTCTTTAATGAACCAATACTATTTCTTAGTGCTCTGCACTGCTAGGCATCCAGGTTAAAGCACTGGTCATGGAGTCATAAAGACCTGAAGTAAATCTGTCATCAGACACTTATTAGCTGTGTGGGCAAGTCACTTAATCTCTCTCAATTTACTCATTTCTAGTACATGGATGATAACGGCATCTACTTAACAGAGTTGTTGTGAGGATAAACTGATATGACATTTGTAAACTGCTTTGTAAGCCTTAAAATGTTATATAAATGTTAGCTATTATTAGTGATAATGGCTTCCCTTTCCATCTATAAACAAATCATTCCTTAAATAATAAATGGTGAAAATGCAAATTCAAACAACTCTTAAGTACTAACACACACCTGTCAGATTGGCTAACATGATAGAAAAGAAAAGTGACAAATGATGGAAGGAATGCAGAAAAATTGGTTGCAAATTGGTCCAACAATTCCAGAGAACAATTTAGAAGTACACCCAAAGGGCTATAAAAACTGTGTATTGTTTAGCAATACTGCTACTAGGTCTGTACCTCAAAGACATCTAGCAAAAGTATCTATATGTACAAAAATATTTATATCAGCTCTTTTTGTGGCAGTAAAGAATTGGAAGCTGAGGGGATGCCCATCATTTGGGGAATAGCTGAACAAGTCATGGTATATGATTGTGATGGAATTGTATTGTGATATAAGAAATGATGAGCAGGGTAGTTTCAGAAAATCCTGGGAAGATCTATGTGAACTGATGTAAAGTGAAGTAAAAAGAAACAAAAGAACATTGTATTCAGTGATATCGATATTTTTTGATGATCAACTGTGAATAACTGAGCTATTCTGACCAATACAATGATCTAAGACAATTCTGAAGGACTTAGGATGAAAATTACTATCCACCTCCAGAGAGTAAATAGATCGAGTCTGAGTACAGATTGAAGGATAATTTTTCACTTCCTTTACTGTTCTTGCTTTTTTGCAACATGACTATTGAATTATGTTTTGCATGTTTGCACATATAAAACTGATATCACATTTTTTGCCTTCTCAATTGGTGGGGGTGAGAAGGAAGGAAAGAATTCAGAACTCAATTTAAAAAAATAAATGTTATGACAAAAGAGGAAAATGATAAATGTTGAAGAAGGTATGGGAAAATTGGAACGCTAATACATTGTTGATGGAGTTGTGAACTGATCCAACCATTCTGGCAAATAATTTGGAACTATGCCCAAAGGTCAATAAAACTGAGTATACCCTTTGACCCAGCAATACCAATTCTAGGTCTGTATCCCAAAGAGATGATGAAAACGGGAAAAGGACCCACATGTACAAAAATATTTATAACAGTCCCTCTGTCCCTGCAAAAATGCTCCAGTTGTCTACAATCCTTCATCAGATAAGCCCAGTGTCTAGGGCACTTGCCCCCCTCCTGACATGTTCTTATGCTAAAGACATCAAATTTGGAGCAGATGCCCAAGGCTTAATCCTTCAAGGTGTAGATCTTGTATCTGATGTGATTGCCATTACTATGGGGCCAAAGGGAAGAACTGTGATCATTAAACAGAGTTTGGGAAGTCTCAAGGTAACAAAAGATGGTGTGACTGTTTCAAAAGCAATTGACTTGAAGGACAAATATAAAAACATTGATTGGTTCCAGGCTAGTTCAGGATGTTGCCAATAACACAAATGAAGAGGCTGGGGATGGCACTACCACAGCCACAGTCCTTGCATGATCCATTGCTAAGCAAGACTTTGAGAAGACTATCAGAGGAGCAATTCCAGTGGAGGTCAGGAGTGGTGTGATGTTGGCTGTTGATGATTTCATTACATGAGCTAAAGAAGCAGGCTAAACCTGTCAGAACCTCTGAAGAAATTGCTCAGATTGCTTCAACTTCTGCAAATGGAGACCAAGAAATTGGCGACATAATATCTGATGCAATGAAAAAGTTTGGACAAAAGGATGTCATCACAGCAAAGCATGGAAAAACATTAGATGATGAATTGGAAATTATTGAAGGCATGAGGTTTGACAGAGGATATATCTTTCCATATTTTATTAACACAACTAAATGTCAGAAATGTAAATTCCAAGATGCCTGTTCTCTTAAGTGAAAAAAAAAAGATCTCTAGTGTCTAATCTATTGTACCTGCACTCAAAATTGTAAATGCCCATTGTAAGCCTTTGGTCATAATTTCTGAAGATGTCAGTGAAGAAGCATTAGGAACACTGGTTTTGAACAGGTTAACAGTTGGGCTGTAGGTTGTTGCAGGAAAATCTCCAGGATTTGGTGACAATATGAAGAACCAGCTTAAGGATATGGCTATTGCTACTGGTGGTACAGTGTTTGGAGAAGAGGGACAGGCTCTGAATCTAGAGGATATTCAAACTCATGACTTTGGAAAAGTTGGAGAGGTCATTGTGACAAAAGATGATGCCATGCTTTTGAAAAGAAAGGGTGAAAAATCTCAAGTTGAAACACATGTTCAAGAATTTGTTGAACAATTAGAGATTGCTACTAGTGACTGTGATAAAGAAAAGTTAAATAAGAGTTTGACCAAACTTTCTGATGGGGTAGCTGCAATAAAGCTTGGTGGAACAAGTGATGTAGAAGTGAATGAAAAGAAAGACCTGGTTTACTGATGCACTTAATGCTAAACATGCTGTAGTTGAACAAGGCATAGCTCTGGGAGGTGGCTGTGCATCGCTTCAATGCATTCCTTCCTTAGAAACATTAACTCCAGCTAATGAAGATCAAAAAAAAATACAATAGAAATAATTAAGAAGGCATTGAAAATCCCTGCAATAACCATTGCTAAGAATGTGAGTGTTGAAACCTCATTGATATTTGAGAGAACTTTACAAAGCTCCTCAGATATAGGTTATGATGCCATGCTTGCAAATTTCGTGAATGTTATTGAAAAAGGAATAATTGACCCAACGAAGGTTGTAAGAACTGCTTTGTTGGGTGCTGCTGGTGTAGCTTCTCTGTTAACTACATCAGAAGTTGATGTGAAAGAACCTGGCATGGGAAGGATGGGTGCATGGGTGGAGGCATGGGAGGTGGTATGTTATAATTTCCTAGAATAATGCCCTATCATTATGATCTGTGGTGCAAGACTCAAAGCAGTGTTCTTTGCTAACTTCACAGAAGTCAGTCAAAGAGAGGACTGAAGTAAAGGATAACGTTTGAGAAAATCACTAAAATCATCAGTTACTGGTTTTAGTTAACAAAATATATAATGGTTTACTTCTGTCATTATCCATGATAAAAATAATTTATTTTGTATTTTTTAAATAAAGACATTTGTACATTCCTAATACTGGGTACAAGATCCATGTACGGATGTTCTGCTTTCAACTTAAACCAGCTGAGGCATTTTTTACTATTATTCTATTAAATCAGAATTTTAGTGTTTGCCATCACTAAAAGGAAAGTTTAGAAGCAGGCTTTCTGTGCAGATGAAGATTAAAATTGTGTACAAAGAACAGAAATATCCAATTATGTGATGATATTTGTGTAATAAAATTGTTTAAAGTTTATATATATATGTGTGTGTGTATATGTATACACATATATATACATATATATATATATATTTGTGGCGGTCAAGAATTGGAAGTTGAAGGGATATCCATCAACTGGGGAATGTCTGAACAAGTTTTGGCATCTGAATATAATGGAATACTATTGTGCTATGACAAATGATGAGCAGGTGGACTTCAGAAAAACCTGGAAAAAATTTATGTGAATTGATGCTGAGAAAAATGAGCAGAACAAGGAGAACAAAGTAGACAGTAATAGCCACAATGTTCAATGACTGACTTGATAGACTTACCCCTCCTCTCAGCAATGCAGGAATCTAAGACAACTCCAAAAGACTAACAATGGAAAATGTTATCCACATCCAGAGAAAGAATTCTGGAGTCTGAATGCAGATGGCAGCATACTATTTGCTCTCCTTTTCTTTGGTTATTTTGTTTTGTTTCTTCTTTCTCTTGGTTCCCCCCATTAGTTCTAATTCTTCTTTATATCATGACTAATGTGAAAATATGTCTAATACGAATGTATAAGTAGAGCCTATATCAAATTGCACAGTGTCTTAGGTAGGGGGGAGGAGGAGGAGGAGGAGGAGGAGAAAATTAAAAACTCAAAAGGTTATGGAAATGAATGTTAAAAACTAAAAATAAATAAATAATATATATGAATGTTAAAGATAAATGAATAATACATGTTAGGATACTTTTCCCCCAAAGCAAAGTCAAGCTCACTGGCTTATTGTTTGATAAATGAAAAAGGATGTTTGTCTTCCTCCATTCATAACATGTTCCACTAATTCTCCAAGATATTTCAAAGATCCTGATCAATTGCATTGTCACGTATCTCTCTCTCTCTCTCTCTCTCTCTCTCTCTCTCTCTCTCTCTGTCTCTCTCTCTCTCACACACACACACACACACGCACGCACACACTCCTAAATACACACACACAATTTTTCAGCACCCTAAAAATTCACTCAGGACTGGAGAGTTAAAGTCATTGAGTAGATCACTCTACTTGTTCTCTCTTATCAATTTGTTTTAGTTTCAGGGTGAAAATGGTATGAGATCAGAATTCTTAATATTTCAATCAGGGTCAAGGAATAATGAAAATATGAGAACTGTTACAGAAATGATTTCCTTTGCCACTTCACCTCTCTAAGAAGCTGAAGAAACTGGAGCAAGTATCATCACTACTTCATTTTAGCTCAATCTAGGAGTGGGGTCAGCCCTTCCTCCTCCCTCCAAAAGAAAAAAAAAATCAGTCTTGGCTACAGCTTGGGCAGAGGTCCCTTGTTAGAATATTCACTTGTCCATTCTTTATCCTCTGAGCACAAATTACTAATTACCATGAATGAATTTCCATAGCAACCTGGTTCCCAGGATTTGTTGAACCCTGCTCCAGAGAGAAGGGTTTAGTACTGGGAAGGATTAGCATTTATTACATATGCATAGAAGAAAAGGAAAGGATTTTTATTTCTCCAATAAATAAATGTTTCAAGACTTTTTATACTGTACTTTGAATGACAAATAATCTGCACATAATAGTATCTTTGATATTTTTGAGACAGAAGGAAATTTAGAGGTTTTCTAGTTCAATCCCTTCTTTGTAGATAAGGAGACTCAGATCCAGGAAAGTTAAGTAATGACTCCAAGGTCACATCATTACTAAATTACATAGATTTTTGAGGGAGGAAGGCAAAGCAATTGGGGTTAAGTGACTTGCCCAAGGTCAACACAGCTAGTAAGTGTCAACTGTCTGAGGCCAGATTTGAACTCAGGTCCTCCTGACTCCAGGGCCTGTGCTCTATTCATTGTACCACCTAGCTACCCCTAAATTGCATAATTTTATATTATAGACTTATATTATAGACTGTCCTTTATTAATTGGAGTACTATATTGCAGTACGTATTTACATTTCTACTCCTCATACTATTACATTCAAATTTAATACCTCTCTAGTCTATATTTGTAACCTGAAATGATGATAAGGTTGTCAAGTCACTAGTAATATCCATCAGAGAAGTTCAGTAAAGGACTAGATGAGTGTGAAATCAGGAATATGAGGAATTAAATGATATAATTTATTGAAGGGCAAGGAAAAAGAAAAATTAAAAGCACAACTTATCCTTAATCTTATCCATGGACATTCAGAGAGTACAGGCCAACACACTGTTCTCACGCTCTGTCAATGTCTAATTTTCTCCCTAAATCATTACTTTTATTATCTGACCGAAAGATGCTGAGAATATCTGAATACTATTTCTAGGTGATCTGGGATAGTCTGCTCCCCCAAATCACGTATTCAGTAGGCAAGAAGCAAAAGATAAAGAGAATAGGGAGAGGTAGAAAAGACTAATGAAAACCTAACCCTAACCAATGAAGTACATAGCACTGGTTTCTGAGGACCTTGACATAACATTGGAGAAGAGGTAAATTAATTACAGCTATCTGCCAGGCTTTTTAAAAATTCTAATCATTAGACTACTCTAGCCTTGTGTTTCAGAGGCAAAAGGGTCCAGGTAGATACATTTTTGTTTTTGTTATCAGCTGCAGTGCAAGATGACTTAATTTAATAGTTCAATGATATGCATCTCTATTTGGCATGCTTTCCACCAGCACAAATCACAGAATTCTGTAACTTGCTCATGAGATGGGTTTTGTTTGGTTGCTGTGGCCAATTACTCTAACCACCTTGGCCTTTAACTAATTGTGCGCCTCTCCATATAACTTTCTGGCCTCTGAGAAGGTATCAAAACTTACTGTGCTCCTGGAAGTCTTGGGAAGGCCCCAGGGAAGCACCAAAAGAGCAATTTATTAAGGCTGTATAATACACGTAGGTAGCTAGGTGGTGCAATGGATAGAGTGCATGGCCTGAAGGCAGGAAGACTCATCTTCCTGAATTCAAATCTATCCTCAGACATTTACTAGCTGCATGACCCTAAACAAGTCACTTAACCCTGTTTTGCATCAGTGTCTTCCTCTGTAAAATGAGCTGGAGAAGAAAATGGCAAACCACTCCAATATCTTTGCCAAGAAAACCCTAAAAGTGGACATGAAGAGTCAGACATGAGTGAAATGACTAAACGACAACAATAAGAGATGCAAAATAATTCTCATGAGAAGTTTTCACTGGAACTACATGGACACGCCGAGTTTAAGTTAGCTATGACCTCATGGAGGAGAGTTTTAGTTATTATCTTGAAAAGGTGTTTGAGGATACACTGTTTGAAATAACAGTAAGTTCAAAGGAGCAAACTAATTGTTCAAAAAGGGCTGAATGGCTAGAATGAATCATAACATCTTTGTATAATTGATAGGACATCTTCAATTCAAATACCACATCCTTCAATTTTAATAAGGTAAGAGGGTATTAGAGCTAGAAGGGACATCTTCATCTTACTTATGAATGAGATTTATCAATCTCTTTATTTTACAAATAAATAAACTGTCACAGGGGAAGCCAAAGGCATTTTGAAGGGAGGAAGAGAGAACTCCCTGAGGATGGAGGAATGCTTCTTCTTCGGCAGTTAGGATTGAATCTCAGAAATACAAGAGTCAGCTTCTTAATGACAAGAAGAATGAGCTTAGCAGCTAAATCTACTATTTAAGAAAAATTGCAAATTGTTTTTTAAAATGGTGCATGCAGAAGGGCAGAGCCAAGAAGGTGGAGTAAAAGCAGGGACTCCCTTGAGCTCTTCCCAAAACCCCTTAAAATACCAGTAAAAAATTAAACAAATTCTAGAGCAGCAGAACCCACAAAAAGAAAGAGTGAAACAAATTTCCAGCCCAAGACAACCCCAGTGGTCAACTGGAAAGGTCTGCTGCACCAGGCTGGGAGAGGGGTACAGTTCAGCATGGGTGCCAGCACAGGCTAGGGCCCAGCAAACCCAGAGCAGGCCTCGCAGCAACTGATTCACTGGCAATTGAGGTGGTTTCCATACTTCTCAACTCACGAACACCAACAACAACCAAGAAGATCAGTGGGAAAGGTCTCTCAGACCTTGGTGAGAGAGAAACACAGACCAGTCCCAGCCCCAGCATAGACCTGGGGTGGCAGCAGTAGCAGCAACAGCTGCAGGGGCAGTGGCATTGGCTGCTTCCAAGCTCTCAGTCCACAGACAGTAAGGGGATCGAACAACCGATCAGAAGGAGATTACAGGGATCTCTTTGCTGGCACTGAAGCAGGATTCTGTTGGTTTGCCCACACTCAGATCAGTCCTGGGGCGAGGAAGAACCCTGGCATAGCAGAGCTTGTGGCAGCAGTGGAGAGGGAACACTCCTCACAGTTCCAGGGCAGAAAACAGTGCTTGTGGTGACTCATTGACTAGAGCACAGGCCAGGAGAAGAGATCTTGTAAGATTGTAAGAACCGTAAGAACTTGTAAGAACTGAAAACTTACAGGTCCTTAGAAGTATCTCAGAAAACAGCTGCACAAAACCCCTGAAACTTGGGATAGTACACCCTCTACACTGGGAGCAGAGCCTTACCTTAACAAAGACTTAAAAAGTCAAGTAATTGGCTGGGAAAATAAGAAAAGGCTGGGGGTGGGGGTGGAACCAGCCTATATAGTCTTACTTTGGTGACAAGGAAGATCAACACATACAACCAGAAGAAGACAACAAAGTCAAAGCTCCTACATCGAGAGCCTCCAAGAAAAATATAATATAGTCTCAGGCCATGGAAGAGCTCAAAAAGCTTTTTGAAAATTAAGTAAGAGAAGTTGAGGAAAAATTGGGAAGAGAAATGAGAGTGATTACAAGAAAATCATGAAAAAATGAGTCAATAACTTGGTAACGAAGACAAAAATACTGAAGAAAACAACACCTGAAAAAATAGACTAGACCAAATGGCCAAATAAATCCCAAAAGCCAAAGAGGAGGAGAATGCCTTAAAAAGCAGAATTGGCCAAATGGAAAAGGAGGTTCAAAAGCTCACTGGAGAAAATAATTGCTTAAAAATTAGAATGAAGCAAACGAAAGCTAAGGACTCTATGAGAAATCAAGAAATTTTAAAACAAAACCAAAAGAAAGAAAAAATAGAAGACAATGTGAAATATCTCATTCCACAACTGACCTGGAAAATTGAACTAGGAGAGATAATATAAAAATTATTGGACTACCTGAAGACCATGATCAAAAAAGAGCCTAAACATCATTTTTCAAGAAATTATCAAAGAAAACTGCTCTGATATCCTAGAACCAGAGGGTAAAATAGAAATTGAAAGAATCCACCAATCATCTTCTGAAAGAGATCCCAAAAGGAAAAGTTCCAGGAATATTATAGCCAAATTCCAGTGTTCCCATGTCAAGGAGAAAATATTGCAAGCAGCCAGAAAGAAACAATTTGAGTATTGTGGAAACACAATCAGGATAACACAAGATCTAGCAGCTTCTACCTTAAGGGATTGAAGGGAATGGCATATGATATTCCAGAGGTGAAAGGAGCTAGGATTACAACCAAGAATCACCTACTCAGCAACTGAGTATAATTATTCAAGGAAGGAAAATGCACATTCAGTGACATAGAAGACTTTCAAGCATACTTCATGAAAAGACAAGAGCTGAATAGAAAATCTGACTTCAAATACAAAGTTAGGAGAAGCATAAAAAAGGTAAACAGGAAAGGTAAATCACAAGGAACATACTAAAGTTGAACTGTTTACATTCCTACGTGGAAAGATGATATTTGTAACTCATGAGACCATTCTCATTATTAGAGTAGGAAATATGTAGAGAGAGAGAGACAGAGGGCACAGGGTGAGTTGAATATGAATGGATAAGGGGTAAGAGAGGAATGAACTGGGAAAAGGAAGAGGTAGAATGGGGTAAATTATCTCACATAAAAGAGGCCAAAAAAAAAACCTTTTACAGTGCAGGGGAAGAGGGGGTTAGGTGAGAGGGAATGAGTGAACCTTACTCTCATTGGAATTGGCTTAAGGAGGGTATAACATACATGCTCAATTGGGTATGAAAATCTATGTTACCCTACAGGAAAGTAAGGGGGAAGAGGATAAGAAAGGGGGGAAGTAATAGAAGGGAGGGCAGATTGAGGGAGGGAAGCAAACACTTTTGAGGAGGGACAGGGTCAAAGGAGAGAATGGAATAAACAGGGGTGGTGTGAAATTGGATGGAAGGAAAATATAGTTAATATTTCACAACATGACTACTATGGAAATGTTTTGCATGGTTACACATATATATCCTTTATCAACTTGCTTGCCTTCTCAATGAGGGTTTTGGGGAGACAGGAAGCGAGAGAATTTGGAACTCAAAGTTTTAAAAAATTAATATTAAAAATTGTTTTTACATGTAAGTAAGATATAAGATACATAGGCAACAGGATATCTAGCTTACCTTACAGGAAAATAGAAGGGGAAGGGAATAACAGAAGGGGAAAGGAGTGATAGAAGGGAGGACAGATTGGGGGAAGGGATAATCAGAATGCACACCATCATGGGAGGAGGGGAAGGGAGAAATGGGGAGAAAATTTGGAATTTTCAAATCTTGTGGAAATGAATGTTGAAAACTAAAGTAAATAAATAAATTGAAATGTGAAAAAATAAAAATAAACAATAAGCAGAAGCAGCCAAACCCTGAAAAAATGCTGCATGCAGAAATAATGATTGTATGAGAAAACGATTTAATTTGCTAACAAAAAAACCCAAAATTAAATAAGCAAACCAAGTCACAGATAAGGCAAATGACTTACCAAAAGTCACTCAAATGGAAAATGACAAAGTTGATATTCAAATCTATATTTTTCAACTCCCCATGTAGTGCTCTATACAATAACTTAACTTCTTGGCATTAGAGGTGTCAAGAAGGTGCAGAAAAATGATTGCATGCTAATCTTCTATATCTGTTTAGAGAGAAACTCATGGGGTATAGGGAACCAAGTACAATACTCAGATGCAGAGAAACTGTATTCGAATCCTGCCTCTACTGCTATCTGTGTGACTTTAGAGGTAGTAGCAGTCATTTAGGGTTGGAGAGGGATATATCTAGAAATGAAAAGAATAGAAAAAGCTTGCCTCTCTTGTCCTCAGTTTTCTCATCTGTTAAAATGAGAGTCCATACACTTTTCAGGTCCCTCAGAGCTATAAATCCCATGATCCTATAAAAGATTGAAGAGAATGTGAACAGAGATGTGGAATGAGTCCCCACATACTGATATCCAGACTTAAATGTTTGCTGCTCATTAAGAAACAGGAAAATTCTCAAATTAGAGAACAAGAAATATAAATGGAGAGAAGTTCAGTAAATACTAAGTAAATACTAAGATTGAGGTATGTTAATAAAAGGATTTTAAGCTCCTTTAGGTCTTAAAAGTTATGGGGAAATCAATATAAACTAATCACCACCTCTTAAAAAGAGATGCTTGTGGCCTTGGAAACTGTAGTATTGTTTAGGCACCACAATGCCAACTAAAATGTGTGTGTGTGTATTTTCATATTCCCCATGGCTGAGTCTTCTGTCAGAGAACCTACCCTAATTTTCACTGACTTCCAAAGTCTTGCCTACTGATAAAAAGCTTTGAAATAATCATCTCCTGATTTGTGCTTATAGTCCCAAACATAACTTTGATCTGAGGTGCCATTCATTTCAAGGTGTTGTCTTTTTCCATTATACCAGAAAATAGCAGGCAGGGGAGTAAGGCGTCTGCCTCTTAACACAATTACTTTGGCCCATGATTAATTGGGCCAAATGAGGAGGTGATGACTTTAAGTGGAGGTAGATTTTTCCAGAAATGTTCATATCCACCTCCAGATGTGACAATATAGTTACATAAATAAGAAAGATGAACTTTAGGTTTATCTCCAGTGCCTAGGAAAACCCTGCAAACTTTCTGTATTCACCTCTCAACATTTTAAGAAATCAAAAGGGACTGAAGGAGAGGCAGAGAGGGACTTGGAGGTGACAGGGGTACTGAGAACCAATTTTGCCATCTCTATTAGGGTCGTTGCCATAGTGACAACAGGAGTGCGATGAACTGCGGAGATAAAAAAAAAGTCTGTGTGTTGGGAACCAGCCACACAACCCTAGCTGGGAGCTCACAATGGAGGTAAACTAGTTCTGCTTTTGATGTGAGGGTCAAGTGAAAAGCATGGATATTTCCTTTTTAGTCCTCTCATTTCAGTCATTTATAACCAGCAGGAGTTTTTTGATTGAAGGACCTTGATTTCATAGCCCCATTCCTGGAGATTAAATTGATATCTAATGGGTCAAAAGTAGTACCCTAAGAAAGCTGAAAACCAGGGTACTTAACACACAGAAAGTGAAGTAGGATCATAGGTTATGGAACTGAAGGGCATCTGACAAATGTTATGATTCAACCTCCCCCCACCACCTTATTTTACAGAGGAGGAAACTGAGGCCCAGAGAAAAAAAGGAAATGATGATAGTGCTCTAGCAATATTTTCTTCTTCCTGAAAAATAAAAGGAGATAAGTCGATTGTCGTCATTCTTGTCATGTGCTGGGTAATCATAGGTTCATATTCAGGCTAAAAGAGAGTTTCTAGATCATTTTTTTCAAACTCTGTCATTTAGCAAAATTACTTAGGAAATTAAGTATGAAAAGTTAAATTTTCATATGTAGAAGCTATAGCTCAGAAAGGTTAACTAAGTCTAAGGTCACACAGTTACTTTATAATAGATCAGGGACTTGAAATAAGGTCTCTCAACTTCAAGGCTAGGGCTTTTTACACACTGATATACTGTCTCCCTGAAAAGAGAACTTATTAACAAAGTAATCATGGAAAAATAAGACAATTTCCAAACTAAATAGGTAAACATAGACACAACTATATACCAATAGAAGTGATAAGCACAGAAAACCAAAATATGTACTCAGATTGGGGGCATGAACAAGTAGATGTTTTCTGAGCTCAGTGTACTCTCTTATTTTGGAAAGACTGGATCCAGAGAGCCTCAAAGGATCATAAAATCTGAGCTGCAAAGAGCCGTAAAGTTCATCTGTTCCAAGAATTTAATTCACATATTAGAACACTGACAGTCATAGAGGCAAAATGACTTGCCCATGACTATACAGGTCATGTAACAGAACTAGAATTTAAATATAGGTCCTCTGGATTTCAAAACTAGTTCTCTTTCTTTTTCACCATCCCTTCTTGATTAGGCTAGAAAATAATTTTGTCAGTCAATATGTATAACTTTGTTTTATGGCAATATAGGCCTCTACTTAGTGTCCAAAAAATATTGCAAATGTTTTTTTTTTCTAATACATAAAAAGAATATTACTTTTTTTCTCCCAAGCACCACTTACAAGAAAATCAAAATCATTTGAAAGGCTAACAAGCTGTTCACAGGTTATATACCTCCTTAATAAAGAGTAAACTAATCTTCCAGGGTTAAGAATCAATGTGCTATTCTAAAAACACATGATTTCCTTGAGGATTATGTCAAGTACTGGAGCACCTGGAGAGCTTTGGTGCCAATTTAAACTTTCTGTACCTGCCCAAAACATCAAAATTTCTGGTCAAAGATCACCTTCCTAGAAGTACTTAATGGAAATGTTTTGCATGTCATTTCTACCTTTGAGTTCTAATATTTCCCTCTAATGAAACACAAGACTAATCTACTGTTTTCCTGAGTCAGAATTTATATTCCTGATCATTCTTTAGGCTAGGTATCTCAAGTTCCATTTTTCATATGATTTATTTTCCAGATTCTCTCAATTATGATTATTCTTTTCTAGACAGTTTTTACTTTGCTGTGTTTTCCAATTAAAACATGGTTTCCAGAATGAAACATTCTACAACTAATAGGGTCCAATTACACAAGTATAATGTAATTCTTATGTTAAACAACTTGCAGATGATGGGATGGATTGTTGTAAGTGTAGTCAAAGTTATAGCTCTATAATCTTATCAGGGATTCAGCCTTATCAAAATACTAAATGCTTGCCAAGAGGCAATGTTCCCAAGTACTGTCACAAGATACCAAACAAACAAAAAAGCCCATTTATAATCTGTCTCTATGCCTTTTTCTCTGTGTCTCTGTCTCTCCATGTCTCTGTCTCTGTCTCTGTCTCTCTCTGTCTCTCTCTCTCTCTCTCTCTCTCTGTCTCTCTCTCTCTCTCTCTCTCTCATATTCCTCTTTCTCTCCCTTATCACCCTGACAGTCAGTGAACCAGGTAGCCATCCAATGCAAAAGGAAAGGCCTCTGAAGTTTTTTGATGCTTAGAAAAAGGATTCATATGGGTTAGCTGAGGATATATGCTGAATTGCAAAGGAGCACTATCATCCACTTTGGTGAGAACAGCAGACTTGTCATCACTCAACAAATTAAAGATGTGACTGAGAGGTGATGGACTCAGGGTATACTTTTTGATCATGGCCAATACAAAAATTAATTTTGTTTGATTATTCATATTTGTGATGAAAGTTTTGTTTTTCTTTCCCCACCCCCTTTCCCTCAACAGGGGTAGAGCAAGAAGGAGACTTTTTTTGTTAATTGAAAAAAAATTAAACTTAAAAAAAAATGTGTGAAAGCATTCCAGTCCTGGCTCTCCATAGGAATTAGGTCAGGCTCCCTTGTCAACTTTGACCTATGTCACAAGGATGTACTGACATGTGTGAAGCCACTATCTACTCTGACTTCTGTCAGTGCCTTGAGAAAATGGCATCATAATTAATATACTATTGGTGGAATTGACAATCTGTGCAACCATTCTGGAAATAAGTTTTTAAATATGTGAAAAGTCATATGATCAACTAGATAGAGGAAAATAAATTTTCTCTGTTTCATGTGACTTTTCAATTTTTTCCAAAATAGAAATTATACACCAGAAATAAAATATTTTCAGCTGAATCCATGGCCTAAGATATCAAGAACTCAAAGGAAGTAAATATTTCAGGGACTAATATTGGGCTCACTCCACACTCCTCACCTACTACAAATCATGCTCTCAGCAGCAAAACTGCACAGGCTAACGCCATGAACACCTGACTCTCCCTCTCTCTTTCCAGGGCTGTGGAGATCCGAAAGCCAAAGTGAAGAATATACTGAGGCATCAATAGCCACTGCTGCCACATCATTCTGTGCTGAAAAAAGAGCTTTGCAGAAAAGTGCAGGAACCAAGAAAGCATGGAAGAACAGATGTCTAAACCTATAGTATAGCTAAACTCTTTACCTTGACCCCTGCCCCTTCCCAGTACTGTGAACATCCAAATGCCAAAAAGCTGAGATTTGCCTAGGTTGTGGTAGTAGTAATGTAACAGCATTCTGTACCACTGGGGCACAGAAACAGAAAGAATGAGGTAGGACATGGTTAGGGGTGAGGAAAAATGCAAGGAGTGTACCATTCCTTTAAGCCTGAGGGAAATATCCCAACATCCACTTGGGACCAGTTCTATATGCCCAAAAGTTACTTGGGGCAGAGATCTAGTTTGGTGAACATGAATTGCCTACCACAGGAGGAGCCTGACATGTTTTAAGATCTATTACGTAGGGAGACTACTATTAAAGGAGAGAGAGTCAAAAAGTGAGAAGTAAGGGAAAATAGGTTAAGAAGTGGGGGGGGGGGAAGACTGAAATTACCAAAGACCTCAAGAAGAAGAAAACTCAAAGACCCTAAGTGTAAGTAGACAAGAGTGAAGACGTTAACAGCAGAAGAAGAGACGGTCTCCAGATCAAGTAAACAAATCCAGATATCTACAAATAAATACTATGACACTAAGGAAAATTATTCAACATCTGGTGAGGAAATGGACCATATGAAATCTAAAGAGAGTATGGAACCACAACACACTATTGTTGAGCAGTTTAAAACAGAAATGAGAATTGTGAGAGCAGAATTTATGGCCTGCACAGCAGCAATAATTGGCAGAATTAAAAAAAAATCCACAGCAGTTTAGTCTCACCAAAGGGGGAAAAAAGAAAAGACAATTGATTGGTAATGCAAATACAAAGAAGTGAAGGACAATCTGGAAGAAAAGAAGAAAAAAAACAGTAACATTAAAAGAAAATATGCTCTTTGTATAAGCAAAATATTGATCTCAAAAATAAGATGCATGGAGATAATTTGAGGATTTCACATCTGCCAGAAGAACACAGTAAGTTAATGCAAGAATACTGTAATGGAAGAATTAATAAAGAAACTACCTAGAACTTTTGAACACAGAAAAAAATACCAGTCAAAAGAATCCACAGAGTCCTATACAGGAAAAGAAAATGCAAGACTGCACAAATCCTAACTCCTAAATTTAATGATATAGTGAGTAAATGTAACAGTTCCACTGAGAAACAACAAATTCTGCAAGTGACTAGGAGAAAGACCATACAAAGACATACAAAGAAAAGGAAATTTAAATAACAGAAGACTATTCTGTACCCACTAGAAAATGCAAACCTTAAAATATTTTTTTGTTCAAAAAAGTAATGGAGCTTAGGATGTGGCCCAAGGTTACTAACTCAGCAAATCTGACCTTAACTATGAATGGAATAATATAGAAATTCAATAATAAAGAAGTATTGAAAACATTCTTAGACAGACCAGAAGAAATCATTTGCTTCTCAAATACCCTAGAGAAGAGAAATTCAAGGATTCAGGAATCAATACAGAAGCCAAGAAAGCAACAGAAACAGAGTGACAGCAGAGAGACTAGTAAAAGATTCCTTTCTAAATGTGGAGAAGATGAAATGAAGGCAAGTTAGGTAGAAGTGATTATGGAGAGGCAGGCCTCAGGGTATAGTGGACTGAACCTCAAGACAACTCCACTGACAGGTGAATCAGTGTTTTGTTTTGTTCTGTTTCTGGGACTAAATGACAAAATGCAGTGTATTTGAATGGTGGAGGGGAGGGATAGGATATAGGAGTCTGTGCAATGTGTTCTGGTCAAGTTGGGAGGCAGCAATAATACTAAGCAACGCTTTCTAAGGATGGCTTCTGGCTATATCATTGATCCTATCATGAATCATGAGAGGTTTGTAATGGTTATACAATCTCACAGTTCTTGGTAGTGTCTTTCTCAGGAACCAGCTGGATACCAAAAGATGGAAATATATGTATACTATACACACATAGACACACACACACACACACACACATACACACACATCCTTTATTTATGTTAGGCCAACACATGGATGCTAGAAAACCCTTCATTAAGGAGTCACCAACCACTACCGCTTACTTCTTTTCAATTACTAGATACCTTTCCTCCTCATGGTACCTATGGGTAAAAAATCATCATTTCTTATAGGACACAACAACACTTTCTCCTGAAACACTCCAGATTCTGTTTGGGGAAAATAAAAACCTCACACCTGTTTTTTTTAGCTATAAAGTCATAGTTTTTTTTTTTAATTTCTTCTTTTCTGTCTCATTCTACTCTCCAAACTATTACTTTAACTTAGGATACCTCCCCCACCTGCTGTTTCATATCTTTTATCTTCATTTTTCCCAAAATTAAAACACATCTATTTATAACAGTGCTGCCAGTGCTTCTGATGTGCTCACATCGATTCATTGTTTAATTTGTGATTAGAGGGGGAAATATGAAACATTACAGGTGGATATGCACTTTTTAAGATGAATAGAAAAAAAGAGAGAGAGAATGATGATCTGGACAGAGCCAACCTGCTCCTGACCTATAATCACCTATCTGTGCTAAGACTTTAACAGTAAGGTTACAAAATTTTGGTCATTAACCAAGCCATGTGCAATGAGTACAACAGACAGATCCAGGAGCAGACAGCAACTGCAAACCACAGCTTTGAGAAGGCAAGGTTAGAAACTGGCAGGAGCAAGTTAACTCAGGGAATGTTGGGAGTAGAATTCCTGTGTCAAGGCAAATTTATTCACAGACTTAACAGATGTCTTTGTCACCTGAGATAAGGAGGCAAATGGGTATCCCAAAGTTTTGGCTGCACTGAACTCTCCTGTATCCCTGATTGGGGAAAGAAGAGAACTGGAATGTATTTGTTTGAGAGTTTAAAGTCTGTAGTTTCCTTTTTCATTCCTTCAAAATTCTAGATGTAACTGAGGTCTTTCTCATTCCTGATGACGCCATACCCCTGGCCTTTCCAGTGCTGATTATACTTTTATTCATAGGTAGAGCAGTGGACAGAATGATGGACTTGGAGTCAGGAAGACTGGGGTCAAATCTGACCTCAGATACTTACTAGCTATATGAACTTGGGCAAGTATTTAACACCTTCCTGACTCAGTTTTATCATCTGTAAAAAGTGAATAATAATAATAGCACCTCCTTCCCAAGTTATTATGAGGGTAAAATAATGTTTATAAAGTGATTTTCAAACCTTAAAGTACTATATAAATGCATTTATTATTTTATTAACCTCTCATATACTATGTTTGGAACAGGTAAATGTTGAATACTCCTTGCTCCCCATTGCTACTTCCAAACTCTCCATTATCATCATTCAGCTAACTCCTTCCTTGATGTCTGTATTGTTAAAAATTTATTACCTAATCCAGGTCCTGGTGGCTGTGACATATCAAGGCCAGGACATTCTCCTTCTTTATCAAACCTAACTTAATGAGCTTTCTCTCTAGCACAACTTCTGCTTTCATATTAGGGTGCATCAATATGCATCAATCCATATTGATGCTCCCTCAAATACCTTTCTTTGCCAGATCTCAGTATACCTAGTTATTGTGACCTAGTCCTCAGATTCACCTGCGCTACACACAAAGATTGTCATAGCCTTGATAATGTCATGGTCCACAAGTGTGACACTTTGATGATTAAGAGCTCTGAAATTTCTTCATCTGATTATATAGTTCATCATTCCATCTTTCTCTATGCTTTACTCTAACATTGTTCTTTATTTTCATCTCAACCATAATTCCCTTCACCCCTCAATTCTTTTCTGGCCATCTCCACTGGCTACACTGCACCTCTCCTTTCCCTCTTTACACTTGAAATATCAGTTCAGCTACATACTAAGCACTGCAATTGAATCCTTTAACTCCTTGTCTTATCATTGATCGTACCTTGCCAAATTCCTACCTTGAGTTACTTTCACCATCTGTTGCCTATGCTCCTATTTTCGTGGTACTGAAGAAGGCTGGAGGAAAGCATTAAACTATGCTGATTAGATCCACTACAAATTGTCCACTGAAGCACAGCAATCCTTTTTCATCACCCAAACCAATACGCTGTTCCACAGTGATTGTTACAGAATGTTTTTTGCCTCTCCTTAAGTTCTGTTCTCTCTACCCTCTCAGCTGAGGATGTTGTACTTCACCACAATAATTAAGGCCATCCACCCAAAGGTCCCTCTTCTCTCTTCCTCTTTATCTCTCATATCACTCAGACGTTGTCTCCTTTTCACCTTCTTCACCCCTATCTCACTTGAAGAGGCATTCTTTTCTTGTGCCTTCTCCAGCAGATTGACATCTCTATTATCCCAATTTCTCACAAATATTCAATCTCTTTTTATATAGTGATTCCATTCCTTTTGCCTACAAATAAGTAAATATTTCCCTCATTCTAAAAACAAAACAAAAACAAAAATAAAACCCTTCAACTGACCTGATATCACTTCTAGCAAGTAATTTCTTGAGAAAGCCATATATGCTAATTTTCTCCACTTCCTTTCTTCTCAGAAGATTCTAAACCCTCTCAGTCTGTTTTCCAATCTCATCATCAAATAAAACTATTCTTTCCAGTTACCAATGATATCTTAATTACCAAATTGAATGTTGTTTTATTTTCTTTTCCTATGCACCATTTTACATAGTTGATCACCCTCTCTTCTTGTATACTTTCTCCTTTCTAGGTTTTCATGACATTGTTCTGGTTTTCCTCCTATTTGGCTACTCTTTTTCAGCTTCATTTACAGAATCTTCATCCAGATTATGCTAACTATCCATAATCCCCCAGTGGTTAGTTCTGTGCCCTTTGTTGTCCTCTATATATACTATTTCATTGGATTATCTTGTCAGCTCTCGTGGATTTAATTATCATGTAGATACAGATGATTCCAAATCTATATACTGAGCCCTCGTCCCTCTCCCGAGTGCTTATATTACAGTACCAACTGCCTTTTGAACACTTTCATATTTGAAATGTCTAAAACAAATTTCATTCTTTTCCCAAAAAATATTCCCACTTTCCCATCCTATTGTCTATGGCACAACCATCCTCCTACTCCTATCATTCTTGACTCCACACTCACACTCATCCCACATATATAATCAGGTGTCAGATCTTGTAGTTTTTACATTCCTAACATATTTAATATATTGCATGTCTCCTCTCCACTCCCAAAACTACTACCTGGTACAGGTTCCATGCTTCCGGTTAATCTCTTTGATTCAAGTATTTCCCCACTCCTATTCATTCTCTGCTAAACTGACAAAAGGATTTTCTTAAAGTACAACTCTGGCCATGTACTAGTATCATCTTTACCACTCAATACTTCTCAGTGGCTCTCTACTACCTCCAGTATCAAATATAAAATGTTCCTTTTGAAATTTAAAGTCCTTGACAACCTGGCTCTTTCCTACTTTACCAATTTCCTTATGCTTTACACTCCTCTTGCCCTTTCTCACACATGGCACTCCATCACCTCACTCTGTATCTTTTCACTGGCCCTATTTGCTTCTCTGGCTTCCATTGAAATTCAGACCATTTTCTGCATTAAGTCTTTACTGACATTTCCTCCTTACACCCTACCCATTTCTGGTGTCTTCTCTCTGAGATTATCTTCCACTTATTATGCAAGTATCTTGCACACGTAGTTGTATATCTTATACACATTATTACTTATGTGTTATATCCTCCATTAGAAAGTGAATTCCCTGAGGGTAGGAGCTTTGTTTTATTGTTCTTAGTATTTCTAGGGGTTATCACAGTGCCTGGCAAATAGTAAACACTTAATAAACATTCATTTCCTATTGACTGACTTACTGAGAGAGCATTTTTTTCTCATATTCTTATCAAAATGCATATGTGTGAGAGAATAATTGAGGAGAAGCTTAAGTAAACAAATAAGATACATAAAGCAAAATTAAACATTAGCAACAATTAAGCTTTTATCTTTTCGGTCTCATATATTCTGGACCTGTATGACATCTTTTCAGCTTAGCTTTCTAACAGTGATTGTGATAGAACCTTTGAGAACCAAAGATGAAGCAGTGTGGGATAGGAGGAAAGCACTGACTGTCGTCAAAAGAGCCATTTTCAAAGTCTTTATAATCTTCCCTATTTTCATCCTCTTTTAAATATGGAGATTGGACTACATGGACTCTGAGGTGTCTTTCACCTCTACAACTATTTTCCTCTACTGGCATCCCTTGGAAATTATAACACTAATTGTTGCTACTATACATATTTATTTTTCTTAACATACAATATTTACCTACTTAATGTTTAACTATTCTATATTTAAAAGTCATCGCTCACACGATGGACAGAATTGCTCGTTTTGGGTATTTTTTTTTCAATCCTTGCTATGTATCATGATCAACTGGATGGCATGACAGCAAGAATGGTAAGTATTCAATTCTTCCCCCTTTTATTTACCAGCTGTTATTTACCAGACAAATCATTTAGCTTCTATGAGACTTAGTTTCTTCATCTGTAAAATGGGGATAATAATACTTATGCTGCTCACCTCACAAGGTTGTTGCAAGAATCAAATTAAATAATGCATGTAAAATACAAGGCAAAACCTTAATCATCATATAAAGTCAATTATCATTATTATAAGTACCAAAATATTTAGCTATTTTGATAATGGAATAGCACTTTTAGCTTCCTAGGATATTCAATTCATCAATCAACAAAAAAATTATTCTGTATCTACTTTGTATCCAGGACTTGGAGAGGTATGATGGAAGATATGACTAGTTGCTATGCTTAAAGAACTTATCAAAATAACAGCTGCCATTATCAAATCTCATATGGATATGTCTGATTTTTTAGTGTATCTGAAATGAGAAAAAGTTATACAATTACAAAATTCTGTAGGTAAAACTAATAATTAGAACATAGAATTTAAATTGGTAGTTGGAAGCTTGGAGGCAGTGAGAAATTATTCCACCATCCAAAATTAATCATTGGAAGAAATACAAAAGAAAAAACTAAAGTTTAGGAAAAGACATAATCACCTTTTCACAGTCTAAAGAGCAAGAAATATAGACAAATAGATTATTAATGTGACTGGTCCTGCCTAACCTGGATTTTTTTTTTGTAGCCAGTCCCCTTTGTGATATCTTCCACTTCTCTACAGACATCCTTTCTTCTAGGGATAGGTCCCACCATTTTTCAAAGTATTCCTAGCCCCTGAAAGAACTCAATTATTTTCATCATATTTTATTTCTTAGACAGAAATCTATGCCATCTAATATTAGAACCAATTCTTACAAAGAAGAACTGTAATTCTTTAGAAAAATAAGATACCCTAGTTCTGTAATCATCTATACTATTCTGCATGTGAAACAGAAGGGGCATAAGATCCTTAATGAGGAAGAATTCAAGATCAACTTAGATGGGCCATACTACTGATGGAGTATGTAAGATAGGTAACACTAGCACACAAGAGGGCTGCTAACACAGGTTCACTGCTGATCTTGTCAGACAGGAAAGACAGCTTCAAAGGGGCTAATAATCTTACTTTATTCTAGTCTAGTCTTCTCACAAAGATTGCCGATGAGCCCAAACTCCTACAGCACTCC
>CM053625.1:193901154-193928954 GCA_028646595.1 Phalanger gymnotis
CCCAGGGTCCTGGGAGGCTCACATCCACATAGGTTCCACACCCGACAGGGCTCTGGGCCTGGGGCTTAACACTTAGGAAGGCTCAAGGAAATACACTGAATTACTCAAAGAAAACAAAGACCATTTTGCTTGTCAACACAGTATGCACAAAAGAGAAAAAAATGAGAGTTGAGATTTGTGCACATTTGTGGAGTGACCGGTAATCTACTAAGTGGCACTTCAATGGTCTTGTTCATTCTACCATTGTAGAATAAAGAGCTCCCCATGCATTCATTACTTATTTTCCTTTTTTGCCTTTAAAATTCAAGGTTTGTGTTACAATTATGCCCCTAAAGGGTAGTGTAAGTCTTTTCTGCAATAAGGTGATGTTAAGATCTTACCAATCTCAGTGTCTTTCTACTGGAGCAACTAAAGTCCCAAAAACCTTTCTCTTTGTTTTCAGAGAGCAGTCAAGGTACAGAATTTTACAGCAGTATGGTGTATAGTACAATGCCCTGACACTGCCATCTGACACAGTGGCAAATAAGATGAAGCTTTAGATATGTTTTAGTTTTAAGAATTTTATTTGCTGTACAGCATTTGTAGGGTTGTAGATTTCATGTGCTGTGAAAAGTGAATATTATATGACTTTTCTTTTTAAATTGAGATGTGAGCACAAAAGAATTCTAGGGAATTAGTAATGAGAAGAAAATGTTTTGCATGTTTCCAATTTTATGTTGTACACTGAATTTTATAGGCTATTTCATGGTTACTCTGTTAGGAAAAGTGCATATTATCAGACATAATGTTTTGTTATGAAGAATTATATTCAGAAAAGTGTATTTAGAGCAATTTGTAGCAAAAGATTTTTGATGGTTACAGGAACCTAACCTATTTCCCATAGGTTCAATGTGTCAACATTTGCATTTTTTTACTTTAGCACCATTTTCTTGGAATATTATCCCCATAAAAGGTGAGGATTAACTATATTTTAGACCAGTTTTAATTAATTTGTTTTAAAAAAGAAACCTTGAGGCATATGAATCATCTGCTATTTTAGTCCAATTCTAAAAACTTGTTTCATCTATGCTTTTCATTCTGAAAGAAGGAGCTAAATCTCTTGGGAAGAGAAGAAATGCCATTGCTTATTGTATCAGCTTCCTAAATTTAAGGTAAGGAGAAAAAACAATGTACCCTTTCACCAGATTTATAGACTCCTCTATGGGCTAAAAATATACCAGTCCATAACAAGTCACTGAAAACTGTAGGCATGTTTAATCAATTTATTAGGGAATCCAGTGGTCCCTAACTAATTGGGTCCAATTTCTTCCTCATGATCAAGGACCCCACCCCTTGGGTGATAGCTACTTTTATACACTCAAGAGAATACTAAAAATAGAAAGAGGTATTACAATACACCAATTAGTTCCAGAAATGGGGAAATCTTATAGTGGCTAAGGGAAATGTCAATCAATCATAGCCACTTTTTCAGCAGGTTAATGTCATTAACCACAGGTTTTTCCTGGTAAAGGCATTTTACCTGCCATCTCAATAGAGGTTTCAATAGGAAATCAGACATCGGGTGTTTTGGGTAGTATTGTCTTAGGAAATGAGGAAAGCCACAGTAGAGCAGTGACAGTGATTCACAGGGGTGAGGAGCATTGATGCTGCAATCAGCAAGCTTCAGGGTTAAATGTAATTGTGCTTGTGTTGAACAGAGAATTATATGATTTTATCCTAAAATCTACATTGATACCACTAATACACAATATCAATATTCACTTATACGTAAGAGGTTATTTGGCCCTAACTATATGTAGATATAGATATCTTATCCAAACATCATTAACATACATAACTAACTTAAATTTGATCCTATTCTGCTTAATTCACTAATATGATCACTGATACTCATCACATCACAATGAACTGAGTAAATATGATTAATTTGAGTAGGAATATCAAAATTATTGTCACACCTCCCTTCCAGGGAAGAAGAGAAAGACCATTACATTAATTTTCCAATCTTCCTTAGGGGAAGAAGAGCCATACCATTCCTTTAGCTTCCCCAACTTGTCACCTGGCCTGGCCCTGAGACAACTCGTTCCTCAATGTTTTACAAGTTCCCTAGTGGTCTGACACTCCCCATCCCAGTGATCCTCAGCTACCATTCAAACTTCATTTTTCATTCTCCACTGACCGATCTCTTATTTCAGTTACCATCAATGAAACCCCTCCCTACAAAAGTCCCACACTAAAGCTATCTACCCCTTTCACTGTACTCTCTATAATGCCTACTCAGTAGGAAATGAACTAGCTTTCATCTTAAATCTTTTCTTTCCCTACTCCTTCCTTTCACCTTCTACCTCTCACCACGACCTCATTCCCTCTTGATAACACAGTCTCTTTTCAGCACTGACTAGACTTTCAGTATTTATTCCCCATCCCCCACTCAGTGGTCCAGGTAGGGGAGCTGAAATACTCCTTTCCTCCTATTGCTAATTCTAGGTTCTCCCTCTATCAGTATTACTCAGTAACCTCTCTCTTTTGAGGAGTTTTACTCAATCTATAGTTACCACCCTATGAAAACTCCGATAGCTATTGTTTATCAACATCCAAGACATTCCCCTTCTTTCCTGTGAATTTGGTTCCTGGCTCACAGTTTTTCCCTCATTTGTACCTCTTGACCTTATAATAGGGGACTTTAATATGCACACTATACTCCCTCAGACACCTTAAACTCACAGTTCCTAAGCTTACTTATTTCACACGACCTATTTCTCCACCCCACCTAACACATACACAAAGATGGTATACCTTTGGTCTTGCCATCATCACCCACAAGAAGGATGGAAAGGTTTGGAAGAGTCACTATGGAGACTAGGATATTGAGTTAATTAAAGAGGCATTAAATTATTGCCTTGCAGCAGTGAGGGCCCACTTTAAGTTATGTAACATAAATTTGCAGTGGTCCTGATGGAGTGATAGGACCCAGAATCCTAAATAAATAAAAGACCATATCTCTGAAAGCAAGGGAGCCTAGGAACTTTCCCACACTGGCATTTAGCCTGAGCTATCTAGCACATCCCAGCCTACATATTCAATAATCCTTTTAACTGCCCTTTCCCTGTGGATCTCCAACCACTTAAGACCTATCATTGGCTGCACCTGATCCACCCCAGGCAATTTGCCACTCTTTAATCCCTTCTAGATTTTCTCACTGTCTTTTCTTATATATAAATAACAATCTTACCCCCATTAAATTGGGCAGATTCATTTAGAATCATAGGCTGTCTTCCATGCCTGCAATGCTCTCCTTCCTCATCTCTGCCTCTTGACTTCCCTTCCCTGACTTCCTTTAAGTTTCAGCAAAAATCCTACCTTCTATAAGAAGCCTTTCCTGTTCCCCCTTAATTCTAGTGCCTTCCATCTATTGGTTGTTTCCAATTTATCCTGTTTATAGGTTATTTACACATAGTTGTTCATATGTTTTCTCCACCATTATATTATGGGCTCCTTGAAAGCAGAGACTGTATTTTGTCTTATATCTCTGGCACTTAACAGAGACCTGACACATAATAAATGCTTAATAAATGTATGTCAATTGACAAGCCTCTCTCTCCTTCCAACAACATTCAAATTCAAATTTGATTTTGAGATTCAAATATGAGTCCACAAAAATCAAACAATAGCTTCTGAATATGAATTTTCCAATTAAAATGGGGAAAAATTAAATAGTTTGCTCAATATTAATTATGAAGTGTTAATTTGGGGATCTTAGGACTGTGATTTTCCTTTTAAAAAAGCTTTCCTATTATTTGCTATCTTTTAAGAAAAAAAATTAAGATGATTTATTATTAGAAATTCTTAACTAATTTAGTTATTTGATTCATCCATCTAATTGAGATAAACTGGCATTTTATTGAACAGTAATTCCTGTAAGAACCAACACCCCCATTATGAGAATTGGTATATTTTATGTATATGACTATGGTTGTAATGCTGAACATCTAAAAAAGGTAAACTGTATCTATGAGTTGTGAAAAAATCACTAAAATGTATTAATTTAAAATGTTTAAATTGTAATTTAAGTTAAGAGAAATCAGTCTTGAGAAGCAAAATAGTCTATATATTTCTAATGAAGAAAAAAAATGGAAAAGTTATTGGAAGACTGGCAAAGATGATAGAGCAGGAGAAAGCAGTAAAGCCCGGCTCTCTTTCATAACTAATCCAAAAAGTTATAAAAAGAATGGCAGATGGAGTAATGATCAGGAAAAGAAACCACAAGAAGGCATTTTTTCCTGCACAGATCAAAATAGAGATATGGCCAGAGGCCTTCTGGAACTGAGGAGGTGGTTGTCAGAAAGGCCACACATAGAATCTTCTAGCATGATACCTGAACTCGACAGGTTATGCATGATCCAGGACAAGGAACAGTAGCAGATCCAGTAGGGGGATCAATCTGACTCCTTGTATGGAGCTGGAATAGGAACCAATTGACAGCTGAGTCCACTATGGACTGAGGAAAGAAACTGAGGGCACACTGAGGAGGGACAAGTTCAGCTATACCTTAGCACAAGAAGCAGGTGCAAATCCAGCTAAGACTCAAACCAAGGATATATACAGAGTAAGGAGCAATAACAAAAGCAAACCATCTGTATATATTGACCTTGGAGTGGGTTGTAGATTGAGCCCACAGACCAGAGGCTGAAGACTACAGCTCAGTGGCCGGAGAAGGGGACTCAAACCAATAGGGATCCTACAGTTCTGTTACATTAAATTTGAAGAGCTTTCCAGATAACTTACAGGGGACAGGGGTCAGGAGAATTCTACTGGAGTTTTAAGCAAGGCAATCCTATAGTCTTTTCACCCAGAATTGTTCAGACTTCACCCTAAATCAGATTGTTTATAGATCACTGAAAGTTTGAAGATCTCACCTCTGAGCCAGTCCTTGGAGAAAGCAACCCTCAACACCCCTTTCTCCCAAACAGGGGAAGAATCCCAGAGGATATAAATTAGAACCAAACAAGAGACCTTGCATTTCCTCCAGAAATGCAATGCCTGGCCTAAACACAAAATCATAATTCAGTAAATAAGGCTAGAAGAATGAGTTAACGGAAAAGGCTCTACTAATAAAGAGCTATGAGGCCAAAGATGCCCAAAACACAAACCTAGAATATAGTAACTCTAAGATATCTACAAAGATAATCTCAGAGAAGAAATCAGGTGAACCACAATATCAACTAGAATTCCTAGAAGAAATGGAGCAATGGTTTAAATGCAGGAAGGAAGGAAGGAAGGAAGGAAGGAAGGAAGGAAGGAAGGAAGGAAGGAAGGAAGGAAGGAAGGAAGGAGGGAGGGAGAGAAAGAAAAAAGAAGGAAAGAAAGAAAAAAGAAGGAAAGAAGAGCAACAAAGAAAGAAAGAAGATACCAGTTAATTAAGAATCATTTGCAGTAGAAAACAGAGGGCTTAAATTCATCGCACTCTTGCTTGATGATACACATCTGTTCGAAGGTGAACAAGGAGGCCAGAAACACCATCTAGACAGAGCATATTTCTCCACAATGAATGTAATGTTTACAAAAATTTATAGTAGATTAAAGCATAAAGATCTCACAAACAAATGATTGGTTGTTTTTCTTCATTTTCAAAGGATATGGCATTACTATGTTGGAGTCAAGGTACAATGTGTCCAACTGAGGCTGATCAGACCAATATGAACTCAGAACATTCCACCACAGGTGGGGCACAAACAATCCATATGAACACCTGCAGTGGAGATGTCCCTAAATTTGCACATCTTACATTTCTTTTGAGCTACTGAAATTCTGCTTAGCTCATAGAGTACCACACCTTCTTTGATAAGGGCATGCCATGCTGGGCAGTTCTTTACTAGAGTCTCCCATGTCAAACAATTGATTCATAAGTTCTTCAGAGACCTTGAGAGTGTCCTTGTATTACTTCTTCTGACCTCTATGCGAGCATTTGCCTCCTGTGCATTCTCTGTAAAATAGTTTTTTAAGGTGAACTGTTTGGCATTTGAACATATCCCATCAGAGTTATGCTTTCAAATATAGAAAAGCTGAAATATTAATGATATTTTTACTGACTGCCACACCATAAAATTATTTTCATTAAAAGGCCATTGAAGAAAGGATTAAAAATTATAGACTAAATAATGTATTCCTAAAGGATTGGTAGTCTAAAGAACAAAGAGTAGATAACTAGAGATAATAATGACACAACATAATATTTTTATGTAGCCAAAACAGTTTTAAGAACAACTTTCAAATGAGTTTTTATTACTCTTTTGTTTCTTATATCATTATAGATATAAGATACAGATATAGATATAGATATATCATTATGGATATAAGATATATAGATAACTCTGGCATCCTTCCCCCTTCCCCTCCAAAAGAGCCATTGCATTTAACAAATATTTTTAAGAGGAAAAATGTTGAGAAAGTCCAAAAACAAGGGCAATATGGACCTCCTACCACCGTGCGGGCTGGGGTGAGGGTTGGCAGGGAAGTTCTCTTTTTATAGCCCTTCATTTGAGCCATGCTTGATCTCTAGAATGTTGTTAAATTAACTTTTGATTTTTTTTTGATTTGTGTTTTTTCCCTTTCATTTCCATATTTTTAGTTGTGTGTATTGTTTTCTTTGTTTTGATTACTTTAATCTGCATCAATTCGTTTAGGTCATTCCATGTTCCATGTTCTTCACATATATACATACACACACACACACACACAGAGTAATATTCCATTACATTTGTGTACTACAATTTGTTCAGCCATTCCTTAATCAGTGGGCTTTGTTTGTAATTCTTTGCTGTCACAAACAGTGCCTCTATAAATATTTTGGTGTATCTGAGGATTTTTTTATTGAAAGCTTCCTTGGAGTATAAGTCTAGTAATGGAATTTCTGGTTGAAACCAGTATGAACATCTTAGTCACTTTATTTGACTAATCCTAAATTGGTTTCCATAATCTTCACATCATTTCACAACTCCACCAACAATATATCAATGTGCCTATCATCCCACACTCTTTGAACATTGGATATAGCCATTATTTTTTGGTTATCTTTGTCAATTTGCAGGGTGTGAAGGGAAACCTTAGGGTCGTTTTCATTTCCAGAACGTACAATCACTTCCATGGTATCATGGAGGAATCAGAGGAACATTTCATTGGTTTACTTACAAAATAAAAATGAGAAACACTGCGTTTAAATTATTTCTAGGTTTCTTTTGGTAACAGGCCATAAACTCTTTGAGGAAGAAGATCTTTTTTTTTTTCTTTATATCACCTTTACCCAACAGTGGCTGGCATATAGTATGCAACAAATAAAACTTATTTAATTTGACTGGGTATACAAACACACACATACACGTATATATGTATGTTTGTTATATGTATACATATATGTATATATGTGCATATATACACACATAGAGATGGACAAAGATATCTATTTCTATCCATATATCCATAATTTAAAGGGCAGGAAGAGGACTTGATCCAGGATTTCTTAACTTGGTGGTTCATTGATAGATTTCAGTGGGGGAGAGAGGGTGATCTTTGAATCCGAATGGAATATATATGTGTGTGTATGTGTGTATATACAAAATATGTATATATATATATGCACAAGTATATATGTTGTTATATATGTATATACAAACATATATACACACACTACCTATCTTTATTTTCACCAATCTCTAACTGAAATTTAATACTTCCTTAATTTAAAAATGTTACTCAGAAGAGTGCATAGGCTTCAACAGGCTCACAACAGGGTCTATGACACACAAAAAGCTTAAGAACCAATAGACCAATCCAATCGCTTTCTTTTATTATTTTTCAAAATAAGTTTCATTCCAATAATCATCAACAAAATGTTCCAATAATTAACATAGCGTATATAACATTCTAAGTTTCAAACTGTTTCAGTTTATTTACAATAGCATTCTTTTGGGGGGAGAAGGGGATGATAGGAAATCCTCCACAGCAGGTACGTTGCTCAACATAATAAATAAATGTTTAATTTATTCTATTTATTATTAAATACTTAAGAAATGTTTGCTCCATGGAACAGAATAAATCGCGAACACCTGCGAAAGAGGAAACACGACAATTTCTAACTTTAAAAGTAACGGATTGTATATGACGTCTCTCGAGAGTTGAAGACCGAAATCTCATCTCTCGCGAGACATCCAAGATCGCGTATGATAGAATGACCGCAGAATGGGACCAGGAGGGGAGGAGCTGAGGGTGGGCAAAGGCTTGGAAGGGATTGATGACGTAACGGCGGAGAGTGACGTAGCCTTCCGTAGTCGGCCCTCGCGCTGCAGGGGCAGTTGCTCATGGCTGAGAAGAAGCAGCCACAGTCCGAGCCTATTCCAATGGGATTCCAACGGGTGATCACGGTTAGTCGGCCCCCGCCAGACTCGGGGTGTGGGGGAGGCGGGGCACGCTCTCTCCTGCCTCCGATTCTTCGGGGGCGCCGGAGCTTGAGGCGGGAGAAGCCGAGCCGCTTCCGGGGAAGGCGGGCGCCCCACGCGATCGCCTGCCTGGGAACGGACAGGGCGGGTGGACTCGGAGAAACAGCCCCACAGCAGAGCACCGAGTGACTTGGCGAAGGTTCAGTGGAAACCTGGTCTTAGAGCGAAGACTTTGCTCCGTGGGTGTCCCCGGGCCTCTGTTTCCCATCTGAAAAAGGTCCATTCTGGTTGTCTGAGTGGCCGGGCCACGCCTCCACTTCCCTCTGCTGGCCAGGATTCTCATTTCACAAAGAAGAAAACTAAGGGATTTAAAATCCGCAATTTAGTGTTGAGATTTTAGAGAAAGGTATTTTGATGTTGGGAAAAACTTTTAACGTATTTTTTGTCTTTGCCATATCCATCTGAGACTCAGTATCTTGCGTGTAACAAGTGTTGAATACAAAAAAAACAAACCAACAACCGCTTGATATACTGAGAGAGGATTGAATTTGTCAAAGGATTTGAATTAAAATATGGGCTCTAGACCTTTGTGACTTTGGGAATATCACTTGGGATCTTGTAAGGCTCTTGAGAGCATGGACCGCTCTATTTTTGTCTTTATGACTCTACCATCTACTTTGAATATAATAATAATTGAACACTCGTTAATAAATTTAACTTGCTGAGTGGAATGGAAGCAGGGCTATAGAGACCTTGCCTAGAGGCACATAGGTATTAAGTGGCAGAGGCAAGGTTTGATCCCAGGTCCTATGATTCCAAATTCAGCACTCTGTACACAGAATTATCAACTTATTCTCAGGACTTCAGGCTTCCTCCTCTGTTACAGTGAGGGTTTTGGGCTAGATGACCTGTAGAATCAATTCCATCGCTAAATTTATGCTTTCCTATGCACCCTGAACTGGGAGTCAGAAAACTGGACTTCCAGTTCTGTCTCTTGACTAATTAGGATGTGAGTTACTTGGCCATTCTGGGCCTTGGGTAGTCTTGTCAGTCAAGCAGCTGACAAGTTAAGAAATCAAGTTAAACAAGCATTTTACTTAATAAATGCTGACTAAGTTCTAGGCACTGTGCTAAGCCTTAGGGATACAAAGAAAGAGGGGGGAAAAGTCCTGCTTTCCAAACTCAAAATCTAATGGAGGAAGACAATATGCAAACAGTTAAGTACAAACAAGATAATACAGAATAAATTGAAGATGATCTTGTGGGGATGACACTAAGATTAAAGAGCATCTTTTATAGCTATTTTAGCTGAGATTTGAAGGAACTCCCAGGAAATCAGGAGGTGAGATGAGGGGAGAGTTGCAGGCATGGGGTTGGTCATTGAAAATGCTCAGTCAGGAGATGGAGTGCCTTGTTTGAAGGACAGCAAGGAGGCCAGTGTCACCGAATTATAGAGTACATGGAGGGGAATAAACTGTAAGAAGACTGGAAAGGTGGGAGAGGGGAGCAGGTTATGAAGGACTTTAAATGCTACTTTAGGGTGTCCCAAAAGCCCTAGTGCAGTTTTAAAACTTTTGGGACTCCCTATTTGATTCATGGATGTAATAACGAACCCTTGGAATTTATTGAATTCAGGATTGATATAGCTAGACCGGTGTCCAGGAAGATGAATTTGTTGACTGAGTCAGTAGGTAGACTGCAATGCTGCAATGGGGAGACACTTGAGGCACATAGACCAAGCAGAAGGTTATTGCAGTAGTCCAGACTGAGGACCTATGCTAGTGTGTTGGCAATGTGAGAGGAAACAAGGTATCATGTCACATATTATATCAAAATAGAATTGAAAGGACTTGGCAACTGATTGAATATGGCAGAGGGGCAATGAAGAGTGAAGAGTTGAGGATGATACCTCGTCTTTGCAAGCCTAAGTGACAACAGTATTTGTTGACTGGTGGTAATAGGGAAATTATGAAGAGGGGACATTTTGGGAGAAATATAATAGTTCAATTTTGAACAAGTTGAGTTTAAGATGTCTAGGAGCCATCCAGTCCAGGATATTCAATGGGTGGTTAGAGATGCAAGACTGAAAGTAGAAAAGTTAGAGCTGGACAAATAGGTTGTGTCTGCTCTGTGCCAGGCACAATGGTAATTGCTGGGGGTACAGGATTCAATCAGGGCAGAGAACAGAGTGTGTGTGTGTGTGTGTGTGTGTGTAGATATGTGTATGTAGATAGATGTATTTATGGATAGGGACTGTTGATTTCACAAAAACAGAAAATTCCTGGGTGAAAAAGTTCCCTCTGCACCATTTCAGGTCAACTCTTTTCTCTGCCACTACTTATATAGAGTTATCTGGGTTCTGAGAGTTTAAATGACTTGCCCGGACTCACATTGAAAATATGTGTCAGAGGTGGGACTAGAACCCTAGTCTTCGGGATTTCAAGGATGGAATATATACAAAATAAATGGAAGATAATTTTGGGAGGCAGGGTACTAGCTACTATGAATCAGGAAAAGCTTCATGTGGAAGTTGGTACTTGAGCTGACTCAAATGAAACAAGGGATTCTAAGGAATCCCTTACAAGATGCAGGAGTGAGTTCATTCCAGGGCCTGGACAGTCAATGCAAAGGCATGGAAACAGAAGATGGAGTGTCATGGGTGAGGAATATTAAGGCCAGTTTGGCTGAATCAAAGACTGCAGGAAGCGGAGCAATGTATAATAAGGATGGAAAGGTGAGTTTGAGCCAGGTTGTAAAGAGCTGTGAATGCCAAACCGGAGGATTTTATTTTTTTGTCCTAGAGGTAATGGGGAATCATTAGAGTTTACTGAGATATGAGCAAGTAACGTATTCAGAATTGTGCTTTAGAAAAATCACTGGCAGCTGTGTTCCCCGTGAATTGAGGGAAACAAAATCGAATACTGTTTCAGTAGTCCAGATAGGAGATGAGGAGGACCTAACATTCAGGTACTGGCCACATAAGTAGGGAAAAAGTAAAATGTGAGAGATGTTGTAGAGATAGAAACAAGAAGGTTTGACAGCTAAATGGTGGAGTGAGGAAGAGTGAGGAGTCAGAGTTACTAATGCCTAACTTGTGGATTTGGTTGACTGGAAAAATTAGTGATACCTTTAATACAAATAGGGAATTTCTCTACAAACTAAATGGTTGGATAGATGAAGGAACTACCTAATGAACAAAGTACTGGCCAGAGTACTAAGGGATTATAAGAATCTTTTCTTCATCTACAGACTGAAAGAACTAGACTACATGCCTCACAGTACCTTCACATATGATTTTTTACAGAGAGGCAAATTTTGATTTAGCATTAGAAAAATGCTCTTTCCTATCAGGAAAAAAAAAACGTAGTGGAATATGTTAAGCACTAGGTTCTCCTTTACTTGATATCTTCAAGCAAAAACTATAGGATCACTTTTATTGTAAAGAGGATTCAAAGTAAGATGCCATTTGGAATAATTCCTTTTGATGTCTCTTTCAATCAGTTAATAAATAAGCATTTATCAAGCACTATGCTTTTTATTGTGCTAAGCACATGGATACAAAGAAAAGGAAGGAAAAACTGCTTAAGATTCTAATTCTTTTATCTCAGAAGTGCCTTCTACCTTTCAATCCTTAAATTCTGTGATAATATATTGTATGTTATAATTAATAATTAATCATCTAGTCCAGGGCTCCTTAATCTGGGGTTTATGAACTTTTTAAAAACATATTTTGAGAGCTGCATTTCACTATAATTGATTTCCTTCTACTTTATGCTTTTAAAAACATTATTCTGATAAAGTTGTTCATAGGCTTAACCACTTTGCTAAAGGGGTCCTTGACATAAAATCCCCCCAATTTCCAGTCTGACTGCCTCATTTTCCAGAAGAGCAGGGTGTGGCTCAGAAAAGACTCCCATAATCCGTATTACTCTGGCCAGTACTTTGTTCATTAGGTCACTAAAGTTCCTTCATCTATCCAACCATTTAGTTTGCAAGGAAATTCTCTATTTCTATTACAGGTACTACTTTTTTTCCAGTCAACCCAATTCACAAGTTCAGCATTATGGTACTATGAAAAGAACACTGGCTTTGGAATCTGGATACCTGGGTTCAAGTACTGGCTTCGTTACTAGGTAGCTTTATGAATTGGAGCAATTTACTTCAATTATCTTAGCCTAAGTTTCCCCATCTGTGAATTGGGGATATTGGACAGGATGATGTCTAAAGAACCTTTACGGTCTAAAATACAGTCCAGTTCAGACATACAAACCAGTGTTCTTTCTGTGGCATCAAATTTGCCTCACCCTCAAAAGCCTGACAGGTAGAGGTACATACAATGTGAATGCATGAATGGAAAAGCATTTATTAAATACTTGCCACGTGTAAAGCACCAATAGAAAAGATATACCTTGCTCCTTATTAGCTTGCTTTGTACTTTCTACTACCTCTCAAAATGGTGATTTTCACCCAGCATCAGTGTACCTGCTTTAGAGTAGAATGATGCTCTTTCCCATCCTTTGCACCCTTAGTTCATTTTCTGTTATTTCCCCCTCTTTCTCTACTCCTTTTCCCCAACTTTCTCCTCTCCTGCTATTTTCTTGTGTGTACTTCTTGAACTAGGAAGGCTCATGAGGCATTGCTAAATATCAATGGAGGCATTTACAGGTAAAGAGATTTTTCTCTTAGTCTAAGTAAAAGAAGTGTTGCCCAAGTGATGATTCCCTGAGTATTATTCAGCATGAGGACTGGTAACTGGCCCATTAATACCTTATATTGATTTGATAGTAATAAGTTTATGATGTTTATTCTTTATGTTATAGCACACTGACTGGTCTGAGCCGTGGTTACTGGGACTTTTAGGCTTCCACATACTTTGCCTGTTGCTCACGTACCTTACTTTCCAACGATACCGACTTCAGATTGGGCATTTCCTGTGTTTGGGTGAGTGAAAAAACTACTTGGGGCTAAGCTGTCTACATGAAATATTAGTTGCTTCCAATTTCTACAGATATACTAGATGGTGGAGTGGAGTGACCCCAAACGCTGGTAATCTTCATCAAGTTGAAAAGGTTCTAAGTAGGAGTCCAATAGCCTATTGTATGTTTGTCTTGTGAAGTCATCAGCCTAGGTGAATGTTGGACAAATAAATTTGTTGCCAGAGGGTTGAACACCATTATTTCAGCCAGAGCATTTCATGAAGACCATCTACTGAGAAGCAGAAGTATAACAGTCTGCACTGGTAGAGGAGAGTATCTACACTGATGAAGTCATGGATCATTTAAGTATCACTTAAATAGAGTGAGTAGGGCACCAGCCCTGGAGTCAGGAGGACCTGAGTTCACATGTGGCCTCAGACACTTGACACATTTACTGTCTGTGTGACCTTGGACAAGTCACTTAAACCCAATTGCCCTGACTTTAGCCCTCCCCCCAAAAAAATTTGAAAGAAATAAGTACATTTTATGAAAATGTCCAGACCCATTTACCATATTTTTAATATTATAGATGAAATACTATAAGCTTAGTACCTTATACATAGTATATACTTAATAAATAAATATATACTTAATAAATAAAAATAAATAAATATTATTGACTTGTATTCAGTTTTTGTACATTATATGTTCTTAAATGTGTATTGGGCAATGAATGAATGAGTCTTACAGTTGAGTAGGCAGTGAATTGAACTGAGTGGGCTCTAGTTTAACAAATATTTATTTTACCTAGTATCTTAACTGTTGCTAGACACTGTACTTTTGCTGTTTGTGTGAAAGTAGAAAAACTGTTTAAACAAATACACTATTTCTGCCTTCATGGAGTTTATAATCTTTTTGGACAGGCAAGCTGTATGCTTAAAACTGCTAGATACCAACATCTTCCTTTGTTTTCCATTCCCACATATTTCTGTCTTCATTTTATTTCCATATAAAACAAGGCAAGTGTTGATCAAGAGTACAACTCTCTAATTATATGTGAATTAAAATGTTGAGGTGCAGTGTTGGTATAGAGGATAGAGACCTGGCTTTGGAGCCAGGAAGACCTAGTTTCAGTTTTCACTAGCATTGTGGCTGTGGGCAAGTCCCCTAATCTCCCAGTACTCATAGTCATCTCTCATAAGACCGTTAATGCAGAGGATTTCCATTTCAGCATTGATGAAGGGAGTTTCCAAAGTGAAACTTCCTCACATACATGAAATCATAATTTTAGAACCTCCCTATCCCAGATAGTTAGATAGAATGTTATGAGAGAATGTTAGTGCTAGCCATGATAAAATGAAAACTATGAATAGGCTAATGATAGCTAATAATAATAGCTAATATTTGTGTAGCGCTAACTATGTGCTAGGGTCTGTGCTAAGCACTTTACAATTATCATCTCAAATTTTACCGTTAAACATGCTTTGGGAGTGGTGCAGTTTGGTCAGGCCAGTGTAGTGTGAGAATGCTGAATTCTAGGTCTAGCTATGTCTCTAGTATATCATCTTGAGGAAGTTGATTTCTGAACCTTAGTGCCTGCCGTTGTAGAATGAAGACATTGAACTAAATTATCTCTAAAGTCTCTGTTAGCTCTAACGTTTATTCTTAAAAGCCCTGTGTATGATGGCTAAGACACATGATACTTTACCTCTGTATTTATGAGGCAGGTAGGTAACTCAGAGCTAGTCTGGATGGGAGTTAAAAAGACCTAAGTTCAAATCCAGCTTTGTAGTCCTGGGCAAGTCATTTAACCTCAGTTTGCCTCAGATTCCCCAACTATAAAATGAGGATTATAGCAGTATCTACTTCACAGGGTTGTTGAGTGCATCAAATGAGATTGTATTCGTAAAGTATTTAATACAGTGCCTAATACATAGTAGGACATAGTAGGTGCTGTGTAGATGTTTTTATGCCCTCCTCTTCATTGTTCCTTCTGAATATAGAATTGTTTTCTATAAGACTCTTGACATACTCAATTTCTTATTCTAGCATTTTTCCTTATGCTATTTTAAAAGAAGTCTAGTTTTTAAAAATATATATTTTAATTATTAATACCTTATAATAATTATTCATGTCAGTCATTTTCATTATGACTTGTTTTCTTTATTTTTTCCAGTGATTTTAGTCTACTGTGCTGAATATATCAATGAACTGGCCGCTATGAATTGGAGGTAAAAATGATTTAAGTTTATGTTTTTGACATAGTACTTTATAATATATTCCTCAGAATCTCCTAAGTTAGAGTTCTGGAAGCTGTTTCCAAGATTTTTTCATTTTGTTGATGCTTTGGAGTAGAAATGTCCAAGTCATTGCCCTTGCCACAAGCAGCCCAGAACTCCCGCTTGTAGCCTGAACCAGTTTAAAATATAATTGGGAAATGTATAGCAAAATAAAAGGACAATACAGCTTAGATAATGTTAACATGAGATTTTCTAAACCCCACTCTCACCCTCCTTTACTATTTATTTGAGTTTGACACCACTGCTTTGGAGTATATACAGCCTTGTTTTGGGGACTTTTTTTGTCCATCTGGAAAGGAGCCCTTTATAATTTTATATATTATATATTATAATAATTTTATGTATTTCTTTATAGCTTCCTCATTGGTACTTTCTCCATTCTTCCCTCCCTCCTTCCCTCTCTCTTTCTAACTGAAAGGCTGAATATGTTTTGGAAATCGTCAAGCCCATAAAAACCAGATTGCTTTACTAGCAGCATTTTCTTGTACTACAGATACTTCTGAGCAAAGTCCAATTTGTTACTAAGTTTGTTTGTTACTAAGTTTTACGCAAATCATACTAAAGAGGGCAAAAGAGAATAAAAAGAACTGAGAAATTATGGCTGCTTTGAAGAAATATGGCATTAGCAAATTATAGGTAGGGAATATAATTTAATATTTGAAGGAATTTGAGAAATTGCAAGGAACTGTAAGCATTTGGCTAAAATGCATGTTGGACCTGTGAAATGATTAACGAAAGCTGTTAACTTTAGAATAATTAAACAGAAGAAGAAAAAGTGCCAGATAGTTCTGTAGTTATAATAATAATTCATATTTATAAGATGCATTAAGGTTTATAAAATACTTTCCTTACAACAGTCTTGTGAGACTGGCAGTGGATATATCACTTCTACTTTGTAGATGAAGAAAGACACAAAGACATATTTGCAGTGATACCTATAGTATCATGCAATGTGTGCATGTGTGTATACACATATATACATAAGATAAGTCTTACAAATTACTTTAGTGATTTTTTTCCATAAGTTTAGTAATCTTTTTCTTAAAATGATTAATGGAAAACAGTAATAGTCAGCAAATATTGTTGAATCCCTACTGTTACCCAGCTTTGTAGGAAATATGGAAGCAGAAGACATGATTTCTGCTTTCAGCAAACTACAAACATTTCTTAAGTGGAATTAAATTACTCTTGGATTGAGGAATAGAATCATCACTATCATAATCATCATCATAGTAGTAGCAGCAGTAGCATTAACAGCAGCAGCAGCTAGGTGTTATATTAGATAAGAGTTCTGAGTTCAAATCCATCCTCAGACACTTAGTTTTCATAACCTGGAGAAGTCACTTAACCGCATCTGTAAAATAGAGTTAATAATAGTACGTACCTCTAGGGTTGTTATGAGGATCAAATGAAATAATAATTATAAAGTACTTAGCACAGTGCATGGCACATAGTAAGTGCTATATAAAAGTTATTATCATTAGTTGGAGAAAGTAATGGCAAACCACTCCAGTGTCTTTGCCAAGAATACTCCAAAAAGGATCATGAAGAGTCAGAAAAGACTGAAAACAACTTTACATTATCAGTAGAAGTGGTAGTATAGTGGTGTAGTAGTAGTAGTAGTAGTAGTAGTAGTAGTAGTAGTAGTAGTAGTAGTAGTAGTAGTAGTAGTAGTAGTAGTAGTAGTAGTAGTAATAGTAGTAGTAGTAGCTGTAGCAGTATACATGTCAGAAGTATCATGTACATGCATTTGTGAAAATGTGTAATTTTGATGATTTATGCTATATTTATTACATCTATATATTTTATAACAAATTATATAATTATATTTTATTATACTCTCAAACATTAATAGAATATAATAAATATATTACAAAATAGAAACTATATTATAAAATGTAAAAAAACATATAAACTATATTCAATGAATACATGATCAGAATCTATCCATATTCTCCATCCAGTGTGATTCTACACTCTGTCTTTCCATAAATCCAACACAGAGGATATACTTACTACAGTGGGCCTTCTAACAGTATGTAGTATCAGTGCAGTACATGAACTATTCATCTGTAATCCCTCATTTTTAGTATCTGACCAGTCCAACTTCTTTTCTGAGTAGAACTTTTGAATTTCTTTTACGTCACTCCTTGCCTAGGAGTTAGTACTACATTGACCTCTCTGGGCCCTGGAGGCCCTCTGTGCAATTATCCCCCACCTTGGGTTACCTCCAATTTTGATTCTTCAGATATTGCTGTGATTTGTAGTTATACACTCATCCCTTCTACATTGTGACTTTCCTCATCACAGTTTCAATATATTGTGGGTTGGCATAAGAAATTAAATGGAAATTTTGGGGGAATTTTGGAGAAGCTGTAGACAGCACAAAAAAGCCAGCAGATGATACAAAAAAGTTTAGAAACTCAGAAATCCAGAAAATATATGTATAGATTTGAATAATATCAACATATTTCATCTTTTAATACCATAATAATTTAGTCTTCTTCTCTGGTACAAAGGGAAGGCCAAAATATTTTAGGAGGATTTTCCAGATCACAAGGATGCCATACCTGTAACATTTGGGATGTGGGATAACTGTATAGCATCACCAGAAGAAAATCAGTGATAAACAATGAAATTTTTAATTTTTTTTTCCCTAAAGGGAACAGCTTGAGATTATCAGAATTGTTATCCTGTCTAATTCTCCACCGAGGCCATTATCTATCTGCAGTTTCTAAGCTATATGTGTTTGTAGACCAACTCTAATTATCCAGCTTCATGTCTTAGTATTGATAATAGATGTCATTTACACATTTGGTTTTCTTGTTTGGATCAATAAGACAGTCTTTGTTGTATGGTTATAGATCTCATTTAAGATGCCCTGTTGTTGTTGTTAGTTCTTCATTCTCGAAGATATCCAATGACATCAGGAAGGTGATGTGTTGACTTTAAAGTAAATTGGAGGCAATGCTGTGCAAAAATCATCAACCTTCCCCCTTGCCTGGAGAATCACCTGAGTCCAGTGGCAAGACATTGGTCAGGATGACTAGTGATGGCCCCGGATGTACTGAGAGACTTTGGGCTTTAGTGTTGCATTAGTGTTGTGATTTTCCCAGATGTCCATCATTTATCATTTTCTTGTTTTGTAGACCTTGGCCTTTTTAAGCTAAGGTCTCTTCCAGGTCTCAGTTCGTCCAAGGCAACACCTATTCAGTAATTCAGTAAAGGCTAGGTAAGAGTTGAGGCAAAAGATGGCCTAGTTTGTCGTCACAGAAGAATCAGTCTGGATGGGGAAGATGCTCAGTTTCTGGCCAGAACAGAAACAGTTGCTGTTTACACTCACTCTGAGCCATCAAAACTCAAACAATGAGAAAGTGAGGCTTGGGTTGGGACCTGTTACTGGCCATTTGGTCAGAGCTGGAATGGTTAGGGTTAAGTTTAGGGTTAGGGATAGGGAAGGCAAAACTAGTCAGTTTCATTCTTTGTGAAATTGTTCAGTGCTCACTATGTCCAGCACAATCTTAATTCCTTTTTTAAAGATAGTCTTCATGATAGGCAAGCATAAAACCTGTTCGTAGACAACCAGTCTATACACCTTTCATTTCCTGTTCCTGAACCCTTATCTTCTAATATTTTGTAATATCTTGTAATATTTTCTTCCATCCTCTTCATTTTCATCTTCATGTAGAAGATACTAAGTGTGTAAGTTTGTGGGTGTGTATATTTGGTATAGGGAAAGAGGGGGAAGAAAAAAAGAGTGAGCAAGAGAACACTGAAATAAACCAACTGCCCCTATTTGCACCTTCAAGAAGAAATCACAAGCTATGGATGATATTCATATGTGTATAAATATAATGCATAATTATTTATATGATTTATTACAGGGTTCAGAATTTGAAGCCAGTAGTAACCTATAGGTAATTTTAAAGGGATGGTTTTAGTTAAGGTAATTTCCTTAGACTTGGTCTGATGATTTGTTTTTCTTTTCTATAAGTGCCTGGCCTATTTTACTAATCTTGTTTCATCCATTTTTCTTGTCTGTTAATTTCTGGATAACACAGTTCACCTGATTACCTTGATAATGGGCCTAGTACCAAAGGAATGATGGTAGGGGGAAAAATAGATCCAGAAGTTGGTTTTATGATGTGGTAATAGACTGACCCATATATCTCTTTAGATGATTTTGATGTGTGTGGGAATTTTTTTCCAGCTAACATTTGTTTTTTGTTTTTATTTTACATACAGGTTATTTTCTAAATACCAATATTTTGATTCAAGAGGGATGTTTATTTCCATGGTTTTTTCAGCACCATTGCTGGTAAATGCTATGATCATTGTGGTACGTGTATTACAAATCATAAAGTTTTAATTTTCTCTTTCAAAATTTATTTTCAATTGTGTGTATTGCTCACAAATACTTTATTTTTTAGATTACATGGGTACATAAAACAGTGGCTGTAATGACTGAGTTGAAGATCCTGCAACAAAAAAGAAAAGCAGAAAGAGAAAAGAAGAGGAAATCAGAATAATGTAGATGAATTTTATTTGGATTTTCTAACATTCTAACAGTTATTTTTGCTTCAATCTTTGTGTATCTTGTGGTAGGATATATTGCAGTGGTACCTTAATATGCTCGTAGTTTTAAGCAGCAGCCATGTATTCTTTTATTTCAGTCTTCATTGGGATAGAGGAAAACATTTAATTCGCTTATTTAATAAATGTCTTAATTTAATATCATAGGAGGCTATGTTTCCTTCAGCTCTAAAATTGCATTATATTGATTGGTCATTATTGTTACAGTCTAAAGATAACCTAAATGACTCTGTAATTTAAATATTTTTAGTGTTCCATCTGAACTATATCTGTATTTGTTTATTTAGACATCTATTCTGATTTTGTTAAGTTATGCACTGATCATTTGTGTCAGTGGTGTTGCTCAGGATCCCTGCTGGCCAAATGTTGACTTAGAAAACCACGTGTTCACTTTATCTTCTATTGTATTTTATTTATTTTGTTACCTATTTTCCAATTACATTTTAATCTGGTTCAGGTGCACTTGGCAGTGTTGTGAGCTGGCTGCATGTTTGACACCTGATTTATGTGATATAACTTCCAAAGCATTAAATCTTTTAATGTCTAACATTAAATAATGATCTTTGACGTAACTGATGGAATATTTTTTGTTGACAGTTAGCTTTGATGTAAATTCAACAGTGTCTTTGTGCAAAACAGACTTTAATATGTTAGGAAAATAATCTTAGTTTATTGGACTACTCTTTAAATTACAATCCTATATAATTTGTCCACAAAAACTGTTTTTGTATAGATTGTGTGACCACATGACCAAATAAAATCCACGAGATAGAATGAATTGTAATGGAAGTTTAAAAATATTTATTTAAAAAAATATATTCTTGAAGATACTGTAAAATTTTTTTTAATGAAGCAATTAATACAGGATGTCCCCAAAATCTTAGGCATTAATGTACTAAGATTTTAGGGACCTCTTATACAAGTGAGCATATATCAGAAGATTCTAAGAATAGGGTAATGATACAAGAACCCTCTATCTTCAAAGCCTTATATTTTCAGAAAATATTAGAAAATAATCCATTTAATATCTTTAAATGATGCTTAATGATCTACTTTTCTTTATAAAGTTTGTGTTTGAATTTTCAGAATTTGGCCAGTCAGAATCAGAATATCACTAATTTTGTTTTTTCAGAAGCCACTTCATAATCTCACTAATGAAGTAACATTCCAGTTCCATCTCAGTCTACTATTTATATAAAGAATGAGGGATATTTGTAGGGGAGAAGTATAAAAAAAATTTCAGAAGGCAAAATGATAGAGAGCTGTGTCATTAACAACACTAATAATAGCTAAAAATTGATATAATGCCTACTGTGTCGTAGATACCGAGCTAAGCACTTTTCAGATTTTATCAGACTTTATCTCATTTCATGGTCACATCAACCCTGGCTGGTAGTTGCTATTATTACACTCATTCTACAGATGAGGAATTTGAGGCGATCAGAGGTTGTGTGACTTGCCCAGGGTTATGCAACTAGTAAGTATCTGCTGAGGTTGAATTTGAACTCAGATCTTCCTAATTCCAGGCGTGGTGCTCTATCCACTGTGCTGCTCACCTGCCCAGTTTTTTTTCTTTAAAAAAGTGTTTTCCCTCCATTTTTTAAAATAAAGTGACAGTTCTTCACTTTTTTTTTTTGCATTGTGAAAAGAAGTTAATGTTCTAGAAATAAAAAAGATGACTCAATTGTAGAATTTCTGTAAGAAAATTTGAAAAGTAAAATAATCTCGTATTCAGAAATTGCATCCTACATTATTAAAAATAAAATACCTGTCCTTTTTGGATAACTAAATACATCCTAGCCACAAATAGACATAATAATTTGTTGGATATTGGCTTGTCACTTTATAGAGTGGCTTAGCTTAATCTTAAAAATAAACAAGGTGCTTTTAACCTGAAAATTTTTATCAATTATCTAATGCTTGGTATCATAGTTCTTCTTAAGCATATTCTTGGGCATTGAATATGAAATAGTAGTGTAAAGAAATATAATATTGTTATTATGGTTTAATTTTTAAGTGAACATAAATCCAAGTCTAATTTGTTTCAGGTTCTGAATTTATGGGATCTTGATAATTTGCACAGTTTCAGTAAGGCTTGAATGTTAACCAAATAAATGACCATAATATTCTTTCAAAAATTGCTACTATTGCAACTATAGATGCCTACTCCGTAATTGGATCATCATAATAGAGACAGGTAGCTAATAGGAAAGCAACAACAACAACACTGGATTTGAATTTAAAAGATCTGAATTTTTGTCCTTGTACTACCACTGTTGGAGTGATTTGGGGGCAGTTGGAGTAACTTTTAAAGTAAGAATTGTGCCTATTCCTTATCTTCTCAAAGAGATGTATATATTTAACTTCACTTTAAAAAAAAGGAAATTTAAAAATGTGAACTTTTTCTATAAATTAAACCTCATTTATATTTTATTTGAATTTTTATTTGAATCCAAAGCTACCTTGGGTGTAATTTGGACCCTGAGTTTCAATAATAAAGATATTCTTGACAAGCATTCACTATAAAGTAAAAGGATTGGGGAGAGTGTTTTAATTTTCTTTAGATCTTTTCAAATCACATTTATATTATCAGGTCTGTCATTAGGAAACCCTTTTGAAGATTTTAAATAAGAAAATAAATGGAAGATTTAGATTTGACCTCGTTTCTAAAGCTGCTTAATATTTTTCTATTCAATTATCTATTATAAATCTCGGTGTTGGATTGTGATCGTTGGTAGAAAATATCCTACAAACCTAAATACCTAATGCTAATCATTAATCATATAAAAAGATCATATCATGCAGAATCTGACCAGGTAGTCCCCCTACCTCGAGGCCAGGGGTGGGGAACCTGCAGCCTCAAGGCCATATGTGGCCCTCTAGGTCCTCACATGTGGCCCTTTGGCTGAATCCAAACCTCACAGAATGAATCCCCTTAATAAAAGGATTTGTTCTGTAAAACTTGGGACTCAGTCAAAAGGCTGCACCCAGTGACCTAGAAGGCCACCTGTAGCCTCGAGGCTGCAGGTTCCCACCCCTGCTCTGGACTGTGCATTGTCTCTTCTACAAAATATAAATTCTTCATCTTGACATTTAAAGCCATTCCTTGTCAGACTCCAGTCCACATCCATCCCAGACTTATTTCATGATATTTCTTTTCGTGAATATTTGTTCGAGCTAAGCCATTGTTGTACTTGATGCCCTTGCACAGACTAAACCTCACCTCTCTCTCCGCATGCCTAGAATTAATTCCCCTCCTACCTACCTTCCACCTCTGAGAAACTGCAGCCTCATTTAAGACTTATCCTATGTGTTACCTCTTAAAGGATACCTTTCTTCATCACCCTTGCTTTAAGTGACCTAGGCTTCATATATCTTTGTAAATCTTGTGTCCTCCAATGGAATATAAACTACTTGAAGACAGAACCTATTTTTTTTTTTTTGTTCTTAGTGTCTTGCACATAGACGGCACTTAAACACCTTTTAAAATTGTCAATAAAGAACTCAATGGTACATCAAAAATGCTTTATCAAGCCTTAAAAAGGAAACTGATTGTGGCAACATTCAGAAGTCATTCTCAGCTTGTTTTGTTTGTTTTATTTCTGTAAAAAAAAAATAAATTCCACCCCACTTCAAAATGATGTAAATTGAGAGGGGGTGTTGGGTAAAGGAAGAATTATGCTGAATCGAATATTTTTGTGACCCTCACAAAACAATGATGTATTGCTATGTAAATACTCATGTACCATTTTGTTGTGCTTATATTTGAATGCAACACAATATATTGTTAATAAAATTTGATGTTTTCCTAAAATTTTGTTGATACTGTTTTGTAATTTTATAAATTGTGATGCTTTTGTGTCTATGAAGGACATGAGGGGATAATTTAAAATTAATATATGATGTTAGTTGGTAACTAAAACTAAGTCAGGATGAAGGCAAATTGCATGGGTGTTGTTTGAGTCCTGGAGTTCTCAGGTGTTTTAGGACAAGCCAGCATAGCTTAGCGCAGGGTTGTTAAACTTTTTCCACTCATTCCCCCTTCAGCACTTAAATTGTGAGTCGTGATCCCATATGGAGCCGTGATCCACAGTTTAAGAAGCATTGGTTAGTGGATACAAAGTTGGCCTTGGATTCAGGAAAACCTGAGTTCAATCCCTATTTCTGATACGTGTTGGTTATATGATCATGAGGAAGTCTTAATGGCCTTGACAACTAAGACTTTGTGTTACAGAATACTTACCTATGTGTATTAGTAGAATAAGTTTCCTCACCAGGAATTTCCTATATAAGAAAATCCCAGGTCTAGGCCAAAAAAAAAGTTTTGGAGAAGCAATGTGGAACAATGGAAAGATCGTTGGTTTTGTCATTGACATCAGGGTTCAAATTCTGCCTCTGATGCTTCCTATCTCTGTAACCTTGGGAAAGTCACCCTACCCCTGGATCTCATTTCCTGCATCTGTAAAATGAGGGAGTTGGATTAGATAGTTTCCGTGGTTCCTTCTCTAAATCTAAGAACCTATGAAATACTATGACTTGCATATCGAACTTTTGTTGGTGACCACTTACATGGTAATTCTTTAATTATGCTCCTATCTGGTGGACCACACACATATCACTAGCCAGCAGACACATCCAGGAACCACACTATATAAGTATATAATCACGATATTTTGAAAATTGAGTCATGTTAGTAAACACTGCATGTAAGTGTTTCAACAATCTGGCTAGCAGCTGCTGTGAGGGAGTAAAGCCCACAGCAACCAGCTCACAGAACACTGTAAGCCCAGGTCCTTTTCATCTGCTTTACTAAGGAAAGCAATGTTAAGGGGTTAACAATCTTACTTTAATCTAGTGTACAAATAACATCCACGAAGTTCATGGGAAAAAGCCAGCACCCTGAATTATGGACCAAATACAATTAGTAGCTATCAACATCTGAGGCTTCAGCCGGGGAGCTCATTACAATGCCTGGCCCAGAGTCACGTGCCACTCTTGCTGTGGCTAAGAGTTCTCAGAGAGAACTCTAACCTCTCCACTTATATATCCTGTTCAGGGTCCTGAGGGCCCTGACCTCACCCAGGCTGGGCATGGAGAAGGTCCCCACCCCCAATATCACTTCAGATACAAATCAATGGCTCCCAATTGTCTCAGTGCTGAGAAATACAAAAACATACCACTTTATCTGCCCCATTCGAAGGCCTGAATCGTTAAAGGTCAACAGCAAAAAGTCCCACCTTAATTACAGTAAGTCACAAAAGACAGTTCAAAGATTCAGAAATTGACTAGTGTGACTATGGGTATATTGTTTATACTCTTACTAACCTCAGTTTTCTTATCTGTAAAGTGGGTATGATAATATCTGTAAGCCTTGAAGTGCTATATAAATGTCTCGTTCCTTGATATTTGGGCATAGGAGGTGACACAGCTTTGCCGCTTGCTAACTTTATAATCTTGGGTGAGTAGGCTTGTCATCTCCATTTTCCTTCTTCAAGGGGTTTGGATGAAGTGATTGATCTCTTAAAGTCTTTTTTCAGATCTAATGTTTATAATGTTATTAACATACTTATAGGTAACATCTGAATGTCTTACCAAAAAAAGATTAACTTTCAAAGATTAACTTTTGTTATATGTTACTGCAAAATAAATGGATAGGATAGAAATTATTAAACTCCTCTTAGAAAAAGAAACTATTAAGTAGACTGACCGTAAGCTGTGGCTATTGTCTCATTTGGAGAGCTTAGAGTCTTGGTTAGACATCAAAGACTCCAGTCATCTTGACTTTTGTCTTGCTACTGGAATCTGATGACTATGGAAGAGAGAGTGAGGTTGATGACTTATCACAACCCTATCTCACTTAAATCCAATTTATGCTTGAATTAAAAGACATCACTCATACCATTTTACTTTTTTTTTTAATTGACCTCAAAGTCCTGTGACAATGGACAAGTGACGAAGCAACAGGTACAGATACACTGGGAGCTGTGATCATAACCCAACATGCAGGCTGCCTGGGACATAGGGTATCTCACTGGGATTCAGCAGCCCCATGGTGGGTCTGGGAAACCTTTTTTATAAGGACCACATTGCTCACCTCCTGGCATAAGAAGTAGATTAGAAAAATATTTTTAAAATTGTTATGTTATTCTTTAGTGACTATAGCCAGGGTGATAGAACATTAGCCTGGTCAAGATACCTGTTTTTTGTCAGTCAATAAATACTCAGCACCTGTTATGTATCAGGAAGTATGCTAAGCTCTGGAGATACACAGAAAGATAAAAGACAGTCCCTGCTCTGAATGAACACACTGTCTACTGGGGAAAATGATATGCAAACACATATGAACAAGCAATGTGTTGTTTGTATTTTGCTTTTGAAGAAGACCAATGACATGGGGGTTAACATCTTGATTCATGCTGAACTGGATTTAAGTAATGCAGAGTAGCACAAAGTCATTAGCTTTACTTCCTTCCAAAGTCACCGAAGTCCAGTGGCAAAACAAAAGCCAAGATGACTGGCGATGGCATAGGAAACAGTGGATAACCTTGGCATCTTTGATGGCTGACCAAGTTCTGAGCTTCAGCCACTTTTATGACCTTTGGAACAAATTATTTTCAACCGCCCATTCTTTTGGGGGAAGTCTTCACATGCAACCTCCCAACGAACAATATATAGGATAAATAATCAAAAAAGGAAAAGCACTAGAATTGAGAAGGATTGGGAAAGGCCTCTTGTAGAAGGCGAGAATTTTGCTTGGATTTGAAGAAATCAAGGAAAGCCAGGAGGTAAAGACAAGGGAGAGCATTCCAGGCATGGGGGTCAGCCACTGAAAATGCCAAGTTGGAAGATGGCAGTGTCACTGGATCTCAGAATAGTTTGGGGGGTGGGAGGAGTGTAAAGTATAAGAAGACTGGAAAGAGGGAGGAGAGGAGGGCAGGTTACAAAAGCCAAACACCAGAAGTTTCTGTACTTCATTCTGAAGATGAAAGGGAGCCACTGGCATTTACTGAGTAGGGGTGTATAACATGGTCAAACTTAACACTTTTTAAAAACTTTGAGCCAGTCATATTAGCTCCTTAGGTCTCTGTTTCTTAATCTGTGAAATCAGCAGACCAGAATGTCTTTGAAGAGTCCTTCCAGTTAGATGAATCCGTGCTCTATACTTCATGTATAACAAAGTTTGCAATATTTTTTTAAACAAAAATAAAACATGTTTCCAGTTAATACCTTAGTAAATTGAAATAATGGAAGAAAACGCCAATCCGAATTACAGATTGTTTTTAATGTTACTTCTTTTCAGGATAAACAGTAACTCAAACCAGGTTTATTTAAAAACACCTTCTACTAAAAGTTTTTGATTTGCTTAATAAAATTTCAAGCTGGAGGTGGAGCCAAGATGGCGGCTGGGAAGCAGTGACTGGCGTGAGCTCCCCACCAAGTCCCTCCAAAAACCTATAAAACAATGGCTCTGAACCAATTCTAGAGCTGCAGAACCCACAGAGTGGCAGAGGGAAGCAGGGCTACAGCCCAGGACAGCCTGGATGGTCTCTGGGTAAGGT
>CM053625.1:193936122-193947656 GCA_028646595.1 Phalanger gymnotis
GGGGTAAATTATCTCACATAAAAGTGACAAGAAAAAGCAGTTCTGTTGGAAGGGAAGAGGGGGCAGGTGAGGGGCAATGAGTGAATCTTGCTCTCATTGGATTTGACCTGAGGAGGGAATAACATACACACTCAATGGGGTATCGTACTCCACTGAAAAGAAGGAGAAAGTGGATAAAAAAGAGGGGATGATAGAAGGGAGGGCAGATAGGAGGAGGAGGTAATCAAAAGCAAACGCTTTTGAAAAGAGACAGGGTCCATGGAGAAAATTGAATAAAGGTGGGCTGGATAGGAGGGAGAAAAATATAGTTAGTCTTTCACAACATGAGTATTGTGGAAGGGTTTTACATAATGACACATGTGTGTTCTATGTTAAATTGCTTTCCTTCTTAGGGAGGGTGGGTGAGGAGGGAAGAAGGGAGAGAATTGGGAACTCAAAGTTTTAAAAGCAGATATTCAAAAAAAAGGTTTTCTTGCATGCAACTGGGAAATAAGATATACAGGCAACGGGGCATAGAAATCTCTCTTGCCCTACAAGAAAGTAAGGGAAAAGGGGATGGAGGGGAGTGGGCTGACAGCGGGAGAGCTGACTGAGGAACAGGGCAATCAAAATATATGCTGTGTTGGGTTAAGTCTGGTAACTGCCACAGCTGAGGGTAGAAATGGGGAGAAAATTTGTAATTCAAAATCTTGTAGAAATCAATGCTGAAAAGGAAAAAAATATTAAATAAATAATAATAAAAATGGTGCCTTCTGCTTGTTGAGAGAAGACTGGCCCTTGCGAGCTGGGATAAGCTGCTTCGTTTAGAGACCTGGGTTCCCATACTGACTCTGCTACTTATTTGGCCTTGTGAACTTTAGGAATCATTTCCCTTCTCTAGGCTTCACTTTCCTTCTCTAAAACTATAGAGTTAGGCTACATGATGTCTAAGGCCCCATCCAGCACTAAATCCTGTAACCCTGTAGCTGAGTTTTAAACCAGGAGTATAAAATCCGGAAGGACTTTTCTGTCTATGAGGAAACAAAACAGTTTAAGGGTTTTACTTGAGCTGTGTAGATTCTGGGAGCTGAATAAGCAGTGAAAAAAGAATAAATGACTGGTTTGTGTAGGAGGTAGGATATGCTAAAGTGGTTAGTGTCTTGCTGTTATAAATTGTACTTAAAAGGTATTTATTTAGTTGATTATCTTTTACATAGTAGTTTGATATCTACTCATAGCCATGCAGTGTCTAATAAGGAATACTTTTTACAATCAATACACACAATTAATTTGTGCTTCCCTTTCTTTCTCATCTCTAGCCACCACTTTTCTCACCAATATTCTTCTTTGTTTATGTCTCTTGAATCCATCTGTTCCTTTTTATCCACACTGCCCTCATGCTAGTGCTGCTTTTCATCACTTTACACCTTGAAAACAATAGCCATTAGTCATTTTGTACTTCAATCTTTCCTACACACCAAGACAAAACTAATAATCTTAACTTTCAGCTCTGATCATATGAATCATTCCCCTGTTTGAAAACTTTTAATGACTTCCCTTTGTCTACTGAACGACATCCAAATTCTCTTCACTGACATTTAAGATCTTTCATCATCTAGCCCCTTAACTGTATATTTTTCCAACCTTATCTCCCACTAATTCCCTAATGGTAAGTTCCTTTTGCTCTGGTCAAATTTATCTTCTCAAGTGTTTCTCCATCTCACTGTGTAGATTTCTGCCTCTTCTCCTTTTTCTCATCACATTCCCCTAAACTTGCCTTGCTTTGCCTTCTCTTTTCCCTTTCTTCTTACTTTGCCCCTTTTTTACTTGCTTTTCCCCCTTTTATTTTTCCTTTTTCCTCCCTTCTCCTCTCTTCTCCTTTCCTTTCCTTCTCTCTTGCTTCTCCTTTCCTATACCCTTTCCTTTTTTCTCCTCTCTTTTATTTACCTCTTCTCTGCTCATCTCATCATCTGTAGAATAAAGATAACGCATACATTATAGGCTTGTTTCAAGAAAAGTGATTACAAAGTTTAATGTAATTAAGTAAGTGATACCATAAATGATGGTGTCCCCACTAGTCAAGCAGATTGCAACCCATCCATGCCTAATAGTTCTGTTCAACTTTTGTCCATGTCTTCCCATAAATTTGCCACAAAAGGCTCACTCAAAGTGCTGGGATCCCTCTTGGTTTTCTCCTGATACACAGGGGCCCACTGACTGTACTTTGCCCTTATTGATCTTATATTCCTTTGATGATGTCTTTATTTCATTTTTTTCATAGTTCTTTATTTGTAATATGTTGATTGCTACCTGTCTCATATGAATCATGTGCCTGTCCTTTGCCATTTCAGTGACAGTCATTCTTAATCATTTGAGGACTGACTGTAGTATTCCATGACTCACAACTATACAATACCAAGAGACTATTGGTATTAAGAATATAGTTCTTTGTTTCTGGTAATAGTGAAGGGCTATGACATTGTTTCATGATTTTTAATAGCAATTCAACCTGATAATCTCCTCTTCTTTTGTTGCATTGCCCCTACCCCCACCCCAGGGCATTGTTCTTTTGTAGTATCTAACCAAACTATATGTTTATGTATAAATAATCCATTTATCTTTGTCTATAGAGACTAACATATCTATAGATCAAGATTATAGAGAAAAATAGATTATACATAAATGTAACACATAAATGTGTTATATATTTATAAATATATATTTGTATATTTACATGTAAATATAAAAATTATATGTATAAAATATAAATAAATATAAATATAGAATACAGTTATAGCCACAGCTAGAGTATAACCATAGATAATATGGATATGGATAGATAAAAATAATAGGGACCTGTACCAGGATGTTGATAGTAGCTATAGCGAGGTGCTGGTGAATTAGCGACCCTAAACTACCCTATAAGAATGGTTTAAATACCTTGGGAATAGTATATTTGTTGTTCTATCCTTTCTTTACAGAAGAACTTTATTTTTAAATTGTTTCTGTATTGTATGTGCTCATTATCATGAAAGTTGGACCATATTTGTGTCCCTTTTGTTTTCTCTATTTATTATACTGTTTACTATTAGAAATTTTAAAAATGAAATTCCTACTTCTACTATGATTGAGCTAATTCTCATTTCCATTTGGTCAAATGTCCCCAAAATGATTACTAATATATAATTTAAATCTGAATGCTAAATTTGGATTCAGAACATATATTGCTTGAATTATGGAAGCACATAAGTCCTAAGGCCAAAATTGGAAGGTGATCAATCCTTAAATGGTTTGTCTATATCTCACATAAATATATTATAAATATAAATAAGACACTTATAAGTGTTCCAAGTATTATTTTAGGGAATTGGAAAAGTGATATATTTGGAAATGAAGGTAATATAAAATAAAATATATTGATTAAAAAAAAAGAAATTATGACTGTTAGTCTCTGTGGCTACTGGACTATAAAACTTTAGAATGTTGGCTACATAATATCCCATAATAATCATCCATAAAGTACTCTATCTGATTTTCTCCCTGGTTTATTTTGAACTGTACTTGTTTTTTCCAGAAACTTTTAAGGAATAAGAATCATGGATAACCATTGGTCTTATAACTCCAGGACTTAATCAACTTTTGAATAAATTCCCTAACTTTCTCTAACTTTCTTCCCAAGCCAGACTGGTGTTTGCCCATTTTAACAGTCAGTCATGTCTGCAGGCAACTGACTCTTGGACACAATGTTCTCCTTTTCTCTTTTGCTAAACAGCAGCAAAAGTCCCTTTGATTTGAACTCCATAGAAGAAATAAAGATTAAGAGGCACCAGCGCAAGGGGAAATTGTTCATTTCTAAAGATGTACATTAGTGAAAATGTGAAAGGAAACCAATAAATATAGTATCTAAGAAATGGGGAAATCAATAAATTAACAAACTCAAAATAAACACAAAAATAGAAATATTAACATTGAAGCACAACATAAATTTTAAAATAACAATATAATTGAGATAATAAATAAAACAGCTTTTTAAAAGATCAATAAGATAAATGAACAATTAGATAATTTGGGAAGAAATAGAGATATTGAGAAAAATTAAATTATCAAAATTAAAAAAAACAACATATTTGAATTTACAATAAAGAAATAAAAAAGCATCGGAAATCGTTGTATCCAATTATTTGCCAACAAAACTAAAACAAAAGAAATAGATAAATATTAATAAAATATAACAAATCCAGATTAAATGAACAAGAAATAGAGAATCTAAGCAACCCAATCTCAGAAAGGGAAAAATGAGCCAAACATAAAGACCCAATGGAAAGCATGCACACACACACACACACACACACACACAAACACACATATACAGGTTCAGACAGATTTACAACAGGTCTTCTTTCCACAGGACTGATTTGATCCATATTTCCCTTCTCTCTAGAATGCTCTTTTAGCTATCAAATGAAGATTGTATACTGATGTGTTTAACCTTGCAGTTATTCTTTGTTACAAGGCAGGTGGTGGTGGTGGAGGTATTTTATGCAAAAACTGTACATATCTGTGTGTAGGGAGGTGGGAAGACAAAGTAGGTGCACGTTGTTAGGAAGTGATAGTGTAAAAAACAGAACATGAATAAAATGTTTTTTAAAAGTTAAGCTATAGGAATTCCTATCTCTAAAATAACATCAAACTTTCAAAACTTAACAAAAGAGGAGTAGGTGCCCTGTAGCATCAGCTTTGAAGATGCATATATGAATCTAAGGGAACTAAATGTATGCAGGCCTAATTTTTTTTAAATATACTTGGCTATTACAGACACTTGAATTATTGAACAAGCTTGGAAAAGAGTAAAGAACTTAAAAATTGTAATTTACAGAAAAGCTTAGGCAACCATCTGAAAAAGAAGACATCCAATTTATGTTAGAACAGTTTATTGGGAGAGAGGGAAAACAAAACAAAACAAAACAACACAAAGTGTGATGATGCCCTTGACAGTTTGGCAGCTACAAATCTGATAACCCAAAAGCTAGATTATGGGGATTGAGCAGAATGTATATAAAGTACTTTGTAAATGTTGAAGCACCATAACAATGTTAGCTGTTGTCATTGTTTTATTCATAAATGCATACTTATTTTTGTTTGTATATATGTATAATGGGCATATAGGGGTGTGTTTTTATGTGTGTATATGTATACGTGTGGGTGTATGTACATATATATATATATATGTCGCCCTTTTGAAGAACTATGTACTTATTATTGTGTTATGAACTATATCGTTAAATCTAGAAGATAGAAGCATATGACAAAAGTTTCCAAGTTCAGAAGTGATTGCGCCCTCATAAGTGATTGCAACTAAAGATAAAGAAAGAACATTTCTTAGAAATAATGCAGGTTACAAGAATTGGGGATATCCATCATATAATAGATGTATGAAAGTGGGTTGATGAGTTAGTATTTAGAAAGAAAATGTTGAAGGCTTTAGCAGTAAAATTAAACTATAGAAATTAATTGCTATTATTGATATCCAGGAGAATAATGTGCCTGCACTGAGGACTAAAATGTCAATTACAATGAAATTTGTGATTTGACTTCTAGAAATAAGACTAGAGCATGGATTATACCTGGACCATATTGGACCTTATACAACATGGACACTTAAGTGCAAGTGGCTGAAGGATTCCATTCAATGGGTTTAATGGTTTCAATTTATTTTAAGCTTTTCTATCTCCCTGGTATTGGTCTATCACCATCTTGCAATACGATTGCTTCACTTTATGCTGTCATTAATTTGTCCTGCATCTATGTCCAGGTTATTTTGGATTTTGTTATGATGAGTATGCAGTACATTGGAAATTAACTTATATGTTGAGCCTGGAAGCTTTGGAGAGATGTCACAAAACATTTAAGAGGAACAGAAGATGAATCATCTACTGACTGCTACAGCTGCAAACTAATTGGACATTTACTAACAGTGTTTTAGATCTATGATGGTTAATCAACTGCAAAATAATGCCAACATGCTTTAAATGATGATAAACTTTGAAACTCACTGAGTAGACTAGCACCTCTTGGAACTCCTTACCATTTTATTTTGACCTAGTTTTGATCTTGGAATTTTTATGTTAGGTTGGACACTTCTATTTTAGTAAACTCACTAAGCCTGAAGATCAAGTTGGTGCAAGGAATTATTATTGTTGGTCACGGTAAATCAGAAATGCATAAAGAAGGTGAGAATTCAGCTATCTGCTTATTTAAGCCCTCATCAAATGACATACTCAAACTATAATGATGTTCTTGTGTGGCACATCCCAGTAGGAAAAGTGGGATGGTTTGAAGAGGTCTTACAAAATTGGTGACATATCTAAATCTGACAATAGGCTTGACTTCATAGGTATCATGATGTCATGTTGCATGAACTGGAAAATATGAAAGTAAATATTCCCCAGTTTCAAAACAAATTTAAAATAAATTAGATCCAACAAAATTATGCAAAGGCCAGCTTGTAATTCCTAGGCCCAAATACAATATCACTATGAAAACATTTTTCTGTCCTATAAAATGAAGAGGCAGTTAGATGGCACAGTGAATAGAGTTCTGAGTCTGGAGTTAGGATGACCTTAATTCTAGTCCAGTCTCAGACACTGGCTGTATGACCCTGGACAAGTCACTTTCCTACTGTCTGATTCAGTTTCCTTAACTGTAAAATGGGGATAATAATAGTTCCTACCTCATAGAGTAGTAAGGATCAAATGAGATAATATTTATAGAATACTAAGAAGTGTTTAATAAATATTTGGTCTATTTCCTCCATCATAATCTTTTATGCACATATCTAACTTGCATATGTATAGGTAAAAGAAATGCTTAAAAGGCCAAGCTGAACTAGATATAGATGAGATGAAAGGAAAGAACACTTCTAAAACTCCCAATCCGTGGTAATGGAAGTTAAGGATGTGAGGATGTCCCTTTAAAAATTTTTAAATGTCTATATTTTTCCATCCTCCACTGACGCCTTTATTTATTGATCTTGCTTTAATTATTCCTTGAGGGCAGACTTTTTCTGGGGCATACTATCCTAATTCTAGAGGGATTTTTAATGTGGTCAGGATTAGCTACCAACACAGATACTTCATTTCAATAACTAGATAGATAAATAGGTCTATAACAATTAAAATAGCCTAGTTCAGGCCCTGGACCTTTATAAAAATCTCTGTCCTGGCTTCTTTTCTTTTTTTTGTATATTTTGTTTATGGCAATGACTGCCATAGCATTTATCAACAGAAAAATCAGCAATTAAAAATGCTTACTATAACTACTGCTAATAACTTAATAATTATCAATACTATTTCACAAAGTGCTTTAAGGTTTGCAAAGCCTTTTACAAATACTATCTGATTTTATACATGCCCTCGAAAGTAGGTGCTATTATTATCCCCATTTTATGGGGATTTTGAGGCAGTTACAGGATAAATAACTTTCCTAGGGTCAGTGACACAGTTAATAAATGTCTGTGGTTAGATATGAACTCAGGTCATCCTGAATATAGATTCAGATTTCTATCCACTGTGACCCCTAACTGCCATAGCACATTGTGCTATGTATTGGGGATACAAAGATGAAAGGAAATATTCCCTGCCTTCAAGGAGCTGACATTCCATTGAATTAGAGAAATGGCACATGTACTGGCTACTGAAATTGCTGTGGAGTTGTGAGCTGATCCAGCCATTTTGGAGAGCAATTTGGAACTATGCCCAAAGAGCTATAAAAATGTTCATACACTTTGACCCAGCAATACCACTTCTAGGGTTGTATCCCAAAGAAATCACACAAGCAGGAAAAGGACCCATATGTACAAAAATATTTATAGTGGCTCTTTTTGTGGTAGCTAAGAATTGGAAATCAAAGGGGTGCCCATCAATTGGGGAATGGCTGAACAAGCTGTGGTATATGAAGGTAATGGAATACTACTGTGCTATAAGAAATGGGGATGATACGGACTTCATAAGAACCTGGAGAAACCTACACGACATAATGCTGACTGAGCGGAGCAGAGTGAAGAGAACATTATACACAACCACAGATATATGGATTCTGTGAGGATCAACCCTGACAGACTTTGCTCTTCTCAGCAACACAAGGTACAAAGACAACTCCAAAGGACTCACGATGGAGAATGCTATCTACATCCAGAGAAAGAACTATGAAGTATGAATGCAGATTGAGGCACACTTCATGCTAGTCTTTCTCCCCGCCTTTTTTTTTTCTTTTTCTCTCTTTTGTTTTTGGGCGGGTTTTTTTTTTTGGGCCCTGTTTCTTCTTTCGCATGATCCATTTCATTGATCACAGTTCTTCTCCATAACTTGACTAGTGTGTAAATTAATTCAATGCGAAGTTATACGTGGAAGCTATATGGGATTCCATGCCGTCTTGGGGAAGGAGGAGGGGAAGAAGGGAAGAAAATATGAAACTCAAAATTATGTAGAACCGAATGTCGTAAACTAAAAATAAAAAAAATAAAATAAAAAAAGATTTTTTTACTAGCATTATTAGTAAATACTGACATTATATGTTTAAGGTATAAATTTTACATGACTTTATTTTGTCTTACCTACTCTTAGCATCATTTATAAAACCATGACATTACTGTCAGTCACCAACAAATGAGTTGTGGGCATCAGAAGTTCAGTAACACTCTATAGACACCAGCATGAAAGGTGTATACCATTCATCCTAGGCTCCTAATATCCCTCCTATCCTGCAGGAGGAATGTAGTCACATCTCTAACATCTTAAGTTTTCCTTTCCTGATTAAAGTCTTGCTTGTCATTTATCAGCAGCCCTCAGCTCCTACCACACACTAAATGATAATCTATGTGAAGCTAATAAGCTATGGGGAATATCATCATCTAAGGCAGTGATAGGTCATGAGGTTTGACTTTATTTTTTTATGCTGTGGGAATTTCCCTATTTATTACACTAGCCCCAGGGTGTAAAAAATCATATAAAAACAAAATAAAACTCAACTACACAGTGCTTTTTTTAACCTATAGGGAGTATGAAAATCTCTTCTACAAGGGGAGCTTCGAGTCCACCTAGTCTTGGGGTTTTGGTGCCAATTGCTCAAAGACATTTCTGATTGGTCGTCAATAAGGTCTGAAATGTATTCTAGTAATTAAAAGTTGATGCCCAAAATGCAGGGCGTGGTAAATTGCTTTTTTTTTTTGTGGTTCAGAGCCTGTAGATCATCAAACTCTTGGCAGGGCTGCTCATGAATAGCCTGCAGTGAACATTCTGGTGATAGAGATTCTGATGGACGCCTACCCTACTGGTCTTCTTACAATAAACCCTTCTTCATTCTGTAACTTTCTTTCACATATGACCTTCAGCCTGATAACTGATTACCTTCCAGTCATTTCTTTCTCCAATCCATTCTTCATGCCATTGACATAATTATTCTTATGCAAAGACTTTTTCGAGTTCCTTCTCTTTTCAGAAATCTTCAGTAGCTCCCTATTAACTTTTGAATAAAGTCCAACACTTGGCATGATATTCAAGGCTTTCCACAATCTGACTACATTCTACTTTTCTACACTTATTACATATTACTACCAATTTTAACACCCTCTGTGCTCTAGTCAAATTGGATGACTGAGTGAGACATACTCACACACATATTTATGTATATATGTACCTAGATATTTATATGTATGTATATGTGTGTGCACACATATACTAACACACATACTAACCTCATTTTCACACTTCTGCATCTATGTTCAGTCAGTTCCCTTTGCCTTCTCTTTCTGTGTCTGAACTCCTCTTTGTTTTTAAATCCTAACTCAGATGTCTCCTTCATGAAACTTTCCCTATTTCCCTATGTTTGCCTTTAGACATGTAACAATTGATTTTATGCCTCTCTAAGGCTTTTGAGATAAGTTTAATATTGCATATTAAACTTCATTAAACTGCATCAGCCAATAAATTTTATTAAGCACTAACCGTTTGCCATATTCTGTTCTAAGTTAGGGGAATACAAATATAAATAGGAAGAAAGACAGTCCCTAATTTCATATGCTTATATTCTAATGGGGGAATACCACACATAAAAAGAAGCGAGGGAAGGAGGTAGGACTTTCCAATGCAAGGCATAATAGAAAGTTCAGAGTGCAGCCTGGAGAAGAACAAGAAAGACATGGTTGATCTGGGTGCCCTTCTTAAAAAGAGGTTCTGATAGAAGCCATCCGATTAGTGGGAAAGACAGCAGGGGTAAAAGGTACTCGCTATATATGAATTTCAGGTTTGGGATGAGGTTCAGGATGAAAAGATGAGGCATGGTAGAGGAGGTCTGGAATATAGCCTAGAGAGGAATAAAAATCTAAGAATAAATATAGACAACTACAATAACGTGTTTACTTATAACCAAAGTGTTTGCTTAAGGTGCAACACCTTCTTCCAAGGGTAGTTATTAAAGGTATTGTTGAAAACAACACAAAATGCTTTCAGTACCTAAAGGACTGAAGCCGTTATGATAGAATAAGAGACAATAGGGTTAATATCATTTGATCATGCCCAGCACCCCCTCAAATCACACCAGGAAGACTACTAAGAAAATTCTCTGCATTCACGACATGATTCTGGCTGAGATAATTTCACAAATCTTGGATCTGGTGATAAAATTTGATGAAGCTTCCATGTAGGACATTGTTAGAGCTTCTGTCTCTATCTAAAGCTTGTAATTAGATTAATTTAAGCTGTAAAACTAATGAGGCCTAAGATGATTTCCTTAGGAAACAAGCACCAGAACTCTTTAAAGCAGGATGATTTAAATGTGGAGGCTTTCAGGTAGAGAAGTTGGCATTTTCGTGGAGAGTAAAGGGCAGAGTGAAGGAACAGTGATAGTCAAGAAGTCCTAAGATTTGATTGCCTTCCTGGCCTTGTCACTTGTCAATTGTCTGACCCTGTCAAAGCTTTTTTTCTTTCTGAGTCTCATTCCTCATGTACAAAATGAGAAGGTTGGACCCTATGATCTCTAAAATTCTGCTCAGCTTGAAAATTCCACTTTTGGAAAATGTCTCTAATTTTATTTTCCTTTTCCTTCCTTTCTCCCCCCTCCACCCTATTTCTTTTTTTCCTATCTACTTATTCTCCCCCTCCTCTGCCCCTTTTCTCTCTCTCTCTTCCATTTTTTAATCTTTTCCTAATCTCTCCTCTCTATTTCTCTCTCCTCCTATTTATATCACTCTCACCTACTTCCTGCCTGTTTCTTTTTCTCTTTCTGTTTATCTCCCTCCTTCTCCTTCTCCTTTCCTCTTTCTCTTCCCCTCCCTCCCTCCCTTCCTTCCTTCCTTCCTTCCTTCCTTCCTTCCTTCCTTCCTTCTTTCCTTCTCTCCTTTCTTCTTTCCTTCTCTCCTTTCTTCCTTCCTTCCTTCCTTCCTTCCTTCCTTCCTTCCTTCCTTCCTTCCTTCCTTCCTTCCTTCCTTCTTTCTTTCCTTCCTTCTCTCCTTCCTTCCTTCCTTCCTTCCTTCCTTCCTTCCTTCCTTCCTTCCTTCCTTC
>CM053625.1:193948156-193997157 GCA_028646595.1 Phalanger gymnotis
TTCCTTCCTTCCTTCCTTCCTTCCTTCCTTCCTTCCTTCCTTCCTTCCTTCCTTCCTTCCTTCCTTCCTTCCTTCCTTCCTTCCTTTCTTCTCTCCTTCCCTCCTTCCCTCCTCCCTTCCTTTCTTCTTTCTTGGGATCCCACAGAAGAAATTTCTCAGTCATTTTTCATCTCTAGAGCTTTTAGACTAGATTGACTCTTACACTTTAGAATAAGTGGTTTATAATCATAAATAATCATAAATATCAATACAATTATTTTGATTTGTAATTATATTCGAAGAAATTAATCTTGATATACAGAAAGCATACACTTTAGTCAGTCTTAAATTTCTCTAAGTATTCTTTTTCTAATCACTCTTCCTCTTATATATGCATAGTGCTCTCCTGCAATTTTTTCACTTTCCTTTATTTTGAAAAGGACTTTTCATATTTCTTTAAGTCCTTCATGGTTGTCAGTCTTTATATTATCTGTTATGACTCTTTTTGTGCACATTGCATTAATTAAATTTATACTACAATTTATTTAACTATTTTCTTATTTTTGCCTATTTACGTTTCTTTCAATATTTTATGCAATTTTAAATATTGCTACTATGAAAATCTTTGAAACAAATAAGCATTTTTATGAGTTTCAGAGCATAATCCATCAAATGGAATTATTGGATCAGAAGTTACTGTTATTTTCATAACGATTACTGCTCTCTGCTAAACTGTTCTCTAAAAGTCATCATGTTACGTAGGAAGTAGTGCTGGCTTTGGAATTACAAGATATGAGTACAAATCCCACCTCTGGTAATTATTACCAATATCATCTTGGACAAGTCACTTAATCCCCTAGGTCTTAGTTTTCTTCATATATAAAATGGATGAATGGATGAACTCTGAAGTCTACCAGCTCTAAATCTATAATTTATGATCAAAAGGAGTCTATACATCTGAAATACCATCAGTGATCAATGGATTTACTTGTTTTATCACAACCTTCCCAACTCTAAATTTTGTTGCTTTTATTTTTTGCCAACTTGATGGTATGGTCCCTCAGAGGTCTTTAGATTTGCATATATTTCCACTTAAAGAACTTGAGCATCTTTTTCAAATAATCATTAACAATCTACGTTTCTTCTTGCAAACTCTCTTTTCTTATTCTTTAACCACTTGGTTTAGTAATTACTATTGTGAATTTCATTTATTTATTTGTTCATTAATTCATTCATTCATCCATTTATTTATTTAGCTATCTATTCATTTATTTTATTCTCAATTTAAGAAATAAAACAAGTATTTCCACAACATAGTAGAATAGGAAAAAAGATGATTACACATGAAATGGTAAATCTATTATATACAACTTACTATTCCTTTAAAATATATATTAAAGTCATCATGTAACTTTTTCTTCTTTTTCTTCCCTCCCCCTGCTCTAGAGTTAGCTATCATGAGAAAAAAATTGTATGTGTGTATATACGCATATATGTATGTATATGTATATATATTTAAATGTGTGTGTTCCTAATGAAAATGCCTACATTTTAAATAGAAAGCACACTTTTCACAACTGAGACAAATTTACTGTTCTATCTTCTTTTAGTCTTTGTATAATTATTTTTAAGTTAAACAAGTCTTTTATTTCATGTTCCATCCTTTGGAATTGTCATCTTTTTTCCCGTAAATACTACCATACGGTTGGAATTTATTGATGTATATGGTATGACATTTGTGTCCTAATCTATTTTCCAATAAACTTTCCAATAAATTCCAATAAAATTTCCAATAATTCCCAAGTAAGTTTGTTCTATAATACATCCTTTCCCAGTTTTAATTTCCTATATTGTAAAACTAGTATTTTTATATATTTAACTGTATATCACATGTATCTTATTTTTATTGCCATTCCTTTGTCTTTCTTTTTCTCACTTTCAAATAGTTTTGATCAAAGTTACATTGCAATGGATTTTAAAATTTGGGAGTGCAAAACCACCTACGTCAGCTTTTTGTTTTTAGAATTCTTCGCCACCAAAGTAAAAATAGCTGCTATAAATATTTCTTGTACAAATAAGTCCTTTTTCTCTTTTCTTTGATCTTTTTGCAATATAGACCTAGTAGTGGAATTGCTAAGTCAAAGGATATAGACAGTTTTGTAGTCCTTCGGACATAGTTCAATTGTTATCCAGAATGGTTGGACTAGCTTACAACTCCAACATTTATCCACCATTTATCATTTCTTTTTCCTGTCATTTCAGCCAGTCTGATAGGTGTGAGGTATTATGTAAGAATTATTTTAATTTGCATTTCTCTACTCAGTAGTTTTTTAGTGCTTTATTTATATGACTATTGATAGCTTTGATTTCTTTTTTCTGAAAACTTCCTTGTCATGTCCTTTGGCCATATATATATATATATATATATATATATATATATATATATATATATATATATATATATATATCAACTAGGGAATGGTTCTTATTTATAAAAATTTGACTCAATTTACTATATATTAGAGAAATGAGACCTTGTTGCAAACATTTTCCCCTAGTTTCTTGTTTTCTTTCTAATTTTAGTTATATTACTTTGTGCAAATGCTTTTAAATTTCATGTAACTCATCCCTTATCTATAGATCTGACAGATATGTTTTTTTCCACTGTTCCTCTAATTTGCTTGTGATATCATCCTTTATGTCTAAATCATTTATCCATTTCGACCTTATGTTGGTATATGGTATGAGATGTTAGTCTATACTGTCATTGTGTGTGTGTGCACTTTTTGCAATATAAAAGAATGGGAAATAGTGGATAACCAACATTTTTGGAGTGACTGAACAAACTGTGGTATATGAATTTAGCAAAATAATATAAAGGTATAGGAAATAAGGATTATGTCACTATTGATTAGAGAAAGCAAATCAAAACAACTCTTAAGTACTATATCACACTTCTCAGATTGACTAACACAACAAAGAAGGAAAATTAAAAATGCTGGAGCAGATGTGGGAAAATTGGAATATTAATGCATTATTGATGGAGTTGTGAACTGATCCAAACATTTTTGGAGAGCAATTCGGAACTACGTCCAAAGGGCTATAAAAATGTGCATACCCTTTGATCTAACAATATCACTTCTAGGGCTGCATTCCAAAGAGATCCTACAAATGGGGAAAGGACCCACATGTACAAAAGTATTTATAGCAGTTCTTTTTGTGGTAGCAAAGAATTGGAAACTGAGGGGCTGCCCATCAATAGGCTGAACAAGTTGTGGTATATGAATGTAATGGAATACTATTGTGCTATAAAAAATGATGAGCAGATGGACTTCAGAAAAATCTGGAAAGACTTACATGAACTGATGCTGAGTGAGGGGAGCAGAACTAGGAGAACATTGTACACAGTTATGGCCACATTGTGCAATGACTAACTTTGATAGCCTTGGCTCTTCTCAGCAATACAAGGTTCTAAGACAACTCCAAAAGACTCGTGATGGAAAATACTGTCCACATTCAGAGAGAGAATTAGGGAGTCTGAATGCAGATTGAAGCATACTATTTGCTCTCTTTTTTGATTCGTTTCTTCTTTCTTGAAGTTCATTTCATTGGTTATAATTCTTTTTGCAACATGACCGATGTGAAAATGTGTTTAATGTGAATGTACGTGTAGAGGCTTTATCAAATTACATGCTTTCTTGGGGAAGGGGATAAAATTTGGAACTCAAAAGCTTGTGGAAATGAATGTTGTAAACTAAAAATAAATAATTTAATTAAAAAAAAAAAGAAATGAAGATTATGAAGAATTCAGTCAAGCCTGGGAAGTTTGTATAGTCTGATGCAGACTGAAGTAAGCATAACCAGAAATACTATTTCCACAATGACCACAATAATGTGAAGAAAAAAAAAATACCAAATTGTTCCCAAACCTGAATCAATGTTGTGACTGATTATTTATGTCTTAAGAAGACTGATGCAAATGTAACTCCAGTCCCAAAGTCCAAAGCCCATTGTTATGGGACTCTTTAGTGGTGGAGATCAATGACCTAAGCCTGCGGGAAGAGGGGAATGGAGTTGGTCAGAGTGGAAAGGAAGAGAAAGGTTACACTTCTCTTTTCTCAAAGAGGAGAGAAGAAAGAGACTGAAGGGATCTAAGGAAACATTCTGTTCCCAGCAAACCTTCCTTCCAACCCACTCATTGTTTCTACATTTCTTGTAATGGGGGAGAAGGCTTTACATTTAGAGAGAATGTTTTATGTGCAAAAATAAAGAAAGAAATGATAGATAGGGTGACAGATAGTGGTGGTGAGCTGGAGAATGGAGGTTGTATGAAGGGACTAGTGAGAGAGTAGTGTTACAGAGTTTGGGCAGGGTTTGATTCTCCTTACCTATAACCTGTAAACTGGTGTTACAGGTAAAATACAAACGAAGAGAAAGCCAGGTACCAAGTTTTCAATGCTTCCTTGGCCTTGCCTCCCTTACAAGAAGCCTTCAGTGTCAAGACATAGAAGGCTTAATGAGGAAAACATACATTGCGACAGATTTAAGCTTTGTAAAAGAAAACAGGCAAGCAAACAAATAACTCCCAAAGGTGTCTCAAAATGAAATGGGCTTCCTTGAGAGGCTGTTTAGATCATTTCCTTTTACTGGAGATGTTGAAGCATGACTGGATGAGCACTTGCCAAGCATATTCTAGAGATAATACATGTACAAGGTGGATATCCAAGGTGCCTTCCAGCTCTCAAAAACTTGTTTTTAAACTTATTTATTTTATTTTGGAACTGAGTCACCAAATGGTGAATTTCTTCAATCACATAAAAAATGTAATTGGCAATAGTCATATCATAGATTACAGTTTAGAATGTAGAGAATAACGTGGTGTCTCATGTTTAGACCCCATTCTCATTGGTTTCTTTGCTATCCATTCTGTGAAACTGAAGGAAGTGTAGGCTTTTCAACCACTGTGCTCTAAAAGGCAAGCAATCATCTGTATAATAATAACTATAGGAAAGAAAAAAAATAAACCTATAAGTTCAATTTGTCAAGTCCTTTTAAAAGCAGTACATGGTAAGTAGCCTGAGAACACTGTCATATGGTATTAATTTAAATGATTATTGCTATATAACTGACCTGACCTTATCAACAAATCAATGGCAACACCCTCATTGAGAATCTACGGTTAAAATGCTTTTGAAAATAAGAACATTTACTATTCCCTAGATTTCTGAATATAGCCTGCTATTGAGTTTTATTGCTCTAATCTCAGCAGGCTGAAAACTCTGAACACTTAATAGGGTTCCCATAATTTAGAATTGTCCGTTTTGAGAGAATGGACTCTTGTAAGTAAAAGAGATTTTTAAAAAAGCAATATTCTATTCAAACAATTCCAATGTTCTTTGGATACACACGCATACATATATAACTATGCACATGTGTATATTATATATGTACATTCATATATGCATATGTGTATTTGTTTATGTGCATGTGTGTGTGTGTGTGTGTGTGTGTGTGTGTGTGCATATTTTATCTCCTAACATAGTGCAAGCTTCTTGCAGGTAACTATGGAATCTTGTTTAACTTGGTTTTCCCCAGCACCTGTTACAATATAGAAGAAACTAAGGCAACAATAAATATGGGGAGGCCATAGCTCATCTCCCACCCCGAGGCTATCTTACCTCAATAGTTAAAAACTGGGAGATTTGCCTTTGATAACAAGTGGCAGATTCAGAACTCGTGTCTAAGTCTTTTCACTTTGCCTTTCATCTATTACACACTGCCTTATTATGAGAGGGAAGGAGATAGAGAAAATGTAGAAAGTCAATCCACCAAGTCATATAATAAAATTCTTTTTAAAAAAAATAGAGGGAAATTTAAAGAGTTGAAGGAATATTCAGTGCTCATGGCTAAGCTGTTCCAATATGATAAAAATGACAATACTCCCAAAGTTAATTTACACACTTAATTTTATGCCAATGCAACTTCTAAAGGACCACTTCACAGAACTTGATAAAATAACAAAATGCAGTTGGATAAATCCCAGATTTACATTATGAAGGGAAAAATTGTAAATCAGGAATAAAGGGGGAATAGCACATCCAGACAACCTATCTTATAGTGTTGCAGAGATAAAAATCATTTGATTTTGGTTAAAAAACAAAAAAGTCAATCAACTGAATGAACCACATGAGTAAGAACTAGAATCAAGTCACTAAACCCGTGTTCATAAACCTGAAAACATAAGTTACTTAGGAAAGAACTCTATATTTGATTTAAAAAAAAAAACCAAAAAACTACTGGAAAGGCTGTCTGTTAGAAAGCAAGTTTAGACCAATACCTTACACTCTTTTGCACAATACATCCTAAATGAATATGTGACCATAATATTAAAGATCCAATCATAAAATATTAGAAGTATATTATATATCTTTTAATCCATGTATAAAAGATTTTTTTAATTTAAAAAATAATTTAGTTATTAAGCATTTATTTTGTTCTTTTCACTTCCCCCCCACACACTGAAAAGAAAGGAAAAAAGAAAAAAAAAGAATTCTTGAATCATATAAACAAAGTCAAGCAAATTATCTTGCTAGCCACATCCAAAACTGTGTTTCTTATATTGCATTTTAGTCCATTATTTGACAGTCAATGAGGCAGCTGGTGGTCAGGAAGACCTAAATCCAAACCAACCTCAGACACTTTCTAGCTGTGTGTCCCTGGGCAAATTACTCAACCTCTGATTGCCTGACAAAATGAATCCACTGGATATACTGGAGAAGAAAATGGCAAACCACTCCAGTATCTTTGCCAAACCATTCCAGTGTCTTCATCACCCCAAATGGTGTGATGAAGGGTCAAACACAACTGAAATAACTCAACAACAATAGCAAAATCTGTCATTTAATGGGTAGCCTTCTTCATCAATCTTCTGGAATCACAAATAGCAGCACTTTTTTTTTGAAGCTACATCAATTGTGGAATGCAAATGAAATAATACGGTGCTACAAGAAACAATGAATATGATGAACACAGAAAAGAGTGGAAAGACTTAGATGAACTGATGAAGAGTAAAGTTGTTGGTTTCAGTCTTTTTGACTCCATTTGGGGTTTTCTTGGCAAAGATACTGGAGTGGCTCGCCATTTCCTTCTCCAGTTCATCTTACCAATGAGGAAACTGAGGCAAACAGGTTAAGTGACTTGCTCAGGGTCACATAGCTGGTAGGTGTCTGAGGGCAGATTTGAACTCTGGAAAATGAGTCTTCCTAACTCTAGGCACAGTACTCCATCCACTGCCTCACCTAGCCACCCTTAAAGTTAGCAAAGCCCAGAAAACAATATCATCTTACCAATTTGCCTTTTCTCAGTCTCCATCACCTTTGATTTCTCTAAAACATGACAGTAGAAGATCATAGGACTGAGAGCTTGAAAGCACCTTAGACATCATCTAAGCTCATAGGCTCTTGAAGGGCAACTAGATGGTCTAGTATGCAGAGAGTGCTGTCCTTGGAGCCAGGAAGATTCATTGTCCTCAAATTTGGTCTTAGGCATTTGCTCGCTCTATGACTCTGGGAAATTCGGGTAAGAGTGTTTGCCTCAATTTCTTCATATGAATGGAGAAGGAAATGACAAACTACTCCAGTATTTTTGCCAAGAAAACACCAAATGGTTTTTGCGTGGCTAGGTGGCATAGTGGATAGAGTGCCAAACCTATAGTCAGGAAAACACATTTTCTTGAGTTCAGTTCTGACCTCAGACTGAATGGCTATGTGACCCTGGGCAAGTCACTTATGTTGGCCTCAGTTTCCTCACCTTTAAAAAGACGTGGAGAAGGAAACGGCAAACCATTTCAGTATTTCTGAAAAAACCCCAAAACAAATGGTATCACAAATGGTCAAATATGACTTAAAATGACTGAATAACAAGAAGCTCAGAAGACCATGAATTTCGAGCTGAAAGAACCCCTAGAAGTGACTGAATTTGCCTCTTCATTTTACAGTTGAGGAAACCTAGACCCATAGAATTGAAAGTGACTTGACCAAGGTCAACCACATGTGAAACAGCAAAGCCGGAATTTAAACTCAAGCCATCTGATTCTAAATTCAGAACTCTTTCCAATATATCACTCCAACTGTTCAAACGCTCCAGAAAGATTAGCAAAGAATAACTGAGTGAATAAAGTCACTAAGCACTGCCATAAAAATATCTATCAGTCATAAAAGATTAGGAAGTATAAATAAGGTTGACATGTAGACTGATTTTCACAAAAAAAAATTGTGTTTGATTTAACACTATGTATGCTTAGAATAATGTGAATAAAATATGTGTCTGCATCAAGTGAGCAAGTGTGTGGAGAGGAACCAACGGCCACAGCTGGTGTATTGGGAATCAAGATGGGCTCTTAGCACTTATTCAACCAAGTGTGTTGGTAAGCAAAACAGGCTCCTTAGCACTTAGTTCAACAAGTGCCCTTGAAGAGTTTGGCTTTTGTTTGCTTTGAGTAATTCAGCTATTTTATTGAATCTTGCTAAGTGCTAAGCCCCAGGCCCAAACCCCTATTAGGGGTAAAACCTATGTGAGTGTGGATTGGCAACTAAGGTGGGATCCAAGGTGGGGCTAACTCCAGGGAGGGCCTAGTTTACATGTCTGAGACAGCAGAGGCTTTTAGACCACATGGTTTTAAGTCGCCTCTTTGTGACGATTCTAGGTCACGTGGGTGAGTGGCATTTGTGACTCACCCCTGATGCTGACAAAGATATAAAAATGAGGGGTTGGCCTCCTCTTCTTTGGAGCTCTTTGCCGCAGCAGTGGTGGTGCGTGACTCTGGGCCAGCCCTTGTTTTGAGTTCCCGGCTGAACCTAGATGTTGGTAACTATGAATCTGTATTGGGTCTGTCTGTTGATGTTTGTAATTTGTTTGTAATTTGCTCTGAAGTTCAGGGTGCTGGATTTTCCCCCTGAACTAAGTGAATGATATTTGTGTGCTGAATTAAAGTAAGCTTGCCAACCCCTTAACCTTGCTTTCCTTATTAAGGCAGATCAAAAGAACCTGTGCTGTCCAGCAGCTTTCTGGGTGCTGGCTGTGGGTGGATCTTTCACCCCCACAGAAGCTGCTAGCCAGATTGTGGAAACACCAAGTACCCTTGAAGAGTTTGGCCTTTGTTTCCTTGATTAAATTAGGAGTCTTTGATGACCTTCTTGCCTCAAGGGAAAACCTAGTTTACATGGGTTTGAGTGACATGTTTGTGACATCAGAGGCTTTTAGACCATGTGGGAGGGGGGTAAGTCACATTTTTGTGATGATTTTAGGTCACGTGGATGAGTTGTGTGTGTGTCTCACCTTTGACCCTGAACAAGACATATAAAACCAGGGGTTGGCTTTCCTTTTTCAGAGTTCAGAGCTACAGTAATAGTGATGCGTGACTCTGAGCCAACTGTTGTCAAGCTCCTGGCTGAACTCAGATGTTGACTATGTTATGACTATGTTAACTATGAATTGTATTTGGTCTGTTTATAAATGTGTGTTTGTAATCTGTTTGTATTTGCTCTGAAGTTTAAGGTGTCGGCTTTTTCCCCTGAACTAAGTAAATGACATTTGTATGCTGGATTAAATTGAAATTGTTAACCCCTTAACATTGCTTGCCTTAGTAAAGCAGATCAAAAGAACCTGGGCTTGCAGTGTTCTGTTGTTGGTTTTACACCCCCCACAGCAGCTGCTAGCCTACTTGTTGAAACAGTTGGCTAAAACAGGTCTACTTGTATAGCTGAAAACTCTGCTGATATAAGTGAATAAAAGCAAATCTAATTGACCAGTAGGAAATCAGGGATCCCAATGGGGAAATCCTGCCCAGGTACTCTCATTCAATTATGTTGTCCATGTTTTCAATTCTTTTGAAATCTGTGAAAATTAAATTATAAACTTTAATTTTAGTGTCAGAAGAATGAGCCAGGAAAGAAAATGTATAAATTTTAATGTTTGTCAAAAGGCTAGCCTTTTTAAAAAAAATATGAAAATTCATGGTCAATACAATACTGAGAAAATAAACAGTGCTTACAGTGATAAAATTGGAATCACTCTTAGACTGCACTAAGGAATCATCAGTTAGAAGTCATATTCAAAGACTCTGGAAATACAGGCACACTATATTGGTTGAAGCGTGAATTAATCCAACCATTCTCAAAAGAAATTTGGAATTATGCTAAAAAATGACTAAAATGTGCTAGCCCTTTGACCCTGCAATACAGTTGTGTGTAGGTATATGGGATGTTCAAGGAGGACTAGCACATCTGATATAATGGCTTGCCAAATTCTTTTCAGGGCTGCTCCTTCATTATTGGTGTCTACCTAGCACTCAACTCTCACCTGTGACTCCAAGAATCTGTAACATGTGTAGCAGCCACACCCCCATAAACCATCTTGGCAGAGAGGCTAAACCAGGTTGAGAGTGACTGACAGGCCTCCAACCCATTGGTGAGTTAGGGGGGTGTCTACTCCAAGCATGTGAAGACTTCACCCAGTGGGATGGGTTGATGAAAACAATTTTTTTTTTTACAACAGCCGTGAAGGCAGCTAAAGCAGATGCTGAGGAGTGCTTAGAGCTTGTTTTTGTATTACGTACATTTATAGATCACTTACTCTTTGTGAGATCTCTCTGGTTGGTTACCTAGTAAAGGTTAAGTAAAACTAGTAATACAGTAATCTCATCTGAAAGTACATGCAATATTACACATCTACCACCCCCTCATTTTTTAAATGAACAAAAATCTATTTTCTCTCTTTCCTTCTAGTACCCACCACATTAAAAAATGGAACAAAACACAAATTCCTTGGGACAAATGTGCAGAGCCAAGCAAAATAAATTTCCCCAGTGGCTGAATAGATAGATACAGAGATAGGGATAGAAATAGATCATGAAGAAATCTGTCATCTATCTATCTATCTATCTATCTATCTATCTATCTATCTATCTATCTATCTATCTATCTATCCATCCGTCTATCCATCTGTCTGTCTGTCTATCTATCTATCATCTATCTGTTTCATTCTGTACCCCAAATCCATCACTTCCTTCTAATATATAGTATGTTTTATCACTGGTCCTCTGAGTGGTCATTGAATTTATCGTCGTTTTTACAGTTTTCAAAATTGTTTATTTTTACAGTGTTGTTGTCGTCATCATATAGATTGTCCTCCTGCTTCTGATTATTTCATTCTTAGTTTATAAAAGTCAAAATTGTTCATTTTTATAATGTTGATGCTATAGTACAAATTATTCTTTTGATTCTGACCCCTACCCTCTGCATAAATTCATGTAAGTCTTTCCAGGTCTCTTTGCAATCATCGATTTCCCCATTTCTTACAGTATAATATTACTCCATCATATCCATATAACACTAATTATTCAGATATTTCCCAGTTATTGTACATCCTCTTAATCATTATTTTTGTTTTGCCACCACAACAAGAGCTGTTATGTGAGGTAATGTTTTATACTCAGAGAGAAAAAGACAAGTTGGAAAGCTTCCAAGAGACACCTAATTGAAATAGGGAAATTTACAAGTTTCCTTAAATAGACCAATTATATGCAATTCAGAAGAAAGAGACATTTTTATTGGTGCAATATCTTTGGTACTAGAGGGTCTACTTTTATGAATCTACTTATCATGTTTGACTGTCTCTGCTGCTACTACTGTGTCTCTTCCTTCCCCTTTCCACTGGGTGGGAGAGGAATTAAATTTGACCAGACTGTATTGGTATTACATGTTATTTCCTCTAGACTGAAAATCCCAAATTCCTTTAATCGGTCTGTGCATACCATGGTCTCTAGCCCTCTCACCATCTCCATCACCCTTCTGTAGACATTCTGAAATTTATCAGTGTTCTTTATTTCTAGAAGGGATTGGTTTCTCCAGATTTTATGCCACAATCCACATAGGATTAGAACTTAATTAACAATTGGTATTTGAATTGGAAAGAGTCGATGCGACATGTGTGTATTCTTTAATATTTCTTTAAGAAGAGTTTTTACATGAAAAATACTTTCTTATTCCCTCTCCCTATAGCAATAAATAATAATTATTAGATCTTAAGCAGAATGGGTTCTCTCTGTCTCAAAATCCTGGACTCAAGTAGATCTCAATCAGAAACAGAATAGAGTTTATTTAATCCAATCAAACCAAATCAAACAAAACATCACTCATCCACAAGTCTACAAATAGGAAAAAAAAACTATCTCGGCTAAGTCTCTGCTATCCTCAGTGGTCTATATAACCCCCCAGATATTACTGCCGTGTAGTTGAGTTCTCTGCTCTCACCATCTCACCTCCAAGGGAAAACACTGAAGACCCATTTGTTTCTAGATGTGCTTTCTTTCCTTTGAGCCATAACTTCTCCAGGGATCTAAACAGTCTCCCAGACAGTACTACCTTCTTCCCTACCCTTGCCCAAGGAGAAAGGGTTGGAGGTTGCTAGAATTTCAAATTTCCATCTGAAATGTACAGAGGAAATAAAGCTCCTAGGATTCATGGAGTTCAAAAACCAGCCTTGCTCCTTCATGTCATGGCTCTGTCCAAGACTGCTTTTTAGCTTTAGCTCTTCCTCAGTTGAAGAAGCAAATATTGTCTGCAAGTTCTTATTCTATCAAAAAAATCATGGTCCCAGGAACTTCTCCTCTTGTTCAAAAAATCTTTTATCATTCTACATTTGACTACGTTCTCTCTTCAGGCCATGGTTCCCTGAAGGGGATTAGTTGATGCCCAGTCTTCTGTGTTGTTACTGTGTGAATCTCTATGTGAAGCTCTTCTCCTATCTGTGTTTTTCAGATCTTATCCTCTTTGTCCCTAGTTCCCCTTTTGTGGGTCAATGTCAAGTGTACAGCCCATTGACAATGAAACCTACAGCAATGATAAAAAGTCCATTAGCCAACTGAGAACTTAGGATGAGGTTTACATTATTTTTAAGAAGCCTATCAATTGCTGAATAAAGTCTCATGTCAACGCAGATGTTCACACTTTGTATCAGGAAATATTTTCAATGTCACAATAAAGGCATCATCCTTTACCCTTGTTAACCTGCAAATAACTAGTTAGATAGCTAGATAGAAAGACAGACAGACAGACAGATAGGTAGATAGATAGATAGATAGATAGATAGATAGATAGATAGATAGATAGATAGATAGATAGATAGATAAAAGATAAACTTTTCTTGGGCCCGCACTTTATGTTCTTTCTCTAATTGAAAACCAAACCAAGGTGTCTTCAGAAACATTGACCTTCATCCTTAATTGTATATACCTCTCTGAGAACCTAGAAAGGCTCCATAGTGTAATAGATCTTACAGAAGCAGCTGCATGATTCTCTTTCCTGAATATTTTCCTCAATATCTTGGATCCCCTCAAAGAATTTTCTGCCCATGCATCTCATGTCAAAGTCTATAAGAACTTCCATAATCATCAATGTTTTGTGAGGCTCTTGGCTTCCCATTACTGAGTGTCTTTACTCATACCAAGACAAATTATACGATGTTCCTCTAGGTTCCTATATACCTCCCTTGCTGCTTAGAAGGCTGCTATCTAAACTTAACCAATGTTTTTGATAAAAAACTAAGCCTAAAACAACCAAAAATCCATTAAAATCTATTTAAAAAACCCCAAATCTATGATACCACAAATAACTGTCTAAAACATAATAAAAAATAAAAAAAGAAGATTTAAAAATTCCCCCTAAAAGAAGAGCCCTCATCATAGGATAGAACGCTAGACTTAGAGTCAGGAAGACCTGAGTTCAAATAATGGCTTCAATTCTTACTAAATATGGGGCAATGGGGCAATCATTTAATCCCTTTTCCTAAATTTCCTCATTGTTGGATGGGTTTAATAGCAGGTGTTGGTATTATTATAACATCTCACAAAGTTTTGTATGGTTCAAATGACAATCTATCTAAGACACGTCATGAACCATTAAACACAGTGTACATTTCAGCTATTGTTCTTTTTTGTATCAGAGACTTACATTCCTTCATCTTTTGGACAGTTAAGAAGAATATATCACGTCTACGAACATTGTTTCTACATTATTTGTGACAATTAGGTTATTAATTTTTTGTTTGTTTTTGTATATTTTAAGACTTGTTTGTACAAGAAAACCAAACAAATGAAATAATAAAACCCTTTTGTAGTCTCGTATTGCTTCTAGGACAAAATATGAAATCCTCTTCTGGCGTCATAGTTCTACACAATTTGTCTCCAGCCTACCTTTTTCTTCATACACTTCATGTTTTAGCCAAAGTGGACTACTCTTAATGGTTTCCTGAGCTTGGCATGCCTCTCACATATTCATATATTCTTTTAAGCCATCCCCACACATGGAAAGTATTCCCTCCTTATCCTTGCCTCTTAGAAGCCCACTTTTATTTTTCTTTCAGGGCTCAGGTCTGATGGTTTCTTCCCTAAGTCTGCTCCCACACTTGTCAATGTTCTCTCTTTCCTCAAATTATTATACATTTATCTATCTATGTTCATACAGAATAAATCTCATTGACAGTTGAGACTATTCTGCTTGTTTTTTTCTTTTTGTATCCTCAATGCCTAGCATAGTAGCAGGTGATTAATAAATATATGTTGAGTTAATTTAAATTGTAGGCAGTTGGGAATGTAGAACTAACTAGATCTCAGAAAGTTTCTTAGGCTTACAAGTACGTAATTATTTTGTTACACATTTTTCCTAATTTTTAAATCCACTTCTCATAGCCTCTAGTAAAGCCTTACTCTGATATCCCTATATGGAAATGCAAATGGTTATTCCAGTTGTTCCAGTATCCCACAACTTCTGGGAGCTCCTTCATGATGCAATGTAACCAGATGTTACTCTCTCTTCTGAGCCACACTTTCTCCCAGGACTGAAGAAAGATAATTCTTATAAACTTAGGGACAGATTTTGTTTCTATCATTGAACGTGAGCCCTGTGAAATCCACAGAGGGTTGACCACCAGATTGATGAATTTTTTGGACTCAGCTCATAAAAAGAAACTTGGCATAGTGGATAGAGAGCTGGCTTTGGACCCAGGAAGACCCCAGCTTAACTCCTGTCTCTGACATACCGGCTGTGTGACCCTGGGAAAGTCATGTGTCCTCTCATTACCTTAGACTCTTTAAGACTATAGTAGTTATAGTTTAAATTATTATCCACTGTGCCTTTCAAGTGTGGGGGATGACTTAAGAGAATGCATAGCTGTGTGAGAGGAATGCTAAGTTCAGATTTGCATTAGGAGAGGCAATTCCTTATGCCAATGAAATCACAGGGCTAGTCCTCATTCCCTAGCCCTAGAATTCCAATTTATGTTAGTGGAAGAGATAACTAAAAAAGGGGAGGAAATGCAGACCATATTTCTACAATATTTTAAGATTTACAAACAACTTTCATTCGAACAACCTCATGGCTGTGTAACTATAATCATCCTTATTTGACAGATGGGTAAACTGAGGCCTAGAGATGAGTAAGGCAATGTCCTAGGACATATAATTAGCAATGTCAAATAGGGTATTTGAATGTTAGAACCAATATTAATAGTGGCTATAGCATCAAGGAGAGAACTTGGCACAGAATGCAGTAGTTTCCTAAGACAATATCCATCCCCCTAGAGTCAAAGTACCTCACTGCTGTGACCATTTTTACTATTTTGATAACATAGTCATTAAGAATGAATCTAATAAGCTAAGAAATTTTAATTCTGCTTCTATTCCCCCTGCTGTGAATCCCCGGTAGACTCATACTTCTGACCTTTAATGAAGGGTTATTACTTTATATTAAAGGTAGCCATCTTTCAAACTAACTGTCTATTGGGGAAAGTTCAGTGAACTGGAAGCTGCAGCTGATGAGCTCCTGAGGAGGTATCTGACCTTATAAACAAAAGTAACAACCAAATCTCAGTCATAGAGAAACCAGGGCTGTGTGCAGGTCTACATAGACCCTAATTCCTAGGATGAAATAAGAAAAAAATTCAGTCACAGTCAGTTATTTTGTTTACAGGATGTCCATGAAATTGGTCAATTTGTTCTAATCAGTCAGTTCCATGAAATATCAGTCACGCTAGTTGTTTGGGACCTCAGGAATATCAGTCAAATAATTGCATTTGAAATGCGTGCATCTGAAATGATTGTAAGAAATGTTCTATGTATAATAAAGGTATTCCTTTTATTGTTTAAAATACTAAAACAAAGTGAAATATTTACATCAATACCTTTAAGCCCATCTAATTATTCTTTGTTGTTCGGGGACATTAATTATTCTTTGGAGAAAAATGTTGAATTGTAGAAAAATACTTCAAGTAAAGCCCTTCTTGGTGCTTCGATGAGGCGTGGAGGTGGCCTGAAGTTCACAAATGTTATGCTTGTGGGGTTTAAGATCCATAAGGTCCTTTTAAGATAGAAAGACTCCACTATTGTATTAGAGAGGCAGGGTGGAAGAGAAAGGGGAGAAGAGAGAGAAGAGGGAGAAGGAGAGGAAGAGAAAGAGAGAGAGAGAGAGAGAGAGAGAGAGAGAGAGAGAGAGAGAGAGAGCGAGCCAGGAAATTTGCGTTTGTCCCTCATTTCTTCTGGGGATGTTGTCCTCGTTATGGTCCATCTGGGAAGATGTTTTATATCCATTTGCAATAAGTGGGAGAAAATGTAGCCTAATTCAGGGTAGCATGACAAGTTTTTTTTCTTCTTCCAATTTGAAAAGGGCTGGCAAAGAAAAAAATGCTAATTTCACAAGTCATGGAATCGTCATTCTGAGTTGACATTATTTAGTTCAAACACTACCTCTCTGATTATTTACGAATTGTTCTTCCTTTAGGTACCTCAATTTCCTTGCCTGTAAAATGGGGATAATCATTGTACTACCTGCCTCAAAAGGCTGCTGTGAGGAAAATACTTTGTAAAGCAGACAGTTAGGATGTGCACTGAATAGACTGCTGGACATGGAGTAAGGAAGACCTGGGATCCATCCAGCTATAGACATGTACTTACCCTGGGAAATTCACTTACCCTCTCTTTGCCTTAGTTTCCTTATGTGAAAAATGGGGATATGAACAGCACCTGCTTTTTAGGCCTATTGTGAGGATCAAATGAGATAAAATTTGTAAAGTACTTTGCAAACCTTTAAGTGCTATGTAAGTACTACCTATCATGAGTAAAAACTTATAGTGGGTTTATAATGTAAGGTGTTATAGATACTATTATTAATAATAACAACTCATTTAACTTCTGCATATCTTAGTTTCTTCATTTGTAAAATGGGGATAGTAATAGCAACCTACCTCTGAGGGTTGTTCTGAAAATCAAATGAGATGATATTTGTAAAGCACTTGGCACAGTGCCTGGCACATAGTAAGTACCATATAAATGTTAATAATAATAATTATTATTATTATTATTAATTACTGGCTTGGCAATGGACTGTGTTATCTTTTAGCCATAGGTCCTCCTAGATATGTGCTCATCACCACTAGGGTATTTGCCCTGTGATTAATATTTTTAACTACAAGTGACTCTTGAAGACCCCTTGATAAGCCATGGAAAAGTTAGAGTCTCCTTTTGGCAGTGGAAATGTGTACACCAAGGAAACTGGATCCTTGAAGCATTCATAATATTGTAGCATTGGGACCTAGAAGGGATCTCAAGGATCTTCTAGGCCAGGCCCCTTATTTTATAGGAGATTAAGAACCAGAGCCAAGGGTGGATGAGGAGGGAGTCACTTGTTTAAGGTCATATGGAAGCAGGATGTGAGCCCTTAGCCCCAAACTCCAAGTATGGTCCAATGAGGTTTCCTGCTACATACACTAACTCTCACTTAATTTTAAAAGGATTTCCTGACTTTGTCACCTCTCTGTCACAGAGTCAGCTAGGTGGTTCAATGGATAGACTGCTGGGCCTGGAGTCAGAAAGACCTGAGTCCAAATCTGGCTCTACTCACTTACTAGCTGTATGACCCTGGGGAAGGGACTTAAGCTATTTCTACTTCAATTTCCGGGACTGGGAATAATAATAGCAATTACCTCCCATGTTGGATTTTTATAAGGATCAAATGAAATTATATTTGTAAAACACATAGCAACATGGCTAGTAAATAGCAGGCTCTTAAAAATGCTTGCACCCTTCCTTCCTATCTACCTTCAAAATTTTCATTGCTAAATGTTGCACAGTCTTTTTTCTTTTTTAAGGGATGGAAGAAAAGGAAAAATGAATTTATGTAGCAAAAAATACAATGGAACAAATCTACTATCCTAAACAAAGCCTCTAGTTAATTTCAAGAATATAGTCAGAAAAATTTACCTAAAATAGCATTAACCTAAACAATTATTTTGATCAAGAATATAAAAAGATACTAGTCTTAGTGATCCAAATTGTTTCAAATTGAGCTAAATCAAACTATGTGTATCTAAAACACAGGGTAAAGGAGATGTAGCAGTGAATATTTTAACCTTTCCAATTTGTTCCAACATCAAAGTTAGAAATGACAGTTTGAAAATTAACTGGATTTAAGCCACATAGAAACTCACCTATACATAATGATCCTGAAATGGAACATGGAAAGCAGAATGGAAAGTTTAATTATATTATCCATTCACAGTTTAAGTCTTGCAACCACATTATTCTCCCTCTCAGGATCTTATTTATATAGATAAAGAGCTGGAAGAGACCTTAAAGGTTGTGAAGTCTGACCTTCTCATTTCGCATCTATGAGATCTCAGGATCATTAATTAATTAATTAAAATTAAGTGACTATCTGAAGTCTTATTACTAATAAGTTGAGGGTTATCAATCACTTTTAGGTCCAGAGTCAAACTTTTCAGGATATTATTAGGTCAGTGATTTGAAGAGTTTGCAGAATTAAAAATCTAGAAGAGTTTTCAGTGGCATCAAATATTTCTAAATTTAACTTACTAGTTTAAAAAAACAGATTGAGGAAAAAATATTGCATTGAAAATGACTAGCCTTTGTTTCAGGGAGAAGCCTGTGGTCATAAAGCATTGCATGGTTTCCCAAAAGCAATCAATGATTACTAAAAGCTACTATGAATTCAGCAATGTATTTAAGTGAAATTGTATTTTGTTAAACACAACACTGCCTACATGCATTTCATAGGAACACAGAATCTCAGATTTGGAAAGAACTTTGAACTTTCTAACCTTGTTACATATTTCACCCTTTTACAAATTCACTCATCAACTAAACTGACCTTCCTGCTCTTCCTCATGCACAGCAATCCATCTTCTGTTTCTGCATCTTTCCATAGCCTTGCATAGGCCTAGAACACATTTCTTCCTTATCTCTGCTTTTTAGAAACCCTTGTTGTTCAGCTCAAATGATACCTCCTAAATGAAGCATTTTCCTGGTGCCTTTATCTACTGATGTTGTCCCTCAACTACATTAATTGAATACTTATTTTTTACATACTTTGCATATGCTTACATGATTACATATTGTCTCCACTTTTAGAATGTAAGCTCTTTTAGAATAGAAGCTATTTTATTTTGGTCTTCATATCACCAGCATATAGCACAGTGTTTGGGATATAATAGATGAATGAATAAATGAACGAATGAATAAATGAAAAAGCATTTATTTATATAACAATATGACTTAGCTGCTCTGTTCTCTGCCTCTCAAGTCAGACTTGTGATAATTTATCTTCCCAGGGTTCTCCAGTGCCTGAAGGAATTAGGAAATCTCTCTCCTCTGTCATCATCAACTCAAGCCTTCTCCAAATGTGTTAGAGGACATTTTAGGGGCCCAGAGAACAGAGGCTCAGTTCCATTTAGCCACTTAACATCAGGTTAGTTTTTACAAAGGGGTGTTTACTTCAAAGGTATAGCAAGGACAAATGTGTTAACATTTCCCCCAAAAGCTTGAGGCATAACCCTTACTCATGGTAGTCTGGGGAGAAGAGGAATTAGGCTCACAGTTTAGCTCAATTTGAAAATGTTCATTGTCCACTGAGTTCAAATATAAGCCAGCAGAACAAGCTTCTGCTGAGCTGAAGTTCAGTATTCTTGTCCTCAGGATGTGGCTTCTGGACTGGCAATAACATCTGGCCCTGATTCCTATACTCTGAGATCACCTAGAGCCCTGGGCCAACTTGGAATCTCCACTCCATGTAACTAAAATGGAAAAGAATTAATGAAAAGACAAAAGACCCAGGGCTATTTAGGAAAGTGGGGTCATTGGGAGTGCAGGGCTATGGTAGAGCCAGCTCAAATCTGCATAGCATAGATAATTTTTAAATACTAAGTTTGAACACGGCAGAACTAAGCAAACTACAAATCAGGATTAGATTTATTATTTTGTTGATTATCTAGATTTATGAAAGCATGGATAAAATAAATATTAATACAGATTAAACTTAGAAGTTAGTCATGAGTATTTTTGTTTTCCAGAAAGGAGGCTGTTAAACATTTACCAGCACACCACTGGTGAGGTTTTAGGTTACTGGTGAAGGAATCCTTTATCCTCACATGAAAATACCATGAACTCCCTTCAGGTGATGTCAGACTACCCCAAAGACTCAGGCAGTTTCAGCCTTACAGGCAATGAAAGAAGGCTTTAACAGGTTAAAATATCTAAGTACCCTCTAGATCTCCAGCCCCTGAAACAGGCCTCCAGAATCTTCAGTATGGATAACACTACCCCAGGTGGTCCAGGTATTCACCAAACCTCTACTTCATTAGCAATTTACTTTGCAATAAGTACTGTTCTAAGAGCTGATGATGAAAATAGCAAAAGTGAGGCAATAATTGCTCTCAAGCAGCTTGCATGTCTAGAATAGTCAGGAGAGGGAACATATAAAAGAAAGTTCAGGTGGGATTAATGATAAAAGGCTACATAACTGGTCTTATTACTAATAAGTTTATGGTTATCAATCACTTTTAGGCCCAGAGTCAAACTTTTCAAGATATTATTAGGCCAGTGATTTGAAGAGGTTGCAGAATTAAAATTCTAGAGGAGTTTTCAGTGGCATCAAATATTTCTAAATTTAGCTTACTAGTTTAAAAAACACCTTGAGGAAAAAGTATGCTATAATTTGAATTACATTCCTCTTTGAAAAGATTGATTCCCCCCACCAAAGTTTGTACATTCACTTAATTTCCAAAGGAGAATAATTTTATTATAACAAAATTCCTTTAGATACCAGAATGATCAGTTATAGAAAAGACAAATTTCCTGCTTGACAAGAAATTGTGCTTTTATTTTATTTACAATAAATTATTTATTTTATTTACAATAATTCTAGACAAAATTCTCAGTAAAAATTAATTAATCCTCATTGATTAATAAGTTGATTGATATAAGAGCACAGATAATGTCTTACCTGAACTCTGTTTTCTGCCCCTACGTCTATTAGAATTTTGTGTACAGTAGGTGGTTAGTAAATATTAGACTGAAGACTGAGTTTCTTTAGGTCTTCTAATTGTGCCTTATTTAAAGTTTAAGAGGAGGATTGGCAAAGATAATGAAAAAAAATGACAAATGTTGGAAGGGCTTAGGGAAAGAGATACACTAATGCAATATTTGTGGAGTCGTGATGTTCTCTAGCCAGTCTAGAAAGCCATGTGGAAATCTGCCCCAAAAGACACTAAACCATAAAAACCTTTTGATCCAGTAGTAACACTTATAAACCTATACCTTACAGCAGGTCTGCAGAACATGCAGCTGACCAAAGGATTTCAGGTGGTGTGAAAAATGTAGACTTGCCACTGCACACCCTCCTGTTTGTCACATGACCTGTGGCAACCAACCATCATAGTCTATCTCCAATCTAACTTATTTGCAGCCTGAAGAAGTTTAGCCTACTTTAATTTTGGCCCCCACCTACTGACAAGTTGTGCAGGTCTGCCCTACAGAGATCAAAGAAAGAAGAAAAAGATTCATATGTACAAAAAATATTTCTAGCAACTTTTTTTGGTAATAGAAAAAATATTGGAAAGTAATGGAGTAGCCACATTTTGGGGAATAGATAAACCCGTTATGGCATATGGATGTGATAGAACACTGGTGTGATTTCAGAAAATTATGAAATGGATAGTTTCAGAGGAAAGTGGGAAGACATCTGTGAATGGATGCAGAGTGAATTGAGCAGAACTAGGATAACACTTTATGAAATGACAACAATGTTATAAACCAACTTCGAAAGACTGGAGACAGAGAGATAATAAACTTAAAATACAGCATGAGACAAACCTTTTGGGACCTCACTAATTCAATGTGGGAATTAATTTTGGATGACTATATTTGTTTCTAATGACTATGTGTGTTTATTATGAGCTCTTTTTCTACCTCCCACCTCCACCAGTGGGAGTAAAGAGCAGAAGGGGAAAAAGTGCTAATCAATTGGAAAAAAATGAAAGTGAATAAAAAGAAATAAAGTTCAAGATATAGACCCTCCACTGTAGTCCTAATACAATGCCCCATTGTGACACAGTAATGCCTCTAGGTACTCAAGGGCTATGTCCACAGAGTATAAGTATCTCTGACAGATCCTTGGAAATTATTCCAGTAGTGCTGTAGGAGAATATATCTACTGTCTGAGGACTCATCTAATTACAGATGAACTCATCTCCAGAATGCTGGCTATCTTTTGACCATGGTGATTCATGAAACAGATGAAATAGATACTTCTCTCATTTTAACTCTATACATTTTCAGAGTACAGAAAATTTTGATCAAAGAAAGAATAAATTTAATAAAACTAGAAAAGACAGCAAGCCGCTTTCAGTCCAAATTTTGAGTTTAATAATATGACAATGCTGTTTATTTAAGCAAATAAAGAAAGCTGAATTTTTTGACATTCAATGGGATGGTTTCTCATTCTCATTCAGAGACAACACTGGCTGGCTGTCATTTCAGCATGGTGACAGCAGGGCTCAGACAAGAAACCTTACTTACCTGAAAGTTTCTGTGATATCACAGAATGCCAGCATATCTCTGGGTATGAGTCACTCAGAATCAGCCATTACTCATACAAAATAATTTTGGAGATTGAACAATAGGATATAAAACATTTATATATGAGAACTAGAGTTCAGAAAAATCATAGATTTGTAATGAGAAGGAACTGTGATGATGTAATTCATTAATTTCATTTTACAGGACAGGAAACTGAGGCTCTAGGTGGTGCAATGGATAGATCCCCCAGACTGGAGTCAGTGAAACCTAAGTTCGAATCTGGCCTTGGACATTTACTAGCTGTGTGGCCCATGGCAAATCAAGTAACCCTGTTTGCCTCAGTTTACTTATTTGTAAAATGTCCTAGAGAAGAAAAAGACAAACCATTCCAAGTACCTTTGCCAAGAAAACCCTTAATGTGGTCATGAAGAGTCAGACACGACTGAAACAACTGAACAAAAACCATCCAAGGATGAGAACAGTGGAAGAACTTACTGAAGGTCATACTGATAGTAATGACAGAGTTTGTGTTTGAACCTAACTTTTAAATTGAGTTCAACACCCTTCTGCTGTGCCACAATAGAACTATTCTTCTCTTCTCTTCTCTTCTCTTCTCTTCTCTTCTCTTCTCTTCTCTTCTCTTCTCTTCTCTTCTCTTCTCTTCTCTTCTCCTCTCTGCTCTGCTCTTTTCTCCTCCCTTCCTCCTCCTCCTCTTCCTCCTCCTCCTCCTCCTCCTCCTTCTTCTTCTTCTTCTTCCTCTCCCTCTCCTCTCTCTCTCTCTCTCTCTCTCTCTCTCTCTCTCTCTTTGTCTCCTCCGGTGGAATGATAGAAAGGGGATCATAGTATCTTTGCTCTAGAACTGGATGACCTCCAGGGCACTTGGAATAGACTAACATCCTCATTTTATGGATATAGTAACTGATGCCTGGTACTAGCTCTACAGGCCCCAGGGGGCTGGTGGACCACTAATCTGACACCTCTATTCTTCACCACCTCTTGAGACCCTTTCCTGAATTTTCCGGCTTCTTTAAGGCTTTAAGAATATTGATATCAAGAAAGATACTATATACAACTGTATACAGCATCAAACAGCTTTAATATCATCATCACCCATTTTACCAGTTTGGATTAGAGATTTTTATATATATAAAGGGAACTCAAGTGAACCCCATATTACAGTACGAATAAAAGATTGTCACCAAAGAACTGTTATCACAGAATTAGAATATCACTTGATCACATGATGAAAGTAAGGGATGATAAGTAGATAGCCAGAGCATTCCTCTGGAACTTTCCCTGGGAGAAAGTATTGAAAGTCTACAGCAGAGGGGGTGGATGCCCTGTGCTGAACTTGAGGAACAACATGGATGAGAGTCACTTAACAAAAGGAGGCATGGTGGGTTACAATCCATATCATTGGAGGAAAGCCTTCAATCAATGAGATAACAGCCCCATTTGCCTGGCAGAATATATGTGAACTACTGCATCACCAAAAGAGAGGCAGAGGCACACAGCAACTTTCAGGGAGATCTCTCATTATCAATATATTTAAAAACATCCTTCAAATTACAACCAATTGAGAGAAAATGCAATGTGAATTAGCAAAAGGTCCAACTTTCAAAACATTTCTAAATAGATAAGGCTTTATCCGTTGAAAAGTCCTTCAACAATTCAAACTGATAACAGTGTTTTGCAAAATCAGAGGGTGCTTTTTAATTAATAGAATTATTTGTAATTTTGTTATTTAATTTTTCAGATGTGTCTGACTCTACGTGACCCCATTTAGAGTTTTCTTTGGCGAAGATACCAGAGTGGTTTGCCATTTCTTCCTCCAGCTCATTTTACAAATGAGGAAACTGAGGCAAATGTGGTTAAGTGACTTGCCCAGGTCACACAACTAGTAAGTTTCTGAGACTAAGTTTGAATTCAGGAAAATGAGTCTTCCTCACTTTAGGCCTGGCACACTATCCACTTAGTCACCTAGCTTCTCCTTATTTGTAATTAGCTACAACCATCTGCCTAAAAATAAAATGTATATGATTTTATTGATCTTTTATTCTTTCTGGCTATTACAGCAAATTATCCAAGCATTATTGTACAATCTTAAGAAGCAGCCCAGTGTAGTGAGGTATTGGGTTGGTGACCAGACTTTCAGTCAGTAAGACTTGTGTTCAAGTCCCTTTATTTAATACATACTGACCAGTCACATTTTAATACCCTAGAAACTCTCTGAAGATTCTAAATTACACAAGTTAATGATCCACTCACTGGAGGTAGTTCAGCCACTGGCAGTTCTAAGCACTGTTGCTAGGATCATAGATCTAGAGCAGGAAGGAAATTCAGAAGGATCTAGTTCATTTTACAGATGAGGAAACAAGTGCCCACTGAGGTTGTGACTTGCCTAAAGTCATGCAGATAGTAAACATCAAAGGCAGGGTCTGAACTTAGACCCTTTGGCTACAGTCAGTACTCTTTCCATTATATCAGATCTAGGCTGAAAAAAAATGACATTTACATAAAAATCTACAATAGACACCACTAGGTGGTTCAGCGGATAGAGCATCAGATCTGGAGCCACGCAGACCTGAGTTCAAATTTGATCTCAGAGAGGTTCTAGCTGTGTGACCCTAGGCAAATCACTTAACCCCTATTGCCTCAAAAATAAAATAAAACAAATATCTATAATATGCTTATAGATTCCCCCTATACCAGAATATAAAGAATTTGGAGTGAGAGGACCTAAGTTCAAATCCTAGCTTTGTTTGGCCTTCGGATATTCACTTAATCTTTCTGAGTCTCATGTTCCTCACCATAACATGACATAATTGGCCAAGGGGAATTCTAAAGTATTTTTTAACTCTAAACTAACTATAGGACCTCACATTTATCAAATGCCTTCTTTGTGGAGGGCCATGTACAAGTTGTTATAGTAGTTATAAGTATTAATAAGACAAAATCCTTGCCCTAAAAGGATTTATGATACACTGAACATTGAACATAGATCTCAATTAGAAAATGATCTAATTAAGTAAAGTGATTTTAGTTAAAGTCCAATCTTCTAACTCTTTGGATTCATTTGGTAGAGTGATAGAATTATATCCTAAAATTCTGTTTTGAATGATAATTAAATTGTAGACACTTCTCACATGTCTCTTAGACTGTCCTGAAGCTCTACTACAATCTCTTTTTCAAATTAATGACATTTTATAGTCTATGAAATTCCCATCTGCCAATCTGGATTTATTACTGTATCTAGCCTGGGTAACTAACACTGATTTCTAAGGAGAATTTGTTAGAATATAATAACCTTGGACCAAAAGGAAAACAAAAACAAATAAACAAACCCAACTCCCTAGCTTTGAGATATCATTAATTCCATTAACAAGACTCATATTTTAATGAATTATGTTTAATTAAAAATATTGTAGTCATGGAATAGTGGATAAAGAGATATGTATTGCTTCATGAAATAGAAAGCCTTTATAAATGATTGTGTCAACAGAGACAGGTAGCTATATGAGTGTTGGAGTCAGACAAGTTAGGGTTCAAACCATTAGTGCATTAAAGTTCGTTGCATGAAATATCAATGTAACTTCATTTTTAGCTGCACTACCATCAGACATTTTGACTAATTTACTGAAGTCTCTCCACTATTTGGCCCAGATATAGCTTTTGAAGCTTTAGTTCCACTGTCATCTCTTATAGTAATCCTCTGCTTGGTAATACTAGTTTCCTAACTGCCTCTCTAAAACACTTTGCATATTTTTGCCTTTCCAACCTAATGTCTCTTCTTTCCTGGAATTCTTTTCATATCATTCTCTGTTATTTTTCAAAATATTTTCCAAAAACTTTGCATTTTTGCATTTCCAAAAAACATACTTTGATATGTATGTGTAATGTGTATTCAATTGCATAAACAAAGAGATGTATTTTAGATTTTGAATAATAAATATTAAATTAAACACATGTACTACATGGAAGCATAATTAAATTTCCATGAAACCTGCCCATTTTGATTCCTATAAAGGTAGCACTTTCAGGCCATTATTTTGTTGTTATTGCTGTCTTTTGTTTTGTTTTTGGAAATGAGAACTTTAAAGGTTGATACTGAATTAATGCAGTAGGTGGTGCCAGAGATTTTTCTGTTTGTGATATATTATGAAGTTTTCCTAAAGCAACTTGAACGTAATATCAGTGTCCTATTGTTGCCTTTAACCTGTCTTACTCTAAACTAATGATCAGTCCATAGAGGTAGTGTGGCATGATAAAAATAGCATTGGATCCGGAATCATGGGGCACTGTTTTGGACATTGGACATTTTTTTGAATTCTGGCTCTGACATATGCTAGCCATGTGACAGTGGACAAGTTGATGCCTAGGATGATTTGCTTTTTCATGAGTATTTTCATAAAGATCTGTAAATCTCCCTGGAGACAATGAACCAGATGTAGGATGAATTGCTTTTGCATATTCTAGGAATATAGTATATCTCCTTCTTTTAACTGTTTGAATTCATAGATTCAATTGGTTTCAGCTGATTAGAGGGAATGCCATCTTTGTTCATCCAGCTTTATCTGTAATACCTCTAGGCATGAGAAACTCACTACCTGTGGATACAATGACTGATATTGACTAGATATAATTTATCTTTTATCTCACTCCATTTCTGCTGAACTTGGAATCAGAATACTTGGGCTGGAGTCCCAGATTGGATGCTTACTAGATGTGTGACCTTAGGCAGGTCACTTTGTCTCAGTGGGTCTCAGTTTCCTCATCTGCCACAGGAGGATAACAATAACTGCATGACTGACTTCAGAGGGTTATTATGAGGAAAGCACTAAACTTCCATAGAAAGCAAAGTGATTTGTTCATTGTTTCTTGTTTGTTTCATTTTTTTTTTATTCAAGAGATTTCAAATAGAATGAACCCTAGAAAAAAGTCACTATCCTACTATTGTTCTTTTGGACTACGTGTTCGGCAGATTTTCTACAAGTACCCAAAATGATTAGGTTTACATAATAAAGTTTGGGATGTTGGTTTAAATCATCTTTGAGACAATTCTAGAGGCAGAGGACAAATGGGGAAGATGTGCGCTTCTGATTTGTTCCTCTTGCTCTCCATATTTTGAGTTTTTCATTCTCCAAGGATCAAAAGTTATAAGTGTTCTATTACTGACACTGCTATTGTTCTTATTTAATACTCCTTTTGCTAGTCCCTGGATTTCCAGAGTCATGCATTATTGTGATCATTTAGGACAAAACAATGTCCCATGCTGTGAACTTTTCTCTCCACTAAATACTACTTCATCTTATTTTCCTCTGTCTATTTCTTTAAGGACTTTGCTTCTTGCTAGGGGAGTGATAGACTAATTTAGGGGAAAAAGATGTGTGTCTAATAATAGCTTCATACACATGGTTGGTCCTTAATAAATTCTTGCCTGAATTCATTGACTATATCATTCCTCTAAAATAAGATTTACATATCCACAGCGACCTTTGCTGCTTTCACCAAATAGGAATGAGTGAGGTAGGAATTTTAGACATCAAGGGAGGGCCCTTGGGGGAGGTATTTTTAATTTCAAAGTGAATCCTTTGTTCATATTAGATCTTTTGGGTGTCAGCCTGTCATGCATAGATGCCAACCTCATTCTATTTATGATACTTGTCATTAATGAGATCACAAATCCAAAAAAGTCCATCTAAATGCGCCATATGAAACATAGTTTAATCTCAATCCAAATATGTATTTAGGCAACTTAACAAAAGTGTAGAATTATGGGAGAATGAGGGAGAAAAGCTCCCATTGTAAAAGTAAGCTATTTACCCCAAATAACAAAATATGGATTTAAAAATGGATGTTATATCTAAGCTATGGAGTGTTTAAATTGAAAACCATTTAAGGGAGGGAATTAGAACTATTATTCACATTGTCAAAGTCTCCACATATGCCTGCAAGTCAAAATGACTTTGGGGGAGGGGGCATTTGTTTTTAAAATACAATGTCACTATAATTAAATTATTATTCAGAGTAATGAAGTGTGTAGAGTGTAATTTTGTTCTCACTATGGTAAAAGTAAGCTAATGGATAGACTTTATTGTCTTTCCACCTAATACGTTAATGCAAGAACAGGACCATTCAGAAAAGGATGACAGGAAAATAAAAAAAAAAGAAAAAGCATTAGCTGAATATAAATCCACATGTGTCAAATGTTCTTCTAACTACATGCTGTCATTATTCCTTAATTAAAACTGGTATCAACCTCACACTTTTGTTTTCTCATAAATGGTTTCATTCACATAACATGAAGACAGGAGTCTAGGCTTTAAAAAACCTTTAGCAGGAACAGCAAGGTGGTGCAGTGAATAGAGCACTGGCCCTGGAGTCAGGAGGACCTGAGTTGAAATAAGGCCTCAGACACTTGGCACACTTACTAGCTGTGTGACCTTGGCAAAGTTGCTTAACCACAATTGCTCTGTCTTCCCCCTTCCAAAAACAAACAAACAAACAAACAAAAAACAAAAAACCTTTAGCAGGGGCCAAATTATGAAGCCTTAATATATGACATAGTCTCTAGGTGTGCTGCACACAGCTGTGAGATGGTTTGCATATACAAAGGAGAAATCATTGAGGAACCTAATGAAATAAGTTTCAATTTTAGAAAATAATAGCTTTTAAAGAAATCATCATAATTTTCTGGCTCCCTAATGCCAACTATTACTAGCCATAATCAAATATTACTAATTATAAGTAAGGACTGTTTGTTGTTATAATGTTAGAATGTAAGTTCCTTGAGGACAGGTACTCTCTTTTTTTGTCTTCATAGTCCTAGAGTCTACTATAATGCTGAGCATATTATAGGGACATAATATTTGTTGACTGATTAATTGATGACAGCTTTATGCTTTCTAAAACATTTCTAAAACAGGCTTTCTCAAACACTTTCATCACAGCAGTCCTTTGATGTAGATTGTTACATATCTGATCACCAAGCTAACACTGGCTTCTTTAAGTGGATACCACCTAACATGCTTTCTTACACTGTTCCTTTATCTTTGAAAGAGTGAGTAAGGTATTAACTTAGAATTCAAGTATACTGTGTTGCTTCCATGAATTTCATGTCTGTGTCACAAGGAATTAAATCTCTCTGTCATGAAATCACTGAAATGTGAACTCATACTGAGTTTTAGATTTAAATTATTTCTCAAAATATTTAGTTCAAATAAGAACAAAAGTTATTTCAGAAATCAGGGTTAACAAATGTTCTTCTTAATGCAAGATATCATGCTTAGGACACTATGGTGGATACAAGCAGTGTGATATAGAGGACAAAGTGGTGGGCTGGAAGGCAGGGAAGATCTGAATTTGAACACTAATTCCAACATCAGTTGCATGATTGACCAAATCACTTCATCTCTCAGCCACAGTCTTTTCATCTGTTTGCAAATAAAAGAACCATCTGTGATTTCCTCAACAGGTAAAGATTCTCCATTAATAGAAATTGCAACACTTATATGAATTATTAGATAAGAGGAGTATAGCTTCAAAGTTGTCATTTAGTCCAACCCCCTTATTTTACAATGAGGTAACTGAGGCAGAAAAAAGTTAAATGAATTGCCCCAAGTGACACAGCTAATGAGTTATCTGAGATGTGATTTGGACCCAAATCTTCAAAGTCCAGTGCTTTATCTACAATGTAGAGGTTCCCGAACTTATTTGGCCTACCACCCCCTTTTAAAAAAATTCCTCAGCACTACCCAAGAAATATATTTTCTTCAACCCTTTAGTATTTTTTAAAATTTGTATCATTTCAAATATATATATACATATATATACATAAACATATATATGACATACAATGGCATATCTTAAATTTAATAAATTATTGGAAAGTTGTGGGTTTTTTCCTATATTGAAATTTTGATGATGCAATATCGTGTCATGTAACCATATAATATCATATTATAAACAAGTTGTTACACACACATATTCCTGGCAATGCATGCTGGACTTCCCAACAGCATAGGTGACAGGCTCATCTGCCGGCACTTGTTTTTTAAGATTTGTCAGCGCATTTGACTAGTGATTGATTATAACTTGCATTTTGTGGGTTTGTTTGGAAGATAATGTAATCACTACGACTTTAACTCTGTTACACAAAAGATGAAACATACCAACGGTTTTCCAAAATTTCTTCTCTTCTTTCTTTATGCTTCCACCACTCCTTTGTTTTTATTCAACCTCCCCCCCCCAATTGCACCCTAGGCTACTATCACCCCTCTGGATCTTTCCAGCACCCCCAGGGGGTATTATCACTCACTTTGGAAACCTATGTTACATCATGCTAGGTACCTCCTAGGAAATCCTCTAAAGAACAAAGTGGTTAAGCTACAACATCATATAGCTAGTAGATGACACCAGACCCAGCACCTCTAGATACCATGACTTAATCTTTCCATTCTTTCATTGATAAAATGGGGTATCGGTTTTCACATCCAGCATTCCTTATCCTCATAAGAGGTCACACTCCCTAAAGTTGCCTTTTTTCAAGGGAGTATTACTCCCAGCTGAATGCGTCATTTCCTGCTGGTCTAGATTTTAAGATATAATGGTAGATGGTAGGGAGAATGGAAGAGAGAGAGAAAGCCACTTTTCCCTAGAAGAACGGTTCCTTCTTAGGAGCTTGGATCCTATCACTGAACTGTAACTCATTTACCACTTGATTGGTTCACTGCCTAACTAGTCTTTCTTTTGACTGACTGCCAATTTTATAGATAAGTACTGGGGTATCTATGATTGTTTCAGAGTATTTCAAGAGATTTTCTATGTGGTCTTCAGGCTAATGGTCAAACACTATTACCTTCTCCAATTGATTAAGGATTTATTTACACCTAGCTTATACTTTTGATTAATCCAATGAAAGTATCCAGGCCTTCCATGGTTATAATTATTGGGGTAGGAGTAGAATTCAATCCTTATATATACAACACCCATTGAGCAATTGCTAAATAAATGCTTTACTGAATGAACAAATGTGTGAGGAGGAACTATGCTTGGTGTGGCGGAGGAAACAAAGAGGAGGATATAGTTCCTGCCTTTCAAGAAATTTCTTAGCTAGTTTCTTAATAATTTTAATTAGTAACAAAGGGCAGAATGATATGTCAATAAAGTGATGATAGTTCTCTACCTCTTTACCAACACCAGTTGCTAGGTATCTCCTCTACCCCTGTCCTCACAGATACTTGTAGCTCTCCTTTATGTTTTCTTACTTCACCAGAATGTAAGCTCCTTGAGGGTAGGGACTGCAATTTTTTTATTTATACTTCTATCTGCATTGCTCTCTCTGTTTCTCTCTCTCTCTCTCTCTCTCTCTCTCTCTCTCTCTCTCTCTTTCTCTCAAGTGTTGGTGAGTGAATTAGTAAGTAGAGATGAAGTTCTGCAGGACTGGAACAATGTCAATCTGGTTAACAAAAAGTATAAGAATTTGATTTTACTGTTTTTGGATAGAATCTTAAATGGTATGATTGAAGGGGTGGTTTGTGAATATTGAGAAAAAGAAGTAGTAATTATTAAAGATTGTCATGGTTTTGTGAAAAATGCGGGTGGCTGGCTCTCCTCTTTGGCCTCCACAGGGGTGTGGAGGTAGCATGCTGGCACAGTTGAGGAAATGGGGGGTGCCATAGCACATTCAGATCAACTGTGCTTGCAAGAGGCAGTAGACATATTATGATTAAGACTGTAGAGAGAGGACATCAGGCAGCTGCAGTGTATTATGTTCTAGTACAGTTCCGGATGCTCAAAGGATAACATGGGCTCATTGCAGCCAGTGCATTTATGCAATAAAGCCTTTTATACATTCCTGGTCCAAGTTCAAACTTTGGTACCCAAATTCCTGGCTCATAGAGCCATAAACTCCAATGTTAAAGCCAAAGACTTGATGGATGCCAGGAGTAAAGAGCAGCAGGTAAAGTAAGAATTGGAGTCTGGAGTGACCAAGTGTATTGATGACTTTATGCGCTTCATCACTACTACCATGAAGAAGATGAAGGATGCCATGACATATTTTTGAAGAATGTGTTACGGTCAATGGTTGTCAGAGATGGCAAGATGGCTTTGTTTGGTGCCCATTTCATATCCATAAGAACCATGATTGATCCATCTCCCATAGACTATAAAACAGGAGCTGTGGGATCAGAAACAAATGCAAAGGAAACACAGATGTATAGGATTTTCCTTTTCTATCCAAGAGCCTGAGGTTAAGTGGGGGCAGAGTGGGGTGGGGTAGAGGTGGGAGCAGAAGGAATGGTAAAAAGGTTTACTTGAACTGTAACTTTAAGAGTTCCCTCCTTGATGGTCGTTTCTATAGTTAGAAGAGTGTTCGTGCAAGCTGTTACCCTAAGCAACAGCTTAAAAGTGAAATCTTCCACTAGTCCTGAGTCAGGAGATAAACATTTATTAAGCATCTATGTACTATATGCCAGGTGTTGTACTAAGCTCTGGAGATACAAATGTGAAGCCATTCCTGCTCTCAGGGAGTTTAAAATCTAGTGAAAGAAGACATGGCTGGGCCAAGGGGGCGAGTAGAGTGGAGATAGGAAGTTATCCAGCATGTAGGCATAGCGGACAAGTTCAAAGAAGTACAGGTGGGTGGGAAATGAAGAAATGACTGGTTGGGGCCTCCTCCTTAAAGGGAGCTTTTACAAGGAGCTCTTCTCTCTGCTATCCAATCAGAGAGGCAAAGACTACTGATGAAGTGTGAGTACCAAGGCTGATATGATTTTGCAGGATGAAGATTCTGATGATGAGGTTCAAAGGAGTAAGAAATGGTGTCACTGGCCTGGATAGCCTCTGGAAATAGAGGCTTTTTTTGGAGGGCAGGAGCCTTTGAAATATCAGAAACTGCTTTCTTCACACAGCCTTTTCTAGGTCCACTGTCCAGATTATCTTCTATTGCTCTTCTACTGAGTGGCAGCAGGGACAACCCCTCCCCTACCACCCCAAAAGACAGGTAAGTGATACAGTGGTCAGAGTGCCAGACAGAGAGACAGGGACACCTCAGGTCAAATCCAGATTCCAACATTCTCCGTTTCTCCAAGTGAAAAATATTTCTCAAGGGGCATTGTGAGGATCAAATGAGATAATATTGTGAAGTACTTGTAATGGCACCTGGCACATAGTAGGCACTTTTTTATAAATGCTTATTCTCTTACACAGGAAATGTGCTTTTTGAACTTGCAACATGCTAAATTAAGGAATGAGAATGCCTGTTTTTGGCTGCAGAACAACTTTAAATTTCTTGCTTTATGTTATAGTAGATCAAAGGTGTTAAAACAGAGTGCCAGAAGGCTGCATACATCAAAAACACACCCTGAGTGCAATCTGAATCAAATTAAAATGTAATTGGGAAATAGTTAACAAAATAAAAATACAATAGAAAATAGATAATGTTAACATGCGAGTTTCAAAGTCAATATGCAGCCCATAGGGATCATTTTGTTCCACCTAGTTTTCCCTCTTTTTGCTTGAATTTCACACCCCTCTCATAGGTAACTGGCCTAGGAAAAAGCCTTCCTCAAAACAGAACTGAATGCAATGCCTGACCCAGGTACTGCCAATTTGTTGTCTTTAGCAGAAATGAGAGGGCAGCTAGGTGGCTAAGTCGATAGAGCACTGGGCCTTGAGTCAGGAAGACCTGAGTTCAAATTCGGCCTCAGATACTTACTAGCTGTGCGACCTTGGGCAAGCCACTTAATCCTGTTTGTTTCAGTTTTCTCATCTATAAAAGGAACTGGATAAGTAAATGGCAAACCCCTCCAGTGTCTTTGCCAAGAAAACCCTAACTGGGGTCAAGAAAAATTAGAAACAACTGAACAACAACAACTAGAAATGAATTATTCAGGGGCCCCTCTGAGAGGAGGGAGATAAAGGAGAAAAAACCCCATCATCTTCTTTGGAGCTAGGCGGGTTACAAGGGAGAACTTTAGCTGCCTCAAAGAGCAGGGGAGGCAGCTGGTATCTATTACCAGTTATCACTGCTAGTGCTTTCTCAGCAATATGTTGAACATAACCTAGTACTAGGTATTGTGTTGGAAAAGAACTCTGTTCTCTTTATAGCAGCTTCTAGCTAAATGTAATTAATGTAGCTTCCTGCTCCACCCCCTGCCCCAGTTTTGAAAGACTCTATGTTTTTATTAAGTCCTGCCCCATCCTGCAAAAAATAAAAAAAGGAACAGATTATGTTTTCTAATCTTTTTTGTTCTTTCGTAATGGGATCACTGCATTTGTAGAAAAGGGATTGCCATGGGATTGCTCTTGAATTGAGCAAAACATTTAACAAATCTTCTCTCAACTTCTCTATTTCTGTTTATGCACCATCATCTTTCAAGGCACTCAGTCTGGAAACCTTAGAGTCCTCTTTGACCCTTTCCTCCTTTCCACTCTTCATACCCAAACAGTCATTAAATCCTTTTCGGGGCATTAAATCCTGCTACATCTCTGGAATCTGTCCCCTCATCATCATTCACTCTTCCATGACCCTAGTTCAGAACTTTATTACTTCCTATCTAGACAATTTTAAGATCATTCTACATGGGCTTTTGGTCTTCAGTCTCTCTCATTTCCAGTTAATTCATCACATATCTGCCAATGTAGTGCTCCTAATATGTAGGTTTTACTATGTCATTTATTCGATCAAATTTTTTGCCTGACTCCTTACTGCCTTAGTAGCTAAAATATCAATTTCTTAGCCTAGCATTTAAGACCCTTCACAATCTGTCTCCAGCCTACCTTTCTAGGCTTATTTCACATAAATGAGCTTCAAAAGCCAAGATGATTAACTGATAGATTGAATGACAGAGTCAGAATGCCAAAAGACCCTACAGGCTTGTGTTTGCACTGTAATCTGCTCTGGTCAGATGAAATCTGGACTATATTGTCTTCAGTCTGTTCATTTAGCTAGTTGTAAGATTTTAGCAAAATGTTAACAAATGGCAGAAAACCCAGAGGATGGCAACTAGTATGGCAAAAAACCTCAAGATTATGTAATATGAAGATTGGTTGAAACAATTGGAAAAGAGAAGGTCTAGGTGGGCATAATAACTGTATTCAAGTATTCAAAGATTTGCCTGTGAAGCAGAAATGAGAATTGTTGGCAGAACTAGAAGCAATGGGCAGAAGTTATGAAGAATCAGACTCCACTTCAATGAAAAATTACCCAATAATTGTAGCTGAACAAAAGTGGAATGTGCTGCCCCAGGAGGCCAAAGTGTTTTGCTATTCATTTGAGGTCTTTAAACAAAGGCCAGATAGTTATGTTGGGCAGATTTAGTCGAGGGCTATCCTGTTCAAGGGTAGGTTAATTGGGATGATCTCTGGGTTTTGTTCCAGCTCTGACATTCTGTGATTCTATTTTGGAGCACATATTCCTGTTTCCATAGAGGTCAGGCTAGATGACCTCTGAAGTTCCTTCCAACTTTGAGATTTCCATGATTCTATTTAAAAATCTTAAGTCTTACACTTTCAAAATACTTCCAACATAGAAACTGTTGTGCTATAGATCTTGTTCTATTATACAATATCTAAAATGTTATTCAGATCCTCATCATTCCCAGCACAGACTATTGTAAGGCCTGCTAATTACTTTCTTAGCCTCAAGTCTCTCCCCTCTCCAGTCTGCCCTTTACATAGCTGCCAATGTAATTTTCCTTATTTGCACATCTGGCTGCATCATTCCCTTATTCAGTAAACTCCTCTGACTCCCTAATGTCTCCATAGTTAATATAAGTTCCTTTGTTTGGCCTTTATAACCCTTCAAAACCTGGTCATGACCTATCTTTTCAGTCTGGATATACATCATTTCTCTTCCTGTGCTCTACAGTCTAGCCAAACTGGCTTTTTCTCTGTTCCTCACATATGACATCCCATCTCTTGAAACTGCCTTTGCACTGACTTTTCCCCACCTGGGAATATATCTTCTCCTCACCTGCTCCACAGAGTCCTTCTCTTCCTTTCCTCTCTTTCTCAAAATAAAACATAAATATCACCTTTGACACAAAGCTTTTTCTGATTCACCTAACTCCAAGTACCCCCCTCTTTCCTAACATGTTTAACCCCCTTGCATTTAGATATTTGAAATTTTATTCTCTCTGTGTGTGTATATATATACATATATGCATATGTATATATATAATATACATGTACGTATATATGTATATATATGGAATAAAAATTTGAATTTATCTTTATATACTATATATAAAAATTTATATTCCAATTTAAATTTATATACCATTCTGTGTATATTCATCTATATACATATTCACTTCTTCAGTATAATGTAAGCTTTTTGACAGAAAGTAGTGCTGACCTCTCAGCACAATGTTTTCACATAGTAGGTACTCAATAATTGCTTTTGCAATTCACTGTTGATTGATGTGACCAGTACAACAATGAGACCTTGCAGTATATTTCTATCATAGGATGAAAGACTGATGAATAACTATCCTCCAACACTTCTTTATTTCCAATACCAATTGAGCTCACTGCTATGTAATTCAAATATGAATGACACTTCCTACTTCATTCTATAATAGACCTCTTATGCATTAGGTAGTTTGAATAGTTGCAAAGCAATTGTTCTTACATTGTTCTCTTTGTATTCTCTGTGTTGTGACTAACTGACAGGGATCAGTGTGTCCCACTGCATGGCAGGATAAACATCAAAAAACCCCCAGGGTTCCTCTGACTTCATTTGTTTTGCATTATACTCCTTCACTGATAGTAGTTATAGCTTTGTCTTTCCAACAAGAGTGTTCCAGTGAAGTAATGTTCTAATTTTAAGGAAAACTAACCTATGTTGCCAAAGGCAATCATAATCCCACTGCACATCACAGTAAGCGTATGCATTAGCACGGGGATACACACTTGCCAGATTTTCAGTTAGAGGCAAAGTTGAATCACTTCCTGAAGCAAACAGCTAGAGCCCACTTTCTAAAAAAAAATTATTTATTTTTTATTTTGCTATATAAGGAGTTTGATCCAAAATAACTTCAAAAACTTGGACTATCATTCCCATGTGGGGCTCTTGAATGGCACAAGAAACATTTTCCTACAACAGAACAAAATTTTAATTAACTAAAATGCTTAGAAAAGGGGTATTTTGGTTTAAAAAATCTGGCTAGCCACTATTTCCCACCTCTATGGTTTTGTTCATTTTGTTCAATATTCTTAAAATGTCCTTCTTGCCTCTGGTTTCCAGACACAACTAAAATTATGCCTCCTCCATAAGATGTTCCCTCTACCCTTCCGTTGTGGTAAATAAACTTTCCTTCTTCATAATTCCAGTGGCATTGTGTACCTTCATAATGTTGTTTATGTTCAATTTTGTGTTATGGTTGTATATATGTATAAACACACATATATATGTGTATATATATGTATATATATATATATTCCTTATATAAGGAATATATACACACATATGTATATATGCAATGCGAGCAACTATCTATCTATCTATCTATCTATCTATCTATCTATCTATCTATCTATCTATCTATCTATCCAGAGTACATGTATAAACATCTACAAAATTGTAAATGAGTTAGAATCCATGTGATTGGAGGGAATAGATAGAAATGGAAGTACTAAAACAAGTTATTTGTTGATGTGCCATAACTCCTGACAATTCTAAATTCTGTAAGGAAAGCGCCTATTCTCATGTATCCTACAGTGTCTCAGATAAGGCTCTGTACTGTTCTTTGATTCAGACCTATGATTCCACTGATCAAAAGAACTTATGGGGAGGGAACTTCTTCTACCAATGCAAATCAGCAACTATTCTGTAATTTATAATCTTACAGAGTTTCTGGGGTGCTGATATTTTAAGTGACTTGCCCAGGGTCACATAGCCAGTATGTTTCAAAAGTGAAACTTAAAGCCAAATCTTTCTGATTCTCAGACTTATGCTTATTCATTATACTATACTGTCTCACCTCCACAAAGGTGTTTAATAAAAGCATTTTAAAAATGAATTAATTGATCAACTTAGTCAATTAACAAGCATTTATTAAAATCCTATTATGTACCAGGCACTGTACTAAATGTTGGGTATAGAAAGACAAAGCTGAAATAGTGCCTTCCTCAAGGAGCTTATATTTTAATGAGGAAAATGACACATACAAATACATATATGTATGTATGTGTATTTATATGTGTATATATATACACATACACACACACACATATATATATATATATATATGTACACACAAGATACATTTAAAAAATACACAAAACAACTAAATAGATACAGGGTAACCTTAGAAGGTAAATCATTAGTGCATTAGAAAGATGGTTTTGGGCAGCATCATGGAGAATGGAATGCCAAGTGGTAAGTAGAGACATTCTCTTTATAGCTAATGATAACTCAGAGGAGAACATATTTATTGATGTGGACTACAAATTCTTAAATAATATCCCTTGTTGCATTCTTTACTTTTATAAGTAATCTATCCTGGCTTAAAAATATTTAAAAATGGAATTCAATGTGTTGTGCCAGAAATCATCTTGTATTGTGAGAGACAATGGATGATTTATTAGCTGTCTACTTCTGATGTTTGAGGCCCCTTGTCGTATCTATTGGGTCTTGAGGAACACATTTCTATCCATATGTCATTGGAGTAGATTGTGGTAAAGTAGAGTCTCGCCTTCAGACAGCGTGGTTTCTAAATGATTGACTAGACTGTCATTTTAGATTACCACTTAATTATGAAGATGGAAAAATAACCACCATCTCCTCAGAGAGTAGTCAGGCTTTCTTAACTATCAATAGTAAAACTAGTATTAAATGAGAAAATTACATATGTATACACACACACATACAATAATATACCATAATATATTCAGCCATTTTCCAAAGGTTGAATACATAGGTAATTGCTAATTCTTGAAAGTACTTTGGATTCAGAGCTCATTGGTTTATTATAGAAATGGTAGAATACAGATAGATCTCTTCCAATAATTTGTATTAGCTTGTGTATGTGTGTGTCCATGTGTATAAAGCTGCTATTATATAATAAAATGATTCTATGAATATAGTCCTATATTTAATATTATACATTGTAATTTCTTTTGTATATTTATTGAATCATTTACCATATAATTCAGTTTTATCTATATAACCTGTATATAATAAATAATATATATTGATAGAATCATGTTATTGTACAATATCATTATTTACAGGCACATATGTGCACATATATGCTTGTATATAAAATCATTGTTAAATTTATATAGTATATAAATCATATAGAATATTATATATAGAAAATGGAATCATTTTATCATGTAACACTGGTTCAATATTGTATAACATTAAACATTATATATACATATATGTATACACATATGTGTATATGTGTAATATATATGTGTATGTGATATATGTGTATATTTATATATACATATATGTGTATATATAATCATTTCATTATAATACACCAGATATTTGTGTATGTATATGAGCTAATAAAAAGTATTGGAAAAGCCCTATCTGTATTATACCTTTTCTATAATAGACAAGAATTAGAAATTACCTATATGTTTAACCATTAGAGAATGGATGAATTTATTATGGTATATGAGTTAATGAAATGTTATAGTATAAAAACAAGAAACATGAAGCATACAAAAATATGGAAAGACCAAGTTAAAGTGAGATAGAGCGAAATTAGCATGAGAAGAACTCTATATGTGCTGTCTACAATTATATCAATAAAATGGGAAAAGAAAATAGAAGGGAAGATAATGGGAAACTATATACATGTATATGTATATCAGTCATTCTCAAACTGATTTTTATTCCTGCAATTTCTGGTTCTTTGTCACTGTACAGAGAGCTGTTATAAACATGTTCTTTTCTCTTCCATTCTTCCATTGTAGACTTCTCTTCACTAGATCAGGATTTGCCTGAAGAAACTAGATGGCACAGTGGAGAGAATATTGAACTTAAAGTCAGGAAAACACAAGTTCAAATCTTGCCTTGGACACTTACTAGTTGTGTGACCTTTGGCAAATCATTTAACTTCTCTTAGCCTCAGTATCTGCATCTACAAAATGGGGATAATAATAGGGCCTACTATATCCTAAGGCTGTGGTAAGTATCAAATGAGACAGCATTTTTTCAAACCTTAAAGCAGTATATAAATACTCATTATTATTCTTAATTAATCCTAGGTCCCTGGAATACTGTCACCTTCCCTACCAAACCAACTTTGTAGAAGTAATAGGATAGTTACATTCAGTCACCAGTTTGGAGACTCTGTGATATAATATAGAGTCACTAGAAGTCAGAAGAATTACATCCAAGTAGCAATTCTACTATCTTGGTGCCAGTGGACTACAGTGCAAAACATTTAGGAGTCAGAAGACCAGAGCTCAGACCTTGCCTCAATTTCTTGTTACCTGTGTGACAATCTCTTAGGGATCCAACTTACTAACCTTTAAAACAAAATGTCTGACTAGATGTATTCTAATAGTTTAGCTCTAAATCTATAATTTTAAATATTTGCTGATTGATTGATCTTCTGATTAACAAGCTGGGTGACCTTGAGGAAGTCATCTAGATTCTCTGGACCTCTGGACCTCACTTTTCTCATCTGTAAAATGATAACTTCTAGACATAATTCTTGAATCTCTGGGTGGGGGCACTGAAATTACAAATAAAATGTAACCCTTATTGAGGTCAGGGACCATTCATTTTTGTTTCTGAACCAAAGGACATAGTTTAGTTTTTTGTTCATAGTACATGCTTAATATGTGAGCATTAAATTGAATTAATTCAACTAGGATTTGGCTTTTGGCCAAGTGGTTGACAAATTGGCAGCATAGTAATTTTAGGACACACTTTTATTACGTTTAAATGGTCTGAACCTAAAACCTTTAGAGGCAGACAGCTCTTTGCTTGTGGAGAAGCTGTTCCTATTCATTCCAAAGAGCAGACAGACCTTTATCGCCCAAGGAGACATTAAGTTAGATGAAGTCATTTCCTAAGCTGGCCCTGGGGTATTGAAGTAGTGTGACTTTTGCAAGTCTATAAATGACATGATTCTAGATGGAATAAGTTCAAATATCTCTCCAAAGTAAATTCCCTTCTAATTGGGATGGTAAGGGGGAGAAATGGCTATTGGCCATGATATAACTGCAGAGGCAATAGACTGGGCATCGAGACCTAGGTCCCAGATATACCAGCAATTATTTGTATGACCTCGGCTTCAGAACTGTAACAAGGGCAAGTTGAGTGAGGTAATTGCCTATGGGTTCACAAAGCTGAGGGAAATAAATACAATTGATATCTATTATCCCAAGCATGTCATGCCCATTAGCTATGTGTGTGTGCATGTATACGTGTATGATAAATTGTATATTCTCGTATCAGTTTTTTCACCTAATTTTAAAGGAATTTGAAAAAAGATACTCTCTAAAGTCTCTCCTGAGTCTAAATCTTATTTTAAAAGAAGTAAGGAAAGAAAGAAGGAAAGAAGGAAGGAAGGAAGGAAGGAAGGAAAGAAAGAAAGAAAGAAAGAAAGAAAGAAAGAAAGAAAGAAAGAAAGAAAGAAAGAAAGAAAGAAAGGAAGGAAGGAAGGAAGGAAGGAAGGAAGGAAGGAAGGAAGACAGATTAACAGAGGATGAGAGTGGTCAATCAGTCAGTGAGTTTAAAAATATTTAATTATTTAATCTGAGTCAGACATTGGGTTAAGCCATGGAGATGGAAAGAAAGGCAAAATCTAGCTCTTCCTTCAAGGAAATTACATTCTAATGGAGGAGAGAACATGTAAATAACTAAGTGCATGCAAGATTTAGACCGAGTATATAGAAAGAAAGTAGCAGGCTGGGTGAAGAATGCCTCCTGTATCAATTTGGATCTAAGGTGAGTTTTGAAGGAAGATGGGCAAACTAAAGGAACAGAGTCAAAAGATGGAGTATTGGGTTGTAGACCAGGAACAGCAGCTGGGCTAGTGACTTGGAAGGTTCCATACTCAGAGAACATTTGAACATTCAAGTTCTGTATAACAAAACTATCAAGAGAGAAGGGGGCAGGTGGTAATGAATTTAAATGACAAAGGATTTTATATTTGATTTTTTTATAGCATAGGAGTCACTACGGTTTATTGCAGTGCTCAAAATTAGCCTTTGAAAAAATACCCCCATGAAGATAAATTCAGCTTATTTACCATTATCTGTTGCAGAAAATAGAGATAGAGAAATTCTATTAAGAATTTGATAACAGCCTCTGAATTAAATCAATATGTTCTTTAATATTTGGTGACTTCAATATAAAAGGGAGCATAGAGAGAATGGCGAAAAATATGTTCTGCTCCTCTTGCTCTTTGGAAAGAAATATGGTCTCTTTCTTTCCCCTCCTTTCCCTTTTTCTCTTCTTTTCTTCCCTTTCCTAGGTTTGCTGTGGGGAATCAAATGACCTATGTAACATACTTTGCAACCTTTGAAGCACTATATAAATGGAAGTTATTTTATTTTTATTTTGTATTTCCACAGAAACTGGAAAGGTTTTTAATGTGCTTCTACAAAAGTTACTTGCTATATGCCATTATTCCAACTTCATAATAAATTTCTTCTTCAAGAAAAAAATCTATTTTTATTTTTCATTATTTAAGACATTTAAGCCTTTGAGCTAATACCTAAGTATAATACAGGAAGATAAAGAATTAGAAAGAGAACTTTTATTTTCCCATAAATGAGACCAACAGTTTTAATTGTGTGTGTGTGTGTGTGTGTGTATGTGTGAGTATTGGGGGAAGACTATAGTTAATATTTTCCAAATTTCTATTTCATCACTTTTCCAGATATAACACAGGCCCCAGAGTCACGAACATCTAATGTCCATGGCTGTGGGTGGGTGATTCATAAGGCTGTCAATAAATCAGACTCTGTCACTGCTCTATTTGAGAGCTGATGAGATGTAACCTCTGTTTCTAGTTACTCCAGTGAATACTCAAATGACACAGCATGGAACCTGAACAATTCATTAAAACAGGACTGTTGCAATGTGGCTCACGTAACACTAATCAAAATGAATTAAACCTGGAGACGACATTTCTGATAACCAAGAGGAGCCGGGTAGACTAGCTTTTTTTGTGAGTGGTCATTCATTGTTATATTAACACACGTTGTTGATGCACTATAAGGTTCATCCTCATGAAAATAAGGCAATTAGATTTGTGACTTTCAAATATGGAAAATGGAAATTGAATTATTGTCTTTATCTAGCACAGCTCTTCAATTTAAACTGATGAGATGTCATTTTAAAGCTTTTTAATGGATTGATTTTTATAACTAAAAAGACTTCAAAGCTGTGAAATTTTACATGATCTGCAATTAATTTATTGAAATGTGTCATAATCATGGTTCTATCCAAGGTCATACAAGTAGTAAAATAGAACTGATATTCAAATCCCATTTCTCAAATGCAAATCCAACGTTCCTTCTACTATGCTATATTGCCTTTTTTACATTGCCTATTTTCTACAAGTCCACACAGCAGAAGTAAAGGTAGCAGGCATTAGAGGTCTAGCAGCAGCAGTTAGGATTTCCTTGTCTCTGCTCATGCACAGATACCTCTCCACTTAGGAGATGAACTATCTTCTATTTATTTGGATTAAGTAAATGAACCATAAATTCCTTCATCACACTTTACCCAAACTGCAAGAATGTTCTGTTTTTACCCATTTTCTCCTTCTGCTCTTATAGTCCTTCCTATTTGCCAAGATTAATCAATGGATCACCAAGCATTTATTAAGTGCTTTCCAATGTGATGTCCATTGTGCAAAGTTTTCGGGATAAAAGGCAAAGTGGAAAACTTCTGCCCTTAGGCTTACATTCTAATGGGGGCAACATATTCAACACATGAAAATATACAGAATATGTACAAAATAAATTCCATTTATATCCTTTATTCTATTTTGATCTTCCTCTGAAATTTTGCCTTAATGTTAGTTTCCCCTCTCATCCTTAATCTGTCCTTCTGTGCCCATTATTTTCCTTTGGCCTAGAAATATTCCTATTAATTCTTACCTTTTCATCAGAGAAGATGAGTATTGGGGAAGCTAGCAGTGTAATTGGATTGGACTATTGGTATCACAAGCTCGCACCCATGGCCTGTTTGTGTGTGTGTGTGCATGTATTCCTTATGACTGCTTTAATAATGATAAAGTTCTTACAAGTTACAATTATCATCTTTCCATATAGGAATGTAAACATTTTATTCTTACTGAATCCTTTGTGATTTCTCTTTCAAAGATATCTATAGCCATATGAAAAAATGCTCTAAATCACTATTGATTAGAAAAATGCAAATTAAAACTATTTTGAGGTAGTACCTCACACCTATTAGATTGGCTAATAAGACAGAAAAGAAAAATGACAAATGTTGGAGGGGATGTTGAGACATTAATGCATTATTGGTGGAGTTGTGACCTGATTCAACCATTCTGTAAAGCATTTTGGAACTATGCCCAAAGAGCTAGAAAACTGTGCATGCCCTCTGACCCAACAAGATCTACTAGATCTGTATACCAAAAAAATATTTAAAAGATTAAAAAAGGAAAGGGGACATATGTGTTTAAGTTTTCTTCATAAATCCTTTAAACTTGTCTTGGACCATTGTGTTGCTTAGAAAAGCTGAGTCCTTCACAGTTGATCATCACATAATGCTGTTGGTGTGTACAATGTTCTCCTGGTTCTGCTCATTTCACTCAGCATCAGTTCATATAAGTTTTTCAAAGTTTTTCTGAAATCCACTTGTTCATCTTTTCTTATAGAACATTAGTATTCCTTTACATTCAACTGCCACAACTTGTTCAGCCATTCCCAATTGATTTGCATACCCTCAATATCTAATTCTTTGCTACCACAAAAAGAGCTGCTAAAATATTTTTATACTCGTGGATTCTTTTAATTTTTTTAATCACTTTGGGTTACAGACCTAGTAGTGGTATTACTAGATGAAAGGGTATGCATAATTTAGTTGCCTTCTGGGCATAGTTCCAAATTACTTTGAAGAATGGTTGGATCAGTTCACAACTTCACCAACAATGCATTAGTGTTCCAATTTTCCCATATCCTCTCTAACATTTATCATTTTTCCTGTTTTGTCATGTTAATCAATCTGATAGGTGTGAGATGGTACCTCAGAGTTGTTTTAATTTACATTTCTCTGATGAAAAGTGATTTACAGAAGATAGAGGAGAGAAGCCAGGAAGATGCCTGAGCTCTCCCCAATTTTATAGCACAATATTATTCCATCACAATCACAGGACAATCTGTTTAGCCACTCCCTAACTGATGGCCATCTTTGATTACTTCATATCTTTTGATCATTTTTCAATTGGGGAATAGCTAATTTTTTTTTATAAATTTGGTTCAGTTTTCTATATATGTGATAAATTTTTATCAGAGAAATTTGCTTCAAAAATTTTTTCACAGTTACAATTACCAAATATGTTTCCCTCCATCCTACCCGCTGTATTTATTCTATTCTCTCTATCGTTTTATCATGTCCCTCCTCAAAATTGTTTTGTTTCTGACTACCACCTCCCTCAATCTGCCCTCCCTTTTGTCACTCCACCTTTCTCTTATACCCTTCTCTTACAACTTTCTTGTAGGGTAAGAGATTTCTATACCCAATTGATCATGTATCTTATTCCCTCTTTGAGCCAATTATGATGAGAGTAAGGTTCACTCACTTCACCCCCCGCCCATCTTCCCTATCTTATCCTTCACTGTAAAAGCTTTTTCTTGCTTCTTTTTTTGTGAGATAATTTATCCCTTTCCATCTTTCCCTTTCCCTTTCTCCCATTGCATTCCTCTTTCTACCCCTTAATTTTACTTTTATATCATCCTTTCATATTCAATTCATAGCTATACACCCTGTCTATATATATTCTTTCTAACCACCTTAATAATGAAAAAGTTTTTTTGTATGAGTTAGAAGTATCATCTTTTCATGTAGAAATATAAAGTGTTTAACCTTATTAAGTCCCTTATGATTTGCCTTCCCTGTTTAACTTTTTATGGTTCTCTTGAGACATATTTGAAAGTTAAATTTTTCTATTCAGCTCTGGCCTTTTTCTATTCAGCTCTGGTCTTTTCATCAAAAATGCTTGAAAGTTGAGCAAGGGCGGCAGAGCCAAGATGGCGGCTGGAAAGCAGGGCCTTGCTGGAGCTCCCTGCCAAGTCCCTCCAAAAACCTATAAAAAATGGCCTTGAAAAATTCTAGAACTGCAGAACCCACAAAATAATAGAGGGAAGCAGGGATCCAGCCCAGGACAGCCTGGATGGTTGCTGGGTGAGGTCTATCGTGCACAGAGCTGGGAACGGAGGAGAGTGGAGCACAGTGTAGGTGGCAGCAGGACCAACCAGACCAGGAGCTGGGTAGAACAGGCCCTAGCACCCTGAATCAGTGAGCTGTGGCAGTTACCAGACTTCTCAAATAACATACACCAAAGACAACAGAGAAGGTTAGCAGGAAAAGCTGTGAGGAGTGAAAGGAATTCGCAGTTTGGCCACTGCCCTGGGGGCGGCAGAGATGGTATAGCTACAGAACTACAGCTATGGTTGCTTCTGGCCCCAGGCCCACCTGGTGGGAGGAATTAAGTGGCAGATCAGAGCAAGAGTGCAGAGCCTGCTTAAGATCTGAGTCAGGTCCTGGCTGGAAGTTCTTGGGGAAGGAGGAGTTCTGGTGTGGCAGAGCTGGCTGTATAGAAATAGCTCTGAAAACAACAGTGCATCCCCTCAAGCTTGGGGCAAAGTACTCTACACTCTACAAGCAGTCATACCCTGACCAAAAACTCAAGGGTCAAGTAAGTTGGCTGGGAACATGGCCAGGCAGCAAAAATGGACTCATATTCAGTCTCAGACTTTGGAATCTTTCTTTGGTGACAAGGACGACTAAAACATACAGCCAGAAGAAGTCAACAAAGTCAAAGAGCCTACATCAAAAGCCTCCAAGAAAAACATGAACTGGTCTCAGGCCATGGAAGAGCTCAAAAAGGATTTGGAAAATCAAGCAAGAGAAGTAGAGGAAAAATTGGGAAGAGAAATGACAATGATGTGAGAAAACCATGAAAAACAATTCAATGACTTGCTAAAGGAGACCCCCCAAAATACTGAAGAAAACAACACCTTAAAAAATAGACTAACTCAAATGGCAAAAGAGCACCAAAAAGCCAATGAGGAAAAGAATGCCTTGAAAGGCAGAATTAGCCAAATGGGAAAGGAGGTCCAAAAGACCACTGAAGAAAATACTACCTTAAATATTATATTGGAGCAAGTGAAAGCTAGTGACTTTATGAGAAATCAAGATATTATGAAACAGAACCAAAGGAAGGAAAAAGTGGAAGACAAGGTGAAAAATCTCATTGGAAAAACCACTGACCTGGAAAATAGATCCAAGAGAGATGATTTAAAAATTACTGGACTATCTGAAAGCCAGGATCAAAAAAAGAGCCTAGACATCATCTTTCGAGAAATTATCAAGGAGAACTGCCCTGATATTCTAGAGCCAGAGGATAAAACAGAAATTGAAAGAATCCACAGATCACCTCCTGGAAAAGATCCCAAAAAGAAAACTCCTAGGAATATTGTTGCCAAATTCTAGAGCTCCCAGATCAAGGAGAAAATACTGCAAGTAGCCAGAAAGTAACAATTTGAGTGTTGTGGAAACACAATCAGGATAACACAAGATCTAGCAGCTTCTACATTAAGGGATCACAGGGCTTGGAATGCAATATTCTGGAGGTCAATGGAGCTAGGATTAAAACCAAGAATCACCTACTCAGCAAAACTGAGTATCATGCTCCAAGGCAAAATATGGATTTTCAATAAAATAGAGGACTTTCAAGCTTTCTCAGTGAAAAGACCAGAACTGAATAGAAAATTCGACTTTCAAACACAAGAATCAGGAAAAGCATGAAAAGGTAAACAAGAAAAAAAATCACAAGGGACTTACTTAAGTTGAACTGTTTTGTTTATATTCCTACATGGAAAGATGATGTGTATGATTCATGAGACCTCAGCTGAAGGG
>CM053625.1:193997257-194008451 GCA_028646595.1 Phalanger gymnotis
AGTCTATTTGTTAAGTTGTTGTTTTCTTCAGTATTGTTTTGTGTCTCATTTACCAAGTAGTTGGCTTTTTTCATGATTTTCTTACATCACTCTCATTTGTCTTTCCAATTTTTCTTCTACCTCTTCTATCTGATTTTCAAAATCCTTTTTGAGCTCTTCCATGGCCTGAGAACAGTTCATAATTTTATTGTAGGTTTTGGATGTTGTAGCTTTGACTTTGTTATCTTCTTCTGAGTGTATGTTTTGATCTTCTTTGTCACCATAGAAACCTTTTATGGTCAGAATTTTTCTTCTGTTCTTTGCTAATTTTCCAGTCAATTTCTTGACTTTTAACTCTTTGTTAAAGTGGGGCTCCGCTTCCCAGATGGGGGTCATTACACTGTCCCAAGCTTCAGTGTTTTTGTGCAGCTATTTTCAGAGATATTTCTAGGGACCTGTAAATTTCAATTCTTCCAAGGTGGTATGATTTAAGAAGAGGTGTGTTGCTACTCTCCTGGCCTGTGCTCTGGTCTGTGAGTGACCACACACACTCTTTTCTGCCCTCGAACTGTGATGAGGGTTCCTGTTCCATTGTGGCTGCAAGCTCTGGTGTGCTAGTGTTCTTCCTGGCCCTGTATGTGAGCAAAACAACAGAGTCCTGCTCCGAGTGCCAGCAATAGGACCCCTGTAATCTCCTTCTAATCAGTTGTTTGAGCCCCTTACTGTCTGTGGACTGAGAGCTCCAGAAGCAGCTGCTGCCCTTTCTGAGTCAGTGGCTCCCAAGACTGTTCCTAGTTTGCTGGTCCCAGTCTGTGCTGGCAGGGTCTGTGCTGGACTGTGCTTCACTCCCATGCACATGTGAGACCTTTCCTGCAAATCTTCTAAGTTGTCTTTGGATGGAAAATTATTTCCCTCAATCTTTTTGTGGCTTCCAGTTCTCCAGGTATTGTTTTATGGCATTATTTAAAGGTGTTTTGAAGGGTTTTGGAGAGAACTCAGGAGAGTTGCTGCTTTTCTCCACCATCTCAACTGCACCTTCTTGATAATTTCTTGAAATATGATGTCTAGGGGTTTTTTTGTTTATTTGTTTTTGTTTTTTTTGATCATTGCTTTTATGTAGTCCAGTAATTCTTAAATTATCCTTCCTCAGTCTATTTTCCAGGACATTTGTTTTTGCAATGAGATATTTCACATTTTCTTTTTTTTTTCTTTTGCTTTTACTGTTTCTTGATGTCTCATAGAGTTAATAGCTTCTACTTGCTCAATTCTAATTTTTAAGGAATTATTTTCTTCATTGATCTTTTGTACTTCTTTATTTCCCCATTTGGCCAATTCTACTTTTTAAGGAGTTCTCTTCAATTGATGTTTGCGCCTCTTCTACCATTTGGCCAATTCTGTTTTTTAAGTCATTTTCTCCAGCATTTTTTTTTGGGGGGGGATCTTTTTCAAGAGGCAATCGGTGGATTCTTTCAATTTCTATTTTATCCTCTGGCTCTAGAGTATTAGGGCAGCTCTCCTTGATAATTCCTTGAAAGATGATACCTAGGCTCTTTTTTTGATCATTGCTTTCAGGTAGTCCAATAATTTTTAAATTATCTCTCCTGGATCTATTTTCCAGGCCAGTGGTTTTCCAGTGAGATATTTCACATTGTCTTTCATTTTTTCCTTCCTTTGGTTCTGTTTTCTAATATCTTGATTTCTCATCAAGTCACTAGCTTCCACTTGTTTCAATCTATTTTTTAAGGTAGCATTTTCTTCAGTGGTCTTTTGTACCTCCTTTTCCATTTGGGTAATTCTGCCTTTCAAGGCATTCTTCTCCTCATTGGCTTTTTGACACTCTTTTGCCATTTGAGTTAGTCTATTCTTTAAGGTGTTATTTTCTTCAGTATTTTTTGGGTTTCCTTTAGCAAGTCGTTGACTTGTTTTTCATAGTTTTCTTGCATCACTCTCATTTCTCTTCCCAATTTTTCCTCTACTTCTTTTACTTGCTTTTCAAAATTCATTTTGAACTCTTACATGGCCTAAGACCAATTCATATTTTTTGGAGGCTTTTGATGTAGGCTTTTTGACTTTGTTGACTTCTTCTGGCCATATGTTTAGATCTTCTTCATTGCCAAAAAAGGAGTCTAGAGTTTGAGTCTGAGTTCATTTTTGTTGCCTGTTCATGTTCCTAGCCAACTACTTGACCCTTGAGCTTTTTGTCAGGATATGACTGCTTGTAGAGTAGAGAGTACTTTGTCTGAAGCTTTAGGGTAGAAGCACTGCCGTTTTCAGAGCTACTTCTACTGCACTGTCACCCCAGGCTCTGTCAACGCAGTGTTCCTCCTCCCCCAAGAACTGCCAACCAGGACCGCAATTCAGATTCAAGCAAGGCACAGCAAGAGAATCTGCCTTTGTGCCCACAAAGTGCTACTTACACTCCCACTCTGATCTGATTCTACATTCCTCCCGCTGTGTGAGCCAGAGACTCAGGAAGCAGCTGATGCTGTATCTCTGGAAGTAGCCTCAGGAGCGTCCTGTTGCTGCCACTGCCACCACTGCACCACCTCCGCCTCCCCCAGTGCTGGTGGCCAGACTGCTCTCAACTCGATCCTGCAGTTTCCCTCTAACCTGCTCCCCCACCAAGTCCCTCCAAAATCCTATAAAAAGTGGCTCTAAACCAATTCTAGAACTGCAGAACCAACAAAATAGCAGAGGGAAGCAGGGCTCCAGCCCAGGACAGCCTGGATGGTCTCTGGGTAAGGTCTATCCTGCATGGAGCTGAGAGTGGAGCAGAGCAGAGCCCAGCATGGGTGGCGCACACCAACAAGACCAGGAGCCTGGCAGAGAGTCACCTAGTGCCTTGAATCAGTGAGCTGTGGCAGTTACCAGACTTCTCAACCCACAAACACTGAAGACAACAGAGTAGGTTAGTGAGAAAAGCTGCTGGGGACAGGGAGTTCACTCGTTCAGCCACTGCCCCAGGGGCATCACTGGTGGGGCAGCTACAGACCTATAGCTGCAGTTGCTTCTGGCCCCAGGCCCACCTGGTGGGAGGAATTAAGTGCAGGATCAGAGCAGGAGTGAAGAGCCTGCTGAAGATCTAAGTCCAGTCCAGGATGGAGGTTCTTGGGGAAGGAGGAGTGCTGGTGAGGCAGAGCTGGTGCATACCCCCAAGTGTGGAACATAGAACTCTTTAGTCTACAAGCAGTTATACCCCACTGAAAAACTCAAGGGTCAAGTAAGTTGTCTGGGAATATGGCCAGGCAGCGAAAATGCACCCAGATTCAGTCTCAGACTTTGGAATCCTTCTTTGGGGACAAAGATGACCAAAACATACAGCGAGAAGAAGTCAACAAAGTTGAAGAGCCTACATTAAAAGCCTCCAAGAAAAATATGAGTTGGTCTCAGGCCATGGAAGAGCTCCCTCTAACCTGATCTTTGGTGTTTGTGGGTTGAGAAGTCTGGTAACTGCTACAGCTCACTGTTTCATGGCTCCAAGTCCTGTTTTGGTGGCTGACTCCAGGACTGCTCTGTTCTGGTGAGGCCCATGCTGGGCTGCAATTGGCTCCCAGCACCGTGCCATAGACCCTTCCCAGCGATTATCCAGGCTCTCCTGGGCTGGAGACCTGTTTCCTTCTGCTATTTTATGGGTTTAACAGCTCTATAATTTGTTCAGAGCCTTTTTACAGGTGTTTGGAGTAATTTGGGGAAGAGCTTAAGCAAGTCCCTGCTTTCTAGCCATCATCTTGGCTCCTCCCCCTCCAGCAATTTTTTGTGCTTCTTTTACCAGACTTTTGACTCTCTTTTCATAATGTTCTTGCATCATTCTCATTTATTTTCCAATTATTCCTATATCTCTCTTATTTAATTTTTAAAACCCTTTTTAACTCTTTTAGGAATTCTTGTTGAGCTTGTAGCCAATTCACATTTTTCTTTGAGGCTTTTCTTGTAGCTGCTTAGGCATCATTTTCTTTCCTTAGGTACTTTCTTGTTATGTGTTCATTTTTCAGCTTTTTTTAAACTTTTAACTTTATGGTAAAGTTTGGCTCTGCTCTGGAAGCTAGAGGGGGCACTCTCCCAAGCTTCAGACTTTTTGTACTTCTGTGTTTATCTCATAAGACAGAGCTTTCCTGCCGACCTTCTAAGTTGTCTTTGACTAGAAAATCTTTTCATCCAACCTTTTGTTGGTTCTGTCTCTTTAGAATTTGGTTTGGGGTGTTATTTTAGAGCTGTTTGGAAGAGAATTTAGGAGAGCTTAGATGAATACTTCTCTACTCTGCTATCTTGGTATGCCTCACAATCTGCATCAAAAACTTCCATAATGGTTTGAGGCAAGACTAAGTAGTAAGAACATAGAGATATTATAAATAGAGAATGTTTTCAAGATGTGCAGTAGGTAGCAAAAAGAAAGGTATAGGACATATGGTAAATGGGGTAAATTTATGAAAGGAGACCTTTTAAAAATGTTTTGGAAAACTGAACATGTTTGTTGGGAGATGAGATAGAATCTGAAGAGAAAGTGTTGGAAATACGTGAAAAAGGATGAGGAGTAGAGAGAGGTGGAAATAAGAGAAAATAAATCTCTATTAAAAGAAAAAAACTTTTAAGGAAACTTATGAGAAAATGGGAATGCCTGTTTATAAAAAATGCAAGAGGAAAGAAAAGCCTCAAGGACATAGAGAAGGAATAGTCTTGGTAAAAGGTAGAGATTCTAGTTCCACGTTTATGACCATTGGGACAGAAGAGTGAGGATGTGATGATGCTGTAAAGTTTACCCAGCATCAGAATCTCAGAGTTGCTAGACATTTCTGGTTTTCTAATCAAAAACATACTTGAATAAGAACCCCTATTATCATATAAATAACCGATAAGTAGTCATCTAAAACTGATTAAAAATCTCTTCAGAGAAAGAACCCATTCCCTCCTGAAGTGATCCATTTTACTTTTTTGAGAACTCTAATCTTAGGAATTTTTTCCAATCTTAAATCAGGCCTAAATCTGTTTCTTTACAACAGCCACTCATTCTTCCAAGTTCTATCTTCTGAGGCCAATCAGTTCTGAATCAAGAGTTAGAGGATCTGAAGTGAAATTTTGGCTCTGTTACTTGCTCTATGTGTGAGACAAAGTGCTTCATCTCCTTGGGCATAAATTTCTTCATGAGCAAAATTAGCATTTTGAACTAATTTTAAGATAGCCAATGATTCTAAGAGAAATGAATCCTTCATACATTAGGACTTTTCAAATTTGACACCATTTATAATGTTGCTACTAACTCTTCTCTTCTCTAGGCTAAACATTGCCCACTTGCTTCAAATGATCCTCATATGACATGTTCTCAAGGCCCCTATGCCATCCTGGTAACATCATTCTGGTTGCTTTCTTGTTTACTAAAGTCATTCCAAAAGTAATACTCTTAATTGAACATAGTGCTACAAGTATAGTCTAACCAGGACAGAATATAGTAGGATTATGACAGCCCCAATCCTTGATAGTATGTCGCTTTATGTAGCTTTGTAAAGTGTTAGCAATTTTCTCCACCATGTCACACTGTTAAATCATACTGAGTTTTTCAATTCACTAAAACCTTCAGATCTTTTAGAATTAAAACTATTATCTAGCTTTTTCTTCCCCATGTTGTACCTGTGAAACAGATTTTTTTTGAAACTAAGACTTTATGCATTGAGAAGCTGATAGAGTTCTTGGACGATGGCTGCCACCTTCTCAGAGTAGTAGGAGAATGTCATTTGTTTTAAGAAGAAGGGGTATGATTAGGGTAGAGAGGGAGGAAAGGATTTGGAACAATAATGAATGACATAGAGATTCAGTAAGGGTAGAGTGGAAGGATTCTTGAGCAGCAGGATTTCAGATGAGGGTTTTCTAGTGCAATATGAGATAAGAATATTCTACCCTATGGAAGTTGTTCTGTGGGATACTAGCCTTCAGCTACTATTAAAACAAAAAATTATATCTCATCCAAGATTCAAATAAATTTCCTTTAGGTAGATTGTAATTGAATGTCTGGGCCAATTTAACAGATATAAATAAAACCTACTGAATTAAAATTCCCAGTGAAAAAATGTGGGAGAGAGAAATCAGAAGGAAAAGAACCAGTTATTTATTTAATAGATTATATTAGTTCTCCAGATAAAATGGAAAAAAAATTGACATTTATTTGTTCTTCACATATTATTGAATTCCTACTCTGTGCAAAAACCCACAAAAAAAACCTAAGGTGCCTTAATAACAACTATCTTCAAGAATTTGAAGAATTGTCATGAGCAAGCAGATTAGACTTGGTCTATGTGTTCCAAATTCATAGAGGCAGCTAGATGGCTCAGTGGATCAAGTTCTGGGCCTGGAGACAGGAAGACCCATGTTCAAATTTGGCCTCAGAAACTTATTAGCTGTGTTACCCTGGGAAAATCACTTACCCTTGGTTTACCTTTGGAGAAGAAAATGACAAACCACTCCAGTACCCTTGCCAAGAAAACCCCATGAATAGTGTTGGTGTAATATGGCCCATGGAGTCATGAAGAGTTGGATAAGACCGAACAACTGAATAACAACAAATGTGTCCCCAAAGGGAAGAACTAAGAGCAAACTTTAATGTATAAATGACTGGACACCAAATGTTAATGTCAATTTGAAAGAAGGTCTCTTCTTGTGTGACCTAAAAACTTGCCCTTGGCTTTGTGTTGTTAAGATTTTTGTCAATTACTTGAATAAAGGTGCAGATGGCATTTTATCAAATTTGCAGATGGCATATGGAGAGATAGCTAACACAATGAATTATACATTTCAGCTTAAAAATAATAGGCTAAAACATTTAACTGCATAATATATGATAAAATTTACTAGGAATAAATGAGTTAAAAAGAATTTTTAAAAATCTGACTTCACATATCGGAGAGGAACAGCATGCTTATATAGTAGTTTGACTGGAAAATATCTATTAGTTTTAGTGGAATCCAAGAGGAAAATGGTAGCAACACACACACACACACACACACACGCAGTGAAAGTCACCTTAAACTTCATTAGAAAGCTATACTGTCCAGGATATCAAGGTAATTGTTCTGCTTTATTCTTTCAAGGTCATATCACAGTTAGATAATAATGCTAAATTTTAGGAGGTCCATTCTATCCAGAAGAAGACAATTGGGGTGGTGAAAGGCCTTGAGTTTATGCTATATATGGATCAGTTGAAGGGAACTGGAACTGTTTATACTGAAGGAGAGATAACTTGGGTGGGGAATAATAGTCATCTTCAAATATCTGAAGGGCTGTATTATAAAAAGGAAGTTTCATTCTATTTAACACCAGAAGACAGAACGAGGAACAATTGATGGAATTTACAGAGGCAAATACTAGCTCTATATGATGGAAAGCAAAACAAAACAGTTCCAAGCAAAGTGATGTAAAAGTTACAGGAACTACTCAAGACTTTGTGCAAAGACCTAATAACTACTAGTTGAAACGTTGTAGCAAAAATCCATTTTGGGGTAAAGGTTAAATTCAGTATCTTCTGAGGTCCATTTCCAGCTCTTTGAATCTGTGAAATTACGGACAAAGATTTTGACTCATTGTCTGGGAAAGCTTCGCAACAAACAGATTGATTCAAAAAGTAGAATCATCTGCCTTAGGATGCAGTGAGTCTCCTCTGACCAGAAAGAATGGAAGGAAGAAAGGAAGGAAGGAGGAAGAAAAGAAAAAAAGAAAGGAGGAAGGAATAGAAGAGAGGGAGAGAAAGGAAGAAAGGAAGAAAGGAAGAAAGGAAGAAAGGAAGAAAGGAAGAAAGAAAGAAAGAAAGAAAGAAAGAAAGAAAGAAAGAAAGAAAGAAAGAAAGAAAGAAAGAAAGAAAGAAAGAAAGAAAGAAGGAAGGAGGGAAGGAAGGAAGGAAGAAGGAAGGAAGGAAGGGAGGGAGGAAGGAAGGGAGGGAGGGAGATGGGAAGGAAATGTTAAGCATTACTATGTGTCATACACATGCAAAGGATATAAATATTAAATTGAGGCAGTCACTCCCTCAGAGAACTTACATTCTAACAGATGGAAACAACAAAAATAGAGAAGTGGTGTCTAGGAAAGGGAATTTTTGTCTGGAGAATCACAAAATGCTGGTTTCATCTCTAGGGCATTCAATTGTCATGACCTTGTCAGAAGCAATAGCAATATTGATATGAGTACTGCTCTAGGGTGTGGTGGGGGGTAAGGGGTAAGAGGAGGGGAAGACTTGGACAACTGCTGAGTAAGCGGCAAGAAATTAGGAATTGATGGGTAGATAGGAAAGTGGGCTTTGAAAAGTAGCCTGAGCCAGCTAGATAAAGTGGGTTAAATATGCCATTGTTTACAAAAAAAGACATCTCAGGCCTGGAGTAGAGTTCTAAAACTGAATGCCCTAAATACCCTAGGAAGTTGGCATGACAGATTAAATTAAATATTCATTACAGTGTTCAGATATGATTTAAGAATGAGGGAAATTGAGTGGAAATAGACCTGACATTTGAACCATGCCTTTACTTTTTTACATTCCCCATCTTTGAGAAGCAGTACAACAGAAGGGATGGAGAGTTGGACTTAACCATAAGGAAGGCTTTCGTTTGATTCCTGACCATAAAAAAGCCTGTCTGAGATTCACTTTCCTCATATCCTAAATGAAGAGTTTGTGTTTGACCTGTAAGGCTCCTTCCAGCTCTGAGTCTATGATCTTCAGTCTGACACGTGTTGTTGGTCACCAGTGATAAGTCATTTCCCCGTGAGACTCAATTTTCCCACCTTTAAAATCAGGCTGACATAACCTATACCTGCCTGCCTAAGAGACCTATTGTTCACACTTTATGAACCTGGAAGTACTACCAAAATTGGAGTGATCATAACCTGGTAGAATTTTGCTGCCTCACCCTGGATAATGAGATCATTTTAGTTCTCTGCATGCTGCTGTGACATTTCTTTATACGCTGCCTTACAAAAATTATTTCCCCCAAATTTGGTAGGATGCAGAATATTAGATATTACCCATGGTTCAGTTTCTATTTTGCTAGTCTTATTTCTTTCCCTGAGTCATCCAGTTCACAGCTCCTTTACAATCTTAATAAAAAGCATCTACCTTCCAGAGCTTAGTGATCAGAGCAATATGAAGGATAATTACCCAGCGATTTGGGGGCAGTTTAGAGAGAATCTAGATAATTCTGGCTAAAAATCCGTAACATTTGATCTCCCTTCAAAATCACTATCCAGCTGAATTGGTGAAGACTTTGTAGGGAAGATAAATGAAGTCCTGTTATTAAATATGCAGGAAGAAAGAAGAGAGTTTACGGCAGATAAAAAGAGCTAAAGGAAAGCAGAGGCCAGTACAAGAGAGAAAGAAGAAAGAGTAGTTTGGTATGAAAGAAGGTAGTGCAAGGAGAATGAAATGGTATGTTGTGGCAGGGGATTGGGACAAGTGGTAATTGACAAAAGAGTATAAAATTACACTCTTTTGTGTGCACAGTTAGAGAAAAAAAGGATGCCTGACCATATTAGAGTAATTATTTAAAAATTTGGTCCATACGAAACTAAAGTAAAATCCATAGTCAGAGACACTGTATCTATTAAAACATAGATCTAAGATATAATCCCACTACTAATACTAATAATACTATAAATAATAGCTTACATTCATATAACTGTCTTTTGTCTGCTATCTACTGTTTTTTTACATATATTAAGTCACTTTTTCTAAAAGGAACTCTGTTAATCCACTTTAAGGGAGAACCTAGATATGATGCATACCTTAGCATGAAATGATTTTCCCAGAACTCCTAGTTCTAGGAAAATCTAGGTGTATATCAAATCTAGAAAAAGCCTAAAAGAATGACTATGCTCTCATTCCTGACATGTGGTCATCATCTGTCATCTGCTTGAAAACTGCTAAAATAGGGAGCCATCTACCTCTAGAGAGAGCTTACTAGACTTAGGGACAATTTAACTATTTATAAGGACATTTTTTCAAATCAAGACTAAATTTGCTTTTTCTCTAACCTCTACCTATTACTCCTAGTAAAAGCTTTCACCTGTAGAACTCTTTGCATGTAGGACCACCCAATGTGCATACTGTGAAAATTTGCCTTTTCTTAAATTCAGGATTGCAAGCTAAATTGAGTTATTGATGCTATTTAATGACTTTGTATAAAAGAGTCCTAGTGTCTTTGAGTGATAGTCAGAGATTTATAAGTAAAATAAAAACTAAATCCTAAAATATACATGCCAAGAATATCTTCTTTAAATATTAATTTATCTGACTTTTTCTTCCCATGGCCATTATAATTTCCAGAGTTAAATCAATGTATTTTGTTCAAACCTCTTCTGATCCATTTATGCTCTTTCTGTCTTCATGGGTGTTAATGTCACCTCTTAATGTTGACACAGCTGAAAATTTCATTAGCAGTCTGATGACCATCCCTTTTAGATCATTAATAGCTATATTAAGACTACTCAGACAACCAAAAGTCTGGTCCCAGGGATTTCCTGTACAAATGTTCTAACTCAGTACATTTCCATTTATCATCCTTGGGATAAAGCCTTTCTTTGGTTCTTAGTTTACTTTTCAAATTACAACTGACTTGGACCAGCTAGGTGGCAAAGTGGATATAGTACTGGCCTTGAAGCCAGGAAGACCTGAGTTCAAATCTGCCTCAGATGCTTATTAGCTGTGTGATGCTGGGCAAGTCACTTAACTCTACTTGCCTCAAAAATGAAACTGATATGACAAATTCACAAAATATAACATCAGGATCTCTACAATAAAACAAGGACAGAAAAAATAATACATTCATTTACTATTTTCAAATTATATTTCTCCAAATGGTGTTAGTTTTTCACTATTTGATTTGTTACTAGTAAATTAAACTACTTATTCACTGATAGTTTCAGGTAAAAAAATCAGAAAATATTTATTTATTTTCCTTTATAAACATTTTTTATTTATTTAATATTTTTAGTTTTCAGCATTTTCACAAGAGTTTGAATTACAAATTTTCTCCCCATTTCTACCGTCCCCCACACTCCAAGATGCCATATATTCTGATTGCCCCATTCCCCAGTCGGCACTCCCTTCTGTCATCCCACCCCCACCATGCCCTTTTCTCTTACTTTCTTTTTTTTTTCTTTTTTTAAATTTATTTTTGACATGTTTGGTTTTCAGCATCGATTTTCACAGGCGTTTGAATTACAAATTTTCTCCCCATTTCCTCCCCCC
>CM053625.1:194008951-194052937 GCA_028646595.1 Phalanger gymnotis
TCTTTCACAACATGAGTATTGTGGAAGGGTCTTACATAATGATACGCATGTGGCCCATGTTGAATTGCTGGACTTCTTAGGGAGGGTGGGTGGGAAGGGAAGAGGAGAGAGAATTTGGAACTCAAAGTTTTAAAAAATATATGTTCAAAAACAAAAACCAAAGTTTTTGCAGGCAACAAGAAAATAAGATACACAGGCAATGGGGCATAGAAATTTATCTTGCCCTACAAGAAAGGAAGGGAAAAGGGGATGGGAGGGTAGTAGGGTGACAGATGGGAGGGCAGACTGGGGAACAAGGCAACCAGAATATACACCATCTTGGAGTGGGGGGGAGGGTAGAAATAGGGAGAAAATTTGTAATTCAAACTTCTGTGAAAATCAATGCTGAAAACTAAATACATTAAATAAAATTTATTTTAAAAAAACTGCCTGTGTTCTTAAGGAACTCACAGAATAAAAGTAGAGACAATTATTTGTGCAAATATCTATGTACAAACAGGATATGTATAGACAAATTAGAGATAATCTCAGAGGGAAGGCGCTCAAATGCATGAAATTAAATATTTGTGATTTTAAAGGAAACCAGTTATATTGAAATAATAAGTATCAATTTTAAAAGTCATAGATTAATAATCCCTAATCTAATTGAAGTTTCTGTGAATATATAGAAGCCCAGAACTCCAAAGTCAGAAAATAGGGCTTACAATGCAGAGATGAGAAAAAATCCCCCTCTGTAGTTGGGTTTAAATCTTGCATCCAATGTTTACTAGGTACATGGCCCTGAACTAGCCACTTAAACTTCTATTGTTTCATTTTGCTCAGCTATAAAATGAAGTGTTTGGAATAGGAGGCCTCTGAGATAACTTCCACCTCAAGATCTATTTATGGTTCCTAAATATTTTAACCTACCTAATTCAGCTTCTATCTACAAGAAAATACAACTAGCTATGAAAATAGCACACAAAAATATAAATATGAATTGTAAAATGTGTGTTAAGAGGTTAATACAAATTCCCAAACAATGAATGTTGTTATTATGCCTACATGGGAGGTTAGGAGGCATACAGAATTATAATAAGGGTTCTGCTTTTTGATGGTTTGCTTTTAAAATGTCACTAAAATTGGAATCAGTATGTTACAAAAAAAACCAATGTATTTTACAGTAATGGGGAAAAAATAGTAAGATTCTATGAACAAAATAGAAAACTGCTTTCTTTTCTGAAATTGCTTAGTTAATTTTCCAAATATTTCTCCAAGATATTTTAATGTTCAAACAAGCAGGGAAAGGGAGAAAAGATCAAAGAGGGAATGAAAGGAGCAGATGTATCCTTGTCCCCTCCATTTCTCTCTTCAGTGGACTTGTGATCTCAATGTGACTACTCCTTTCACTGTTGTGTTTGGCAACACACTGATGCCTCCTCCTCCCATAAAATCTTCTCTTGGATGGATCTTCTACAAAGTGGCTTTAGATAAACACTTTGTAGAAGATCCATCCAATATGCTAGAAGCCTTTCTCCAATTCTTTTCATGTTTCACCAGTATTATTCTTTATGACAGACACTTATACATTCATTAAGGATATCCTTGATGAAGATATAACATGGGAACTGGTAGACTTTCGCATATGATTTTCTATAGCAGGTCACATCTTAATAGCAAGACAGTTACAGCAGAAGTTTCCTTTATAGGGAGTGAAATTCCCTTGACAGAGATAAATCCTTGAAAATATATGAACCCTTTGCCTCACATTAGCTATTCTGTTGCCCAGTTGAACCCACATTAATGACAAAGTTTATGACTAGTTCACCTGAGCTGCATTCTTGGGATTAGCTTTTTAAAGGAGCTACAATTGGATCCAAGTTACCTGAAAGAACCAGAGGCAGCAGAACACCATTGACTATATTCTTAGAAGGCAGTCTGATACACATACATATGTGTACACATATACATAATACATACACACAGGCATAGATGTCTATGCATATATACAATATATACATATATGCATGTCTACATATACATGCAAGTATACAAATAAACATATATACATACATTATACATATTAAGGAATCAAATATCTTATACCCACTCCTCCCATGAGAGAAGAGACAGTGGCTTCAAGGATGATAATAGATGAAGGCAAAGGAAGAACAGCAAGAAGACATTAGACAGATAGAGAAGTGCCTAGAACAACCTTCCTAGACATAGTGGAGAACAACTGGACCAACCAGAGCTCAGGAACAGCAGCAAGAAAAGACCCGATGTTGAGCAGCAAACTCTGACCTTAACCTAAGTTGGTGTAGGTTGAATGCAAGGGTGCTGAGAATATTACTATAAACAGAGAGGATATATAGGTGCCTGGAAAGTAGCTTACCAAAATGGTGAGCTTGACTCCATAGCAACAAGTCTTTTCTCCTTGCTTTGGGTGAGTAACCAAGGAAGTACTATATACTGGAAGGACAATGTAAATTTGTGGGGAGGTAGAGATTATCAGAGTTGGAAGGAGAATAAATTTGCCTTTTTATAGGCCAAGTTATCAGTTCTTATTATTTTCTATTTAAGTGAAATGTAGCCTGTCCCAAACTTAATGTTTGGTAGCTGGAGTAATCCAATGGGAACTGAGATCCGTTTTGCTTTTTTTTTTCTTTAAAAGACTTGTAAGAACAAAATTTTGCTGTTCCGCAGAAGAAACACTAGTCGTGGGTCAAAGAGAGAATTATCGTGAAGTCTCCATGATTGAACTCAGAGTTTCATCTGAACCATTAACTAGATATGTATTATCTACCTAACTTGACTCACAAAACTCTTATTAAATAAGGAAGTAAAAATGTTATCATCTTTATATTACAGATGAAGAAATTGAAGCTTTGGGTGGTAAAGTTGCTTCCCCATGTTAACAATGTAAGTGGTAGAATCAAGACTTGAACCCAGCTCTTCTGATTCTCAAGTTATCTGTCACTCATTATGAAGTATTTCTTCTGAGAAACTCTTCTGATAATGAATGTTCTGCTGACAGCTGTCTACCTCTACTGTCTTTTATCCTTGTTGATACTTGTTGCCCAGGTGTCCAAAGAATATTTTTGAATCATTTTTTTAACTGATAATGAGTTCTTTTTGATGAATTGTAATCTGTACCCAAGGAAGGAGTGCCCACATGTATGAGATCACAGAGCCATTAAATTATAATGACTTAACAAGTCAAAAAGCCTCAATTTTCTGAATAGAAATGATAGGATTTTATTCAACTGATTGATTCTCATCTTTCAACTATCCTAATCCCCCCCCAACTCACTCTCCCTTAAAAAGACAAAGGGAAGAGGACTATTGTAAGTATATAAGCCAATATGATACCCACATATCACACAAAGGATCATGGCATAAATTGAATGAGAAAGACAAACAGCATATAATGTTATCTGCTTGTTTGTTTGCTTTTGTAATCTTACCACACTGGTGGTACATATCTCCTGTGGGAAATAAGACTGTTTGGTTGCATTCGTTTCCACTGATGTATAACTTTCAAGTAATGTATTACATACTAATAGATTGTAGTTACTTAATATATAGTGCTTAAACACACTGAATTTTAAAATATCAAATGGATGTTATTGTACAAAGAAATAACACATAAAGGCGGTCGTAACAGTGAAAAAAGAAGAAAGAAAAAGAAGAGGAGGAGGAAGAAAAGTGGTGGTGGTAGTAGATGGTAGATGACTGTGTAGGTGAAGGTGGATAATGATGGCTGGTGGGATGTATATAAGTGTAATGTTAAAGGGAGTGGCATAGTAGTTAAAGTTTTGGGCTTGTAGCCTGAAAGACTTGGATTCAAATCCTACTTGTGACACTTTATAGCTCTGTGACCATGGGCAAGTTACACAAATTCTCAATATTACCCGGAAACTCTCTCTAAGATTATATATGGGTTGGAATCTGCTTCTGTAGAGTGAGCCTGGAAACCAAATAAGCATAGGTCCTTGCTATATCACCAGTTTTTGATGTTTTGAAAACCTTTAGGTTGACAAAGCACTTTACAAACATGATTTCATTTGATCCTTAGGACAATCATCTAGGTAGATGGAGGGGGCAGGGAAGAGAAAAAGAAAGATATTAGACTCAAAAGATTTGGTTTAGTTTTTACCTAGTCTCAACTCTGGCTACAAATAGTGTGATTCTGGACAAACCACTTAACTTACATAATTCTCAGTTTTCTTCTTTGTAAAGTGAGGTAGTTCCACTAGGTTTCCCAACTCTATTCACCTCCGATGTCCTATAACAATGTTTATACTTCTAAAAATACAAATATTGAGTTATAGAGTCATTAAAACACATGATATCAAATCAGACTTTTGCTTTTAATGTTAACACAGAGGAGCCATCATTATGCTCTTCATATGCCTTGATGTTCATAAAGTAAATTAACATATTATTTAGAATACAGGCTATAATACTGAAGAGCTGTTTTATAGATCATCCTTGACTTTCATTTCAGGGATTTTTCAATCCTTTAGCCATTAAAATACAAATCCACTTACGTTGTATTTTAAAGGTATAGTCAGTTTGATTCTCTGGGGGTGTCTAGAGAAATAGAGATACACTTTGGGGTCTGTGAGAAGTTTTGCAACAGAATACATTTTTTTGTTTCCCATGTTTCCTATGCAACACCAAAACATAAGCACCACTACAACTATGGGGAAGAATTTGCATAGGAGCACAAAGAAAAAGAGAGGTAGAGTTGAAGATAGGGGCGTAAAATTGTAGTAAGGGTGATTTCTGGCACAGCCAGGGTGATCTTGTTAACAAGGTATAATTCATTCATCTGTTGAGGGAGATGTTTATTGTCCTATACCCTAAAATATACAAGGCCTACCTCATCCCCATGCCCATGGTTATAGACCCAATTCAGTCTATTATCTTGTACCTCAGAAGTAGGAGGTGAGGGTTGTCCTTAATACACTTTAAAATTTCTTCTTATATTAACATTCTATACCTGACCCAGGTTCCCTTCTTAACCAAGGCAAGTTGCTATATTTGGAGAAAGGATGTGAGAAGTGTGAGCTATGGGTTTATTTTCAACTTCTGAGGACATGTGTACTTATTTCTAGACTCCCAATGAATTCAATGATTCATATTTTAAAAATTATTTCATATTTGTTCTCCTTCACACATCTTCACCTTCAAGGGTGGGAGGATGGTAGGGAGGAAAGAGGGAAAAGAAACATAATAACCTTTTGCCAGTTATGAATAATCAAGAAAAACAAAATCTAGTATTTACCACGTTCAAAAATTTGTCTCATTCTACATATTTCATTAGTCTATTACCTCTTAGGAGATAGGCAGCATTCTACATTGGTCTTCTGGAATGTCATTCTGTCATTTCATTGATTAGAATTCTTACGTTTTTCATAATTATTCAATTTTGCAACATTATATCAGTATAAATTGTTCTCTTTTTCTGTTCATTTCACTATGCATCAGTTCATGTAAGTTTTCAGAGGTTTCTCTGATGTCATCTATGATCATTCCTTACCGTGCAATATCACATTACATTCCTATACCATAATTTGTTCATCTATCTCCCCAATGGATGGTCATCTCCTTCATTTCCAGCTTTCTGTCATGCAGAAAAAGCTGCCATAAATATTTTTTGCATAGACAGGACCTTTTCCTCTTTCTGTGATTTCTTTTGGTTATAGGCCTAGTAGTAGTATTCCTGAGTCAAAAAATACATATAGTTTAATAATTTTGGAAAGAGAGTTCCAAATTATTTTTTAAATTGCCTTAATTCACAGCTCTACCAATAGAGATTTATGTGCTTATTTTCTTAAAGCCTCTCTAATATTTGTCATTTTCCTTTTTTTATTAACTTTGTCAGTCAGATAGGTGTGAGGTTGAATCGCATAGTTGATTTAATTAGTATTTCTCTAATGATCAATCACCTGGAATAGTTTTTCATATGGCTGCAATTTGCTTGGATTTCTTTGCTTCAAAACTGCTTTTCATATTACTTGACCATTTATCATTTGGAGAAGTGATTCATACTTTCACTTAAGAAGAATCATGAGCAAAACTGCCAAGGAGAAATTTATTTTTTTTATAGCCCTTACCTACTCTGTGAGCAAGTACCTGGTGAGAATAGCCCTTGGCAGTCTCCAGCACCCAGGCACATTGGTCCTGCTTGTTCACTAATAGGTTTTCTTCATGAAGGGACACAGATCCCAGTTATTGGTGAAAGGACAAAATGCACTAGGAAAATTGAGTTGTGACTTGGCAGAAATTGGATTTAGGCCAGCACTTGACCTCACACTAAAAATCAACTCCAAATGGATGTAAGAGCTAGCTATAAAAGGTCACATCATAAATAGATCAGAGAAACAAGGTAGAGATCATCTTTTGGATCTGTATAAATAGAAAAAACAACAACAAAATTCATTTGGAAAAACAAAAAATCAATGATATCAAAAGAAACAATGAAAAATGTAAAGGAAGGATGTTTAGCAATACCAGATCTTAAATTATATTTTAAAGTAGTAATTATCAAAACTTGCTAAAAAAATAGAAAGGTAAATCAATGAAATCAGAGAATATATAACATTTACAACACAAATAAATATAGTAACATTGTATTCAACAAATGGAAAGACTTAAGATTTTGAAATAAGATATCATTATTTGGTAAAATGTTTTTGGGAAAAATGGAAAGCAGTATGGCAGAAATTGGGCACAGACCATTATTTTATACCAATTACAAAGATAAGATTAAAATGGATACATGAAGCAGATATAAAGAGAGATAGACATTACAAGAAAACTTGAAGAACATGGAGCACATTAATTATTAGACTTGTGGATATCTAAATAATTTATGAATAAACAAGAGATAGAAACCAGAATGGGGTATAAAAGTGATGATTTTGATTACATTAAAGTAAAACTGGTTTGTACAAATGAAATAAATGTAGCAAAGCCCAAAAGAAAAGCAGAAAATTGGGGGGGGGGTTATAAACATTTTCAGATAAAGGTCTCATCTCAAATATATAAAGAACTTTTTTCAAGTCTATAATAATAAGTCATTTGCCAATTCAAAAATGGTCAAAGGATATGGGCAGGCAGTTTTTCAATGAAGAATCCAAGCTATTTATAGCCATATGAAAAAAAAATTTCCAAATCATTATTGATTAGAGATATATAAATTAAAACAACCTTGAGATATCACTTTACAACTACCAAAGTGGCTAAAATGATTTAAGGGGAAAATGAAAAATGTTGGAGGGAATGTGGAAAATTCATGTTGGTGGAACTGTGAACTGGTCCAACTATTTAATTTTTTAAAGAGTATTTTCTCTTTGTTCCAATTTTTCCCAATTACTCCCACCCCCCAATTCCTGGTTCTGTTCATTTAGCTCAGCATCAGTTCATGTAAGTCAAGACAATTTTAATAATCATTTTTATAAGATTTTGATTTCCACATTTTTCTCCCTCCCTCCTTCCTTCCCCTCCCCTCTTCTGAAAATGGCAGGCATGTTGAAATAGGTTATACATATGCTATCAAAACATATTTCCATATTAGTCACAGTTGTGAAAGAAGAAATAGATTTAAAAAAAACACAAAAAACAAAGTGAAAGAAGTATGCTTCAATCTGCATTCAGAGTCCATCAGTTCTTTAATTGGATGTGGATAGCATTTTTCTTCATAAGTTCTTTGTACTTGTCTTGGGCCATTATGTTGCTTAGAAAAGGTGAGTCATTGACAGTTGGTCATCACATAATGCTGTTGCTGTGCACATTGTTGTCCTGGTTCTGCTCATTTCACTCAGCATCAGTTCATATCAGTCATTCAAAGTTTTTCTGAAATCCACCTGCTCATCTTTTCTTATAAAACAAAAGTATTCCTTTACATGCAACTACCACAACTTGTTCAGCCATTCCCAATTGATTTGCATCCCCTTAATATTTAATTCTTTGCTACCGCAAAAAATCTGCTAAAAATATTTTTCTACTTATGGATCCTTTCCCTTTTTTATCATTTTGGGATACAGAACTAGTAGTAGTATTACTAGGTGAAAGGGTATGCAGAGTTTGATTGCCTTGTGGGCATAGTTACAAATTGCTCTGGAGAATAGTTGGATCAGTTAACAACTTCACCAACAATGTGTTGGTGTTCCAATTTTCCCATATCCTCTCCAACATTTATCATTTTCCTGTTTTGTCATGGTAGTCAATCTGATAGGTGTGAGGTGGTACTTCAGAGTTGTTTTAATTTACATTTCTCTAACAAAAAATGATTTATAGAAGATACAGGGGAGAGGCCAGGAAGCTGCCTGAGCTCTCCCCAGTTTCCCTCAGAAACAATGTCTAATCAAGCCTCTAAATGGATTCTGGAGCAAAAGAACCCACAAAAGATGGAATGAAATAATTTTCTAGCTTAAGACAACTTAGTAGGACTTCAGGAAAGTTCTGTCTCACTTGGGTAAAAGGAGAGTTCAGCCCAGCCTTGAGGATGTCTGGGCAAGCTAATAAGAGGCTCTTGAGCACAGAACAAATCAGCAGACAAGACCCCTGAGTTCTGGATTAGAAGGCCAGGAGTGAGGCCTCTGGCCCCAGTTCTAAATGCAGATTGTGAGCCCCAGAATCCCAGCAAACGAGTATGATTAAGCCAGGCCATCCCCCATGCAGTGAGCAAGTCACAAGCACTAGAGGCCCCAGTGTGGAAAGCCAGAGACCAGGACCCCAGGGGACCCTCAGCATAAGAAGCTTGTGGTAATGCCCCCATGCCCTAGTTGCAGAGGTAAACTTTAAATATCCCCAAAAGGGCTGAAAATGAATAAGAAAGAGAAAAGAAACCTGACCATAGAAATTTAATGTGGTGACAGGGAAGATCAAAACACAAATTCAGAAGAGGACAACAACAAAATGCTTATATATGAAGCCTCAAAGGGGAATATGAATTGGTCTCAAGCCCAAAAAGTCATGTTGGAAGAGCTCAAAAAGGATTTTAAAAATCAAATAAGAGAAGTAGAAGAAAAATTTGGAAAAGAAATGAGGATCTAGGCAGGAGAATTATGAAAAAAGAATCAACAGTTTTGAAAATGAAGCAAAAAGTTGACTGAAGAAAACAGTTTCTTAAAAAGTAGAATTGGCCCAATGGAAAAGGAAGTACAAAAGCTAATGAAGAAAATAATTCCTTAAAAATTAAAATTGGGCAAGCAGAAGCTAATGCCTATATGAGACATCGAGAATCAGTTCAACAAAATAAAAAGAATGAAAAATAGAGGAAAATGTAAAATATCTCATTGGAAGAACAACTGACCTGGAAAGTAGAACCAGGAGAGATAATTTAAGAATCTCTGGGCTACCTGAAGACCATGATCTACAAAAGAGCCTGGATAGTATCTTTCAAGAATATTTTAAGGAAAATTGCTCTGATATCCTAGAATCAGAGGTTAAAGGGTAGAGGGTAAAGAACCCACCAATAATCTCCTAAAAGAAATCCTGAAATGAAAACTCCAAGAAATACTGTAACTAAATTCCAGGATTATCAGGTAAAGGAGAAAATACTGCAAGTAGCCAGAAAGAAACAATTTAAATATCAAGGCGATGCAGTCAGAATTACACAGGGTGTAGCAGCCTCTATATTAAAGGGTCAGAAGGCTTGGAATATAGTATTGAGGAAGGCAAATGAGCGCAGATTACAACCAAGGACCAACTATCCAGGAAAAATGGGGATAATCTTCCAGGGGAAAAGACGGACGTTCAGTGAAATGGGGCACTGTAAAACTTTCCTGATGAAATGACCAAGTCTGAAAAGAATATTTGATCTTTAAATACAAATTCAAGAGAAGCCTTAAAAGGTAAACAAGAAAGAAAAAATGTTATTCGGTAAGATTTAAACTGTTTTCCTCAGATGAGAAGATGATACTTCTAACTCTTGAGAACTGTATCTCTATTGGGGAAGTTAGAAAGAGTATACATAGACAGAGGGTATGGGTATAAGTTGACTGTCATGTGATGATATAAAAAATTAAGGGTTAAAAAAAGGTTGTACAAGGAGAAGAGGAAGGGAGAGGCAGAAGAGGATAAATTGCATCACATGAAGAGGCATAAAAGACCTATTATAGTAGAAGGAAAGAAGGGAGAGGGTGAGCATTGTTTGAACCTTATTCTTCTTAGATTCAGCTCAAAGAGGGAATAACATACACACTCAGTTGGGTATAGTCTCAGTTTCCATATAGGGAAGTAGGAGAAAGGGAAGTAAAAAAGAAAGGGGGACCATTTTTAGAAGTGAGAGTAGAAAGGATGGCAGAAGCAGGAGATAAAAAGGGAAAGAAGAGGGGAGTGATAGAAGGAAAGATAGATTGAGGGAGGTGGTGGTCAGAGGCAAAACTCTAGTGAGAAGGAACAAGGTGAAAGGAGAGAGGAAAGTATAAATATGGGGGGAAACAGGATGGAGGGAAATACAGTTAGTAATCATAACTGTCCAGGTGAATGGAATGAACTCTCCCACAAAACAGAAGCAGATAAGAGAGTGGACTAAAAAAGCAGAGTCCTAAAACATATGTTTTACAAGAAACATATTTGAAGCAGAGAGACACACATGGAGTAAATGTAAAAGGCTGGAGCAGAATCTATTAAGCTTCGCCTGAAGTAAAAACAAACAAACAAAAACCCCAGGAGTAGCAATCTTTATCTCAGGCAAAGCAAAAGCAAAAACTGATCTAATTAAACAAGAAGAGGAAGGAAACCACATCTTGCTAAAAGGCACCACAGACAATGAAGTAATATAAATACTAAACATATATGCACCAAGTAATAGAGCATCCAAATTCTTAGAGAAGTTAAGTGAGTTATAGGAGAAATAGACAGCAAATCTACATTATTGGGGAACCTCAACCTGCCGCTCTCAGAACTAGATAAATCTAACCACAAAATAAACAAGAAAGAAGCTAAGGAGATGAAAATAATTTTAGAAAAGTTAGATATGATAGACCTCTGCAGAAAACTGAATGGGGGTAGAAAGGAATATACATTTTTCCAGCATTATATAGCACCAATACAAAAATTGACCATGTGGGTTATAAAAACCTCACAATCTAGTGGAAAAAGGAAGAAATAGTAAACGCATCCTTTTCAGATCATGATGCAATAAAAATTATGTGTAACCAAGGGCCAAGGAAAGATAGAGTAAAAACTATTTAGAAACTAAAATAATCTAATTCTAAAGATTGAGGGGGTCAAATATAAGTCATGAAACAATCAATAATTTCATTAAAGAGAATGACAATAATGACACAACATAAAAAAGCAGATGGGATGCAGTCAAAGCAGTTCTTAGGGAAAATTTTATATTTCTAAATGGTTACAGGAATAAAATAGAGAAAAAAGAGATCAATGATTTGGATATGCAACTTAAAAAAATAGAAAAAGAACAAATTCAAAATCCCCAATTAAATACCAAATTAATAATTCTGAAAATCAAAGGACAGATTAATAAAGTTGAAAGTAAGAAAACAAATAAATAAGTAAATCATGGTGGCAAAGCATTGGAAATTAATGGGATGCCCATGAGTTGGCAAATGGCTGAACACATCATCATATAAGAATGTAACAGAAAACTATTGTTCTATAAGAAATGATGAGCAGGCAGATTTCAGAAAAACCTGGGAAGATTTATATGAACTAATGCTGAGAGAAGTGAGCATAACCAGGAGAGTACTGAACACAGCAACATCAACATTGTGTGATGATTAACTATGCCAGACTTAGTTCTTTTCAACCATATAATGTGTCAAGATAATTCCAAAAGATTTGTGATGGAAAAATGCTAACCAAATCCGGAAAAAGAATTATGGAGTCTGAAAGCAGATCGAAGCATACTATTTTTATTTTTTTTGTTTTTTTTTTCTTTATCATGATTTTTCCCTTTTGTTCTAATCCTTCTTTCACAACATGAGTAATGTGGAAATATGGTTTTATTCCTCGTAACCTGTAGCCAAGTTTAATATTATCTGCTCAAAACTGACATTGAAAAATATTATAATGATCTGTACAAGCTCACAATGAATTCATTGATGGGAGAACAAGTTAGTTCACATGTGTGCTTTACATTCTCTAAAACAACACAAAATAATACCATGACCTGTGGGAAAAGGCAGAATTATCCTAAGAAGAAATTCTTTGTCTCCCTGGAGGACTGGAGGGAAAAGTTACTGGAACTTTCCTGGTGCTTTTATTCCTAGTGAATAGGACTGGGCCAGAAGTCAGGATGCTTGGAGTTTGTTTCTACTTTCTCCACTTACTCTATGTCTCTGAGATGCCATATATTTGTCTCTCAGTAACCATAAGGAAAATGTAGATAAACAGACTGCTTCCCCAATAGAGTAACATAGAGTCTTGTTGCATTTTTTTTTGCCATATGTCCTCAGAGCCATAGAAACAACACAATCCTAGCTTTTCTCCTCTCATGCCCTCCCATTTCTAGTTTGAACAGAGATGATTGCTGGAGGGATTGCTGAACCAGAGCCAGGAAGATCTGACACTTTGGTGTATGTCATTGGAAGCAAGATTTGGAGCTGTCTCAGGTGGTGTAGTAAAAAGAGAACTGCATCAGGAGTCACGAGACCTGGCTTCAAATCCTGGCTCTTCCCCCTTGTGTGACCTTTAGCAAGTTACTTATGTCTCTGGGCTTCAATTTCCTCATCAGTTAAATGAGGTGGTTTGGCTTCAGAGTCAGAGAAACTGGTTTCAGATTGCTCCTTTGGCACTTCCTGTGTGACCTTGGGTAAGTCATTTAACTTCTCAGGACCCCAGTTTCTTCATCTATAAAAATGATGGGGGAAGGGTACTAGATCACCTTTGTGGTCCTTCCTAGCTCTAGATCTATGATTATCTAAGTTTAGGTAGGACAATATCAACTTTTAAAAAAAATAAATTTCCTTTTCTTATGGATAAGTATCCTGGATTTGTCCCAGATTGGTACATTAGGTTACTTATTTGGCTCTAAAGAAAACTAAAAACCACTACTTCTTATGATAGAATTGACCTAAATCATGGCCCTTGTGAAGGCGGCTGAGGCAGGCACTACAGATCATGCGAAGACTTCTCCTGGTAGGAATGCTTTGATGAGAACAATTTGTTCCAACGGCCATGAAGCCAGATGAAGCAGGAGTTGTGGAGTGCTTAGATCTTAGTGCCAGACATTAAAGATGCCAAGGTTGTATCTTGCATTCTGTTCCATTACCAGTCATCTCGACTTTTGTCTGGCCACTGGACTTTGATGACTCCAGAAGAATGAGTGAGGCTGATGTCTTTGTGCAAATCTGCCTCACTCAAATCCAATTCCTGTACTAGTCAAGATATCACCTCAGGAAGTCACAGGTCCTCTTTGAAAATGAAGGATGAACAATAACGACAATTCTTTCTATGCTGTGACTGAATAAACTTCCCGTGGTAACTGCTGAAGGTGCTGAGTGCCCCACTTGATCCACCCCTGAACATAGACCACCAAAAATCAACCCCACCCAGGCCCAAACCCAACACAGCCAACATAGGTCAGAGGCAAGACCCGAACTCAGGTCCCCCTGATTCTAAGGCCAACCTCCCGGCCCCATACCATGATGTCTAACCAATCATTATCATTATTATCCACATCCCTGTCACTGGAAAACCCCAGGTGGAGGTTGCTGACAATGTTTTAGAGGCACACATTTGGAAGTATAGACCATCTCTGAGGTCCACACCATCTCTGGCCACTTCAACCTCCTCCATTTGTGGGGAGTGGGGGTGGGTGGGGAGGGTGCTGAAGCTTGGCATGTGGATCTACCTATTGAGGCAGACTGTTCCTTGACAGGATTTTCCATTTACCTTCACTAGGAAACCTGCTGAGAATCTTAGAGTTCAAGAAGAGTCAAAGACAGATGCCTGTGCTCACAAATTTTTTCTGTTGGTATTTATCATCATCATTATTGTTGTTCATCCTCTCTTCTTGAAGAGGAACAATCATGGAGCAACCAGAGTTGGTGTAGATCTCAGAGACAATCTAGTCCAACGTATACCTAAGGAGAAATTCCCTCCAAAACACCACCAAGAAGTCATCTATCCTCCATCAGAAGACCTCCAGTGACGGGGATGCAAACAACAATAAATAATAATAAATAGTGAGACAGCATGGCACAATGGCCAAAACATCAGCCCTGGAATCAGGAACACCTGAGCCCAAGTCTCACCTCCAACCCACACCGGCCAGGCCAGGGGTGGACCCGACTCAAGCCAGCACCTCGGTACTCCAGGTTCAAAGGCGGATTCAAACAAGACACTCATAGCTCACCCAACAGTTACCAAAGGAAGCCCACTCATTCTTTTTTTATTTAATATTTTTAGAATTGGGTATTAATTTTCACAAGTTTGAATTACAAATTTTCTCCCCATTTCTACTCTCCCCCCACTCCAAAATGACGTATATGCTGATTGCTCTGTTCCCCAGTCAGCCATCCCTTCTGTCACCCCACTCCCCCCATCCCCTTTTCCCTTACTTTCTTGTAGGGCAAGATAGATTTCTGTGCCCCATTGCCTATATATCATTTCCTAGTCACATACAAAACCTTTTTTTTTGAACATCTGCTTTTAAAACTTTGAGTTACAAATTCTCTCCCCTCTTCCCTCCACACCCACGCTCCCTAAGAAGGCAACCAATTCAACATAGGCCACATGTATATCATTATGTAAAACCCTTCCAAAATACTCATGTTGTGAAAGACTAACTATATTTTGCTCCTTCCTATCCTATCCAACTTTGTTCAGTTTTCTCCCTTGACCCTATCCCTTTTTGAAAGTGTTTGCTTCTGATTATCTCCTCCCCCATCTGCCCTCCCTTCTATTGTCCCCCTTTTTATTGATCTCTTTCCTCGTTCTTTCCTGTAGGGTAAGATACCCAACTGAGTGTATGTTATTCCTTCCTCAGGTCAAATCTGATAAGAGCAAGATTCACTAATTCCTCCTCACGTGCCCCCTTCTTTCCTTCCTACAAAACTGCTTTTTCTTGCTACTTTCATGCAAGATAGTTTACCCCATTCTATCTCTCCCTTTCTCCCTCTCTGAATATATTCCTCTCTCATCCCTTAATTTGATTTTATTTTTTTAGATATCATCCCTTCATATTCAACACACCCTGTGCCCTCTGTCCATATGTGTGTGTATGTATGTATGTATATTCCTTTCATCTACCCCAATACTGAGGTCTCATGAATTATACATATCATCTTTCCATATAGGAATGTAAACAAAACAGTTCAATTTTAGTAAGTCCCTTATGATTTCTTTTTCTTGTTTACCTTTTCATGCTTCTCTTGATTCTTGTGTTTGAAAGTCAAATTTTCTATTCAGCTCTGGTCTTTTCACTGAGAAAGCTTGAAAGTCCTCTATTTTATTAAAAGTCCATATTTTGTCTTGAAGAAAGATACTCAGTTTTGCTGGGTGAGTGATTATTGGTTTTAATCCTAGCTCCATTGACCTCTGGAATATCATATTCCAAGCCCTAGATCCCTTAATGTAGAAGCTCCTAGATCCTGTGTTATCCTGATTGTGTTTCCACAATATTCAAATTGTTTCTTTCTGGCTGCTTGAAGTATTTTCTCCTTGATCTGGGAGCTCTGGAATTTGGCAACAATGTTCCTAGGAGTTTTCTTTTTGGGATCTATTTGAGGAGGTGATCAGTGGATTCTTTCAAATTCTATTTTGCCCTATGGCTCTAGAATATCAGGGCAGTTCTCCTTGATAATTTCTTGAAAGACGATATCTAGGCTCTTTTTTTGATGATAGCTTTCTTGTAGTCCAATAATTTTTAAATTATCTCTCCTGGATCTATTTTCCAGGTCAGTGGTTTTTCCAATGAAATAGTTCACATTGTCTTTCATTTTTTCATTCCTTTGGTTCTGTTTTATAATATCTTGATTTCTCATATAGTCATTAGCTTCCACTTGCTCCAATCTAATTTTTAAGGTAGTATTTTCTTCAGTGGTCTTTTGGACCTCCTTTTCCATTTGGCTAATTCTGCCTTTCAAGGCATTCTTCTCCTCATTGGCTTTTTGGAGCTCTTTTGCCATTTGAGTTAGTTTATTTTTTAAGGTGTTGTTTTCCTCAGTATTTTTGGGGGTCTTCTTTAGCAAGTCATTGACTTGCTGTAGTAGCAAGGCCGAATTTATGACCTCAAAGAGGATCATATATATTTCTGAATGGTTCGAAACCACAAGGTATGAGGGATTCTTTAAGTAGAAAGCAACAAAACATTTATTTAGGCCCCACAGCAACAGATTCACAAACCAGCCTCCTCATTCCGATATCTTGACCAAAATCCCCAGGCCCAATAAGCCCGCCTCACAAGAGTAACCAAGAGGCCACATAAAAACAAGATGGCATTTAACCAATTCATATTTACTGGCCTCAAGACCTTGCTAGCACTCCTGGGTTCACACAGGTCAGCTCTGCTTCTGCAGCTCCTGCTTTGGCTTTTTTCAGCTTCAGCTGTAGTTGTCTCTTAGCTCGCCTCTCCTCGCAGCCGAGCCTCTGGGGTCCTCAATGGCTGACCGCCTCAACGATTGACCAGAGACCATTGCTTCCCCAGTTGGCCCCTCTTAAGTCATCAATCTACACCCACACAAGTTTCACACCTGATAGGGCTTTGGGCCTGGGGCTTAGCACTTAACAGCTGAAAGTACTTTCACTCAAAGTAAACAAAAGCCAAACTCCTCAAGTGCTAAGGAGCCCATTTTGCCTTACGGACACACTTGTTTTTCATGGTCTTCTCACATCATTCTCATTTCTCTTTCCAAATTTTCCTCTATTTCTCTAACTTGCTTTTCCAAATCCTTTTTCAGCTCTTTCATGGCCTGAGACCAGTTCATGTTTTTCTTGGAGGCTTTTGATGGGCTCTTTGACTTTGTTGACTTCTTCTGGCTGTATGTTTTGATCTTGTTTGTCACCAAAGAAAGATTCCAAAGTCTGAGTCTGAATCTGAGTGTGTTTTCACTGCCTGGCCATGTTCCTAGCCAAATACTTGACCTTTGCATTTTTTCCATGACTGCTTGTAGAGTAGAGAGTACTTTGTCCCAAGCTTGAGGAGCTGCGCTGTTGTTTTCAGAGCTTTTTCTACACAGCAAGCTCTGCCATAATGATTATCCTTCTCCCCCAAGAACTGCCAAACTAGACTGTGACTCAGATCTGAGCAGGCTCTGCACTCCTGCTCTGATCTGCCACTTAATTCCTCCCACCAGGTAGACCTGGGGCCAGAAGCAACTGCAACTGTAGTTCTGTATATGCACAACCTCAGCTGCCCTGGGAGTGGTGGCCAAACTGAAAACTCCTTTCACTCAGTCCCTGCAGCTTTTTCCCCACTAATTTTCTGTGTTTTCTTTGGTGTTTGTGGGTTGAGAAGTCTGGTAACTGCCACAGCTCACTGATTCAAGGTGCTAGGGCCTTTTCCACCTGGCTCCTGGTCTGGTTGGTCCAGGTGCAGCCCACGCTGGGCTCTGCTCAGCTCAACTCTCAGCACGGTGCAATGGACCTTACCCAGTGACCATCCAGGCTGTCTTGGGCTGGAGCCCTGCTTCCCTCTGCTATTCCATGGGTTCTGCAGTTCTAGAATTTATTCAGATCCATTTTCTATAGGTGTTTGGATGGTCCTGGTGGAGAGCTTTATGCCAGTCCCTGCTTTCCAGCCTCCTTCTTGTCTCTTCCCCTGGAAATATGTTTTACATGATTGTATGTGTCTAACCTATGTCATATTGCTTGCTGTCTTGGGGAGGGGGGGAGAAGAGGGAGGGAAGAAGATGAAGCTGCAACTCAAAGTTTCATAAATTTTATAATAATGAATATTGGAAACAATCTTTACATGTAATTGGAAAAAAATATAGTAAAGAGAAAAATGACTCCAACATAGAAAAAAACGTGATTTAGAGCATATCTTCATAAGACTCCAGATAGCTTTGATTTCTTCATATGAAAACTTCCTGTTTATATCCTTTGATTATTTATCAACTGGGGAATGGCTTGAATCCTTATAAGTTTGACTCAGTTCTTTATATATTTGAGAAATGAGACCTTTATCAGAGAAACTTGTAAATATTATTTCTCAACTTTTTCTTTCTAATCTTGATTTCATTGGTTTTGTTTGTGTAAAAGCTTTTTAATTTAATATAATCAAAATTATCTATTTTATATTTTGTAATGCTCTCTATCTCTTATCCAGTGATTAACCTACAACTCATTTAAATTTTCCTTTAATAATTTGGATGCTGTGCCACTTGGTGCATATGTTTAATATTGATATTACTTCATTATCTTTGGTACCTTTTATAAAGATGTAGTTTTCTTCCTTATCTCTTTTAATTTGGTCTGTTTTTACTTTTGCTTTGTCTAAGATCTGGATGGCTACCCTGTTTTTTTTTTTTAACTTCAGCTGAAGCATAAAAATTCTGTTCCGCTCTCTTACCTTTACTCTGTATGTGTCTCTCTGCTCCAAGTGTGTTTCTTGTAAACAAGATATTGTAGGATTGTGGTTTTTGATCCACTGTGCTATCCATTTCCATTTTATGGGAGAGTTCATTCCATTCACATTCACACTTATGATTACTGTGTATTTCACTCCATCCTATTTTTCCTCCCATTTGTCTTTACTCTTTCACTCTTCTACAGTGTTTTTTCTTCTGTCTACTACCTTCCCCAGTCTGCCCTCTCTTCTGTAAGCCCCTCCCCTTTTACTTAATCTTCTCCCCCTTTACTGTCCTGTAGGGTAAGACATATTTCTATATTAAACTGGTTGTGTATATTATTTCCTCTTTGAGCCAATTCTGATGAGAGTAAGGTTCAAGCCATGCCCATCTCCCACCTTCCCATTTTCTGCTCCACTGTAATAGGTTTTTTGCACCTCTTCCTGTGAAATAATTTGTTCCATTCTACCTCTCCTTTCCTTCTGTACCCAAAGTACTCCTCTTCTTAATGACTTAATTATTTTTTCTTTCAATCCCTTCAATTCATTTTATACTCATGCCCTCTGTCTATCTATATTTTTTCTAGCTGTAGCATTAGTAGTACAATTTTTAAGAACTACAAGTATCATTTTCCCATATAGGGATGTAAACGGTTCAGTTCTATTGAATCCCTAATGTTTTCTTTCCACCTTCGCTCTTTTTAAGATTCTCTTGGATCTTGCTATTGGAGATTGTTCAATTCTGGTCTTCTCCTTATGAAAGCTTGAAATCCTTCTATTTCACTGAATGACCCTTTTCCCCCTCTAAGTATTATGCCTAATTTGTCCAGGTAGCTGAGTCTTGGTTGTTGTCCTGGCTCCTTTGCCTTCCAGAATTTCTTGTTCCATGATCTCCAGTCCTTCAATATTGCCACTGCTAGTCCTGTGTAATCCTGATTGTGGCTCCCTGACATTTGACTTGTTTCTTTCTGGCCACTTGCAGTATCTTTTCATTGACCTGATGATCTAACAATTTTGGAGAGCAAGCTGGAATTATTCCCAAAGAGTTATTAAATTTCCTCTACCCTTTGACCAAGCAAAACCACTACTAGATTTCCAAAGATGATTAGGGAAAAAGAAAAATAACCTATATGTTCTAAAATATTTATAGCAGATCACTTTGTGGTGGCAAAGAACTAGAAATTGCATGCTAGTCAATTGGGGAATGACTAAAGCTGTTGTGGTATATGATTATTATAGAATACTACTATGCTATAAGAAATGATGAGCTCAATGATCTTAGATAAACATAGATAGACCTGCATGAAATAATGAAGAGTGAAATGAGCAGAACGAAGATAACATTGTGTATAGTAACAGCCATATTGTTTTAAGAACAACTTTGATTGACTAAGTCATTTTGACTATTATAAATATCTAAATTCACTACAAAAAGCATATGAATGAAGTCGCTATCTGAATCCAGAGCAAAAAAGAAACAACCTGATAAATAAAAGTATGTGTAGAATGATTTTACATTTTTGCGTATATGCACATGTGTACTTATTTGTGCCTAATGGTAGCCATTGCAGGGGGGAGGAAGGAAAAAGGGAAAAAACCAGAAATTTACAAGATAACTTTTTTATATACTGAAAAGGAATGTTAAATTGTACATAAAAGTAATAGAAAAATTAACTCTGGAAGGTAATGATATCGTTATCCCTTTTTACAGATGAGGAAACTGAAACCAATAGAGGTTAAATGACTCTCTTAAATTCATACATTTAACAAGTTTCTGAGGCTAGATTTGAACTCATTTCCTTACTCTAGATCCAGTGTTCTATTCACCATATCACCTAACTGCTTCTGCAAAAAGAGAGTTTGGTACCAGACCAAAGACTTTCTGATACGTGACTCTCTCTATACCTCCTGCTCAGAACCTGAATTTGACTCAGTGTCCACAGGCCTGGCAAACTGACACATCTGAATGGGATAGGAAGCAAAAAGAGAAAGAAGAAAGGCAATTCTTGACAACTATAAGAATGTAAGTTGCCTTGTTCAAAGTATGACAGGATTTTGAATAATCAACCAATGCATAAAAATTTATTAAATACCTACCATGTGCCAGACATTGTACTCTGTTCTGGGGATACAAAGATAAAAAGAAAAGAATTCCTATACTCAATGAAATTATATTCTATTAGGATGAACATTACATGCATAAATTGTTCTTGTTTAGTTTTTTTCATTTGTGTCTCACTCTTCATGATGTCATTTGGGGTTTTCTTGTCAAAGATACTGGAATGGAGCCTTCTCCAGCTCATTTTATATATGAAGAAATGGAGGCAAACAGGGTTAAATGACTTGTCCAGGGTCGCAAAGTTTGTAAGTGTCTGAGGCCAGATTTAAAGTCAGGAAGATGTCTTCCTGACTCCAGGAAAAAAAATACACACATGCACGCACACACACACACACACACACACACACACACACACATATATATATATATATACACACATGTATATGTGTATATATGCATATGTATATACACACACGTATACATATGCACACATACATAGTTACATACGTATATGAAATGTGTATTCAAATTAAAAACAAGCAACTAAGGTTCTCATTTTTACAGTGCATTAAGTGCCCGGATTTCAACATTTAATGGATATTCCATAGAGCTTTCCTATAGCAGGCAAATTTTGGACAGTTAATAGTGTTATTAGACAGTTAATAATAATATATGCAAGACACTGCTATGTTCTAATTTTTAAATACCTGAAGATACCTTTTATTGTGAATGAGATACAGAAGACCTGGGTTCAAATTGCACCTTAGATATATATTAACTCTTTGACCATGAGGACATCACCTCATTTCCCTGTGCCTCAGTATCCTCATGTTTAAAATGAAAGGGGTAGGACCCAATTTCTATCACAAAATCTATGATGCTATTATTCTATTCTATTTGACATCAGCAACTTAAATTTGATCACGTTCAACGTCTTGCATCACAAAAAAGAGAAGGGGAGATGTCATGATGAAAGCCCCTCTGAAAATACATGAAGACCTAGCTTAGATTCAAGTCACCTAGTGTTGAACAAGTTGCACCAGATGCAAGCTGTCATAATGACCCTATTAGCCTTTTTCAGCCTGAGCCTCTCAACTATGTGTACTCTTCACAGGTGATGTTTTCCTCTCCTTTTTGGCTTCTCACTAGCCCAGGCATCAGGGAATAAATATCTTATCAACCCCATCTTGGGCTATTTTTGCTTCACCAGCTGCGTGGGCATGAATAATACGGCCAGCTGCATGTGGACAATGTACAGAAACAATGTGTCTATGAACACAAGGGCTTCTGAACAATGTGAATGACTCCATTTAGAGCCTTGGAATCAGCAGATGGGACACTGACGAGCATTACGGAAATACCGTCTGCTTGAGGAAAGAGGGAGGGTGAATTTTTATCCTTAATGAAGCAGGAGACTAGAACAATGAATGATACTGGACTGGGTTGACTTTCACAGTGGAAACTTTTTTCAAGTTTTTGCCATGGAGTTGATGAAGATCCAAACATTTTAAAGAAAAAACAGGCTGTCATGCATTCTGGCTCCACAACATCCTTCATAGCCTCCCCCTTCTGTCCTATACTATGACCCCTACCTTAGGATATACTCTTACATGGGACCTTGAAGAAGTGCTTTTTAGGTCTCAATTTCTACATCTATAACACACGGAATTGGAATAGATGGCCTTACAGGTCTAAATCAATGATCTTATAAGCTTTCCATTAGATTGTAAGCTCCCTGAGGGCAGGACTTTCCCCCCTTTTCTTTTTTATCCCCAGCAGTTAGCACAGTGTCTGGCACATAGGAAATGCTTAATAAATGCTTGTTGACTTGATTGGATTTTCCTTGGAGTGTTGTAAGAGTCTTCTTAAACTTTCTATCTTTTGTCTCTCCAGTATATCTGCCAGAAAGGTCACTTAATCTGACACGAAATAGTCTGCATAAAGCACAGATCTGACAAGCTATTGACTTTCTCAAAAAAACAATGTTTGGATCTAGGATAAACTTTTCAACATAGCATTTAAGACCCTTCATAATTGAGCTTCTACTAGAGTCTCCTCTTATGTTCATTACTTCCCTCAATATACTGTTTCAGCCAAACTGGATTACTAGCTGGATTACAAACTCAAATTGTCCAGCTTTGTACATTCACATAAGCCTTTCCCAAAGTCTGGAATGTACTCCTTTATCTTCTGCACCTGTTAGATCCCTTACTTTTCTTTGAAGTTGCCAAAGCTCAGTTACCATTTCTTCCATGAGAACTTTAGTGATTTTTTTGGCACGCTGAGCCATTGCCAGTCATCTTGACCTTTGTATTGCCACTAGACTTTGATGACTCTGAGGGAAAGAGTGAGGCTGATGACTTCCCACAGCTCTGTCCCACTCATATCCAATTCAAGCGCAAGTCAAAATATCACCTTTATGGTGCCATTGGTCCTCTTTGAAAACAAAGGATGAACAACAACAAGGGTTCTACACAGAGAGAAGGACTTCTAGACCAGGTGTTGTGAGTTAAACCTTGTCACACATATTTCTTAAATGTGTGCCTCCCTGCAATTACCATGGTCTAAATTTAAGCTTACTCCTCCCTTGGAGGCTGTATTTGTGGGAAGGAGTGAACTCGGTTCTTAAGAGAGTATTTCGTATTAACTGTCTTTATCATGTTATCTGAGACTAGTAGTCACTGCCTTCTGGGGACTCAACCTGACAATTGGAGCAGAAGTAATGGGATGCTGCTATTTCTCCTCCTCCTCCTCCTCCTCCTCCTCCTCCTCCTCCTCCTCCTCCTCCTCCTTCTTCTTCTTCTTCTTCTTCTTCTTCTTCCTCTTCTTCTTCTTCTTCTTCTCTTTCTTGTCTTACCTTTCAAAAAGCTGTCAAACTTATTTTTTTGTACAGAATGGTTTTCATTTTTGACTTCTTGAAATATTGCTCTAGAAAGATAGATTTTTAAAAGCGTATTGTGTTTTAAATGGAGCTATTTGACTCTACCTTAAAGTCCAAATCACTTTGGCTTTCACTAAATGACCAATAATACTCCCCACCTAAAGCTCTGTTAATGATTATTTAGTTTTAATAGCTTAGAATGAGGGTAAATAACAATTATTTTCTGTTCTGGCCAGAAACTCTGAGGGTCTTTCCCTCTCAGATTGATATCTTTGTGATGGTAAATTGAGTCATCTTTTGGCTTTACTGTTACCCAGTCCTTAGTCATTGAATGGGCATGGGCTCAGAAAAACTGAGACTTGGAAAAGACTTTACTTTAGAAAGTCAAGGTCACTCACTGCATCCTGGCACATTGATGTCATCTTGACCTTTGTCTTGCCATTGGACTCCAGGGACTGGAGGAAAGAGAGAGGCTGATGACTTTGGGTTGCTCTGCCCCATTCATATCCAAATCACATGCTCTCTCATGATGTTATTGGTCCTCTTTGAGAATGAAGGATGAACAAGTGATCCCCTCAGTTTCTAGTACTCTTGAACTTCTCACATCATCTAGTTTTCTATACATTATGCTTTTAATATGAGGAGATGTTTTGCCCCACTCCCTAATGTAACTTCCTGGAGGGTGGGAGAAATTTGAGGCAGAAAAACCAACAAAATGTTATTGCATTAACAAGTGATTATACAATTGAGTTAAATGGCAAATGGCCACTTCTCAAAATGCATTTCTTTATCTATATAATGGATATAATTACAGCCTCATTGAACCACATGATTTGAGAGTTGGAACAGACCTTAGCAGACATCTATTTCAATGCATACACAAAATGAATCCCTACTATTACAAACCCAATAAGAGTTACGGTTTAGCTTTTATTCAAAGAAATCCAAAGTGGAGAAACCTACCACCTCTCAAGTCACAGTATTTCATTTTTGGACAATTTTAGTTTTAAGGAAGTTTTCCCTTAAATCAAGTATAAATCTACTCCTTTGTAACTTTGTTCTATTGTTCTTGCTGTAGCCTTCTGGGGACAAGTATAATGATTTCAACCCCTCCTCCAGCAGTCTTTCAAATATCAGTTCTCATTCACACATAATTAAATACAATACTCCAGTAAAGTCTTATGGGGGAGATTATAGTGATATTATCACCTCCATATCCCCAGAAGCTATGTCCCTCAAATTAACAATTTTTGTCTGACACATCCTCCTGCTTTATCAAATTGTTCCTGTAGTCCACTAACATCCTCAGATATTTTTTTCAGAGCAATTTCTGTCTATAATTTTTCTCCTAATTCTTTCGAAGTTGATTCTTATACTAACTGCAAGGCTTTATATTTATTTCTACTGAATTTTGTCATATGTGGTTTAATATAATGCTTTAATCTGTCAAAAATCCTTTGGATTCTAACTGCCATTTACTGCAATAGTGATTCCTCCTAGCTTTGTGCTATTGGCAGATATGATGAATGTAAATATCATCTATACCTTTTTCCAAAATGCTGATAAAAACGTTAAACAGATTATGGGAGATTTCTTATGATGTTGACATTAAACCATTAGCAACCACTTTTTGAATCTGACCATTCAATCGTGTTTCAATCCATTTGATTTTATTAACTCCTAATCAAAATATCTAACTTTTCTGAAAAAAGTATGAAATTATTTATCTAAAGTTTTGTTAAAATCTAGACGATCTATATAGACAATATTACCTTCTCTCCTCTCATTCTTTCCTAAATTCTCCTCAAAATGGCTTCCAGTCACACATATCATTCAATTGAAACTGTTCTCTCCAAAATTACTAATGATTTCTTAATTACCAAATCTAACAGCCTTTTCTCTTTCCTTATCCTTTGTGACCTATCTGTAGCATGTAACTCTGTTGACCTTCCTAAATACTATCTTCTCTTTTGTTTTCATGACTCTCTTGTCTCTTGTCTTTCCTACAATTTTTAAGTTCATGCTTTCCCAGTCTTGCTTGTTGTATTATAATGATCCTTATGTATTTAATTGTGGATGTGCCCCAAGTTTCTATCCTGTAGCCTCTTCTCTCCTCTATCAATATTCTCTTACTCTGGTGATCTCATAAGGTCCAATGAGTTAAATTATTGTCTCAGTGGCAATAGCCTATACCACAGGAACCAGTCCAAAGAAGTATTTTGGTGGCTCAACTTTAAATGGTAACCCCAAATAGAGAAAGAAAACAAGGTAAGTTGCATTAGTTCTTTTGGAAGAAGGGAACAAACATTTAGCAAGTGCCTACTATGTGCCAGGCACTGTGCTAAGCACTTTACAAAAATTATTTTACTTTTTCCTCACAATAACCCTTTGAAGTAGGTGCTTTTATTGTCTTCACTTTATGGTTGAGGAAATGGAGACAGAGGTTTAGTGACTTTTTCAGAACTACCCAGCTAGTAAGTGTTTGAGGTTGAATATGAACTCAGAAATACCTGACTCCAGGCCCAGTGCTCTATCCACTATGCCACCTAACTGCCTAGAGCAGTGGAAGTATGGCATAGGGCTTTCAAAGAAAGATAGTTTTCTCACTGCCATACTCCAATATACTTCTCACCTGAAAAGATGCCTTCCTATTTGTTAACTTTCTCACCCTGGAAGATTCCTCTAGTCCTTGGTCAGTTCCTCTCTAAACCTCCATTTTAAGGAAGGGTCCAGGTTACTCATATTTACACCTTCATTCCTCTCTTGACTCTCAAGGGTTCCTTCTTCATCATTCCACCAGCAGCTTTCTTGACCTAGAAGATATCTATACCCTATAGCCTTCTCATGCTGAAAGATTTTTCTTTATTTTGGGTTAATTCTACCCATTGGTGAGTTTCTCCCAGAACCTTCATTTTAAGAAAATACTCAGGCCAGCCATGCTCTTCCTTTACTTTTCCCTTGAGTCCAATCTTGACTCTTTGAACTCCACCATGAAACTATGGGGGTACCTTCCCTTCCCTCACAATCTCCTTTCCATCCCCCATTAGTATGTAAGTTCCTTGAGGGAAAGGATTATTTTTCTTTCCTTTATTTATATTCTGAGATCTTAATACAGTGCCTCACACATAGTAAGTGTGTGCACATTGCTATTCACACATATACACAGACATGCGCTATACACAAAGAGAGAGAAAAATATACACACATACGGAGAGACATACAGACAGAATGAGAGAGAGAGAGAGAGAGAGAGAGAGAGAGAGAGAGAGAGAGAGAGAGAGATCTAGTAGGCATCACAAACACAGCTTTCCTCAAAAAGAATTCATTTTGATCCTCCAAAACTGCCACATTTGCAACTTTACCTATTGCTATGTAGGATACTATCCTATTAGTTACCCAGGCTTTTAAACTTGGTATCAAGATAACTCCGTACTCTCACTTAAATGACATATTAATTCAGATTTCATATCTCACTATTTTATTTTAATAATAACTCCCATGAGTCCTGTTCTTCCCAATTTTGTGTATGTATATATACACATACATATATAGTATGTGTATGTGTATATGCATATATATTGTATATGTATGTATATGTATATATAATGTATGTATATATACATATATGTATTTACATATGTGTGCATATATACATACATATATGTGTATGGGTATGTGTATGTATATGTATATGTACATGTTTGCCACACGTGGTCATTCTATCTATCTCTCTATCTCTCTATCTATGTTATCCTAATTCAGACCTAGTGGCACGGTCAATAAAGTGTCAGGCAAACATCTTCCTGAGGTCAATCTGGCCTCACACACTTAGTAGCTATGTGACTCTGAGTTTAACTTAATTCTGTTTACCTCCATTCTCATCTATAAAATGAGTTGGAAAAGGAAATGTCAAACTACTCCAGGATCTTTGCCAACAAAAACCTGAATGGAGTCATAAAGAGCCATGACTGAAATGACTGAACAAAAACTATAACAATCCCTAGTTTTCCAAGGCTATTACAATAGCCTCTGACTTGGTTTTCCTCACTCATATATCTCCCCATTTCAATTCACCATTCACACAACAACCAAAGTGATTTTCCTAAAGCCTAGGTCCAACTAAATCTCACTCTTAGTAATCTCCAGTGAATCCATATTACCTCAGAGATCAAATAGAAAACCTTTGCTTGGCATTTGAATATTTTCAGAACCTGATGCTTTATTTATTAACTTTCTAGTCTTTTTATATATTACTCCCCTCCACACACTTTAATCTACCCATACTGGCCTATTCATTGTTTTCTCCATGATATTCCATCTCTCATCCCCATACCTTTACATTTCCTGATACCACCTTTGCATGCTGGAACGATCTCCCTTTTTGGTTCCACCTCTTGGAATAGCTAGTTTCCCTCAAGAATCCATTTCACCATGTCCTTTATAGGGACTCTTTTCAGATTCCCTGAAGTTGTTAGTATTTCCCATCCACAGGTATTTTAAGTCTGTTTAGTTTGTGTCTTATATATAACTGTATGTGCACATGTTTTCTCTCCCATTAGATACTACACTTCTTGAGAATAAGTACTTTTTTTCTTTAACTTGTATCTTTGTAGTTTTTGATGCTTAGCAAAATATTTAGGAAATAGCAAGTAGATAATAAATCCTCATTGACTGATTGGCAAGGGACAATTTTGTACATTTTAAAGGCCTACTGAAGTCTGAATCACTATAGCTTCAAACAGTTGATCTATATTGGGTATAGTATCTGGTAAAGTGTAAGGTCATGGATTCACCATAAGGTCTGAAGTTTTATTTGGCTACTGAAGTGCTTCTCTACATTTGGCAGTTAAATCTTTAAAATGAAAAAAAAAATACTATGAGTCATTTGATTTGGCCATTTAAAAAAATCATCATAGCCAAAAAATAAACTAACAAAAATTATAGTTACCTGGTAGCTAAGCTTCTGGTAATGAAGCTCTTCAGTGTTAGGAATTCTGGTCTTCAGCTAGAAGATATATAGCATGTCGCATAGCCCATATTAAAAGCTTTTTATTCCAGTTTGGCAAGACCTCTCAAAGCCTGCACTCCATCAGGGTTGCCAAAAAATATAGATAGAAAGATAGATGGATAGAGAAAGAGAGACAGAAACAAACACAGAGACACAGAGAGAGACAAAGAGACAGAGGTAGCTGTAGATCAATAGATACAGGTATAGAGGATAGATATAACTATAGATGTAGACATGCATATGTGCATATTATGTGCAAAAATATGCATATGTGCATATACATATACATGTACATGTGCATGTACCTATAAATGTATTCACTATGTATATTACAAATATATATGTATATATGTATATGTATGTGTATGTATGAGTGTGGGGGTGTGTGGGGGTGTGAGTGTGGGGGTGTGTATGGCAGATTTTGGAGGATGGAATAGAAAAAAGACTTATAGGTAGGGAGATCAATTAGGAGGCCATCAAAAAAAATGCAAGTAACAGTAATATGGATTAAATACCATAATAATGGTAGTGGGATTATAAGGGATACAGTTTACATTTATAACTTACTTAAATGGATGTAGAACACTACCCTATGTTACAAGACCTATACAAATAATATTTCACTTGCCTGATTAAGTTACACCAAAAAATCTTCCTGGTTGCTTTGGGTTTGTAACTGACTAACATACAGCATCTCAGATGTTTATTCTAGGACTCAGAAGACCTGAAGAAAGGAAGGAATTGGCATGCCATTCTACAAAAAACTAGGATGAACTAGTTAGTCTTCATGAACATATAAGGTTTCCTCTCTTCTCTTCTCTTCTCTTCTCTTCTCTTCTCTTCTCTTCTCTTCTCTTCTCTCTCTAAATTTAGAGAACTCTCTGTCCTGATCCTGGGAGATAAGAGATATAATATAATGATTAATTTATTATATGAGTAATTTTATACACCATTCAATCACATAGCTATGTATATCCATGTAGAGTTCTGCATCTATGGGCCTCTCAAGACAGAGACTTGTCTCTTCTTCTTCCAAGAGCCATATGTCAGCCATATGCAACTAGACATTGGAGACATAAACAACATCATAGATGATGAAAATTTTTTTCTAATTTGTTGACACTAAAATAGACATTACCTAAAGTTTTTTATCATAATATATACATATACAATACATATGTCTAGAGAAATAGGTATACTGCATATGTTTATGCACATATATACATATATGTCTGTATAAATGTATGTTTATGTTAGTATGTGTTATGTGTATAAGTGTACCTGTGTCAATATCAATGATGTTAAATTTCCCACACCTCAAAAAAGCCAAATTAATTTCAAATATATACCATAAATATCAAGCAAAGACAACCATTCAATAAGAAAATGTAATCTATGTGCTTGACAATATACTAGGTACTGAGGATACAAATATAAAAATCAGACAGTCTCTGACTTTAAAGAGTCTAGAGTCTGCAAGAGGGTTATGATGTGAAAATAGATAAGTAAATATAGGAGATATACTAACTAAATAAGTGAATGAATGGAGAGAGAGAGAGAGAGAGAGAGAGAGAGAGAGAGAGAGAGAGAGAGATGAATTGGGGGGTAGGAGAGGAATAAGAATAGGGAGAATTGGAGAAAGCCTTTTGAAGGAAGAAACACTAGAGCTGAGCTTTGAATTGAATATTAGCTTCTAAAAGGAAGAAGTGGTGGTGAGGAGGGAAGGATTTTAGACATGGGGACAGCTTAAACAAAGTTATAGCAGCAAAAATGAAATATCATACATAAGGAACAACAAATGGGACAGTTTAGCCAAAGGGTTGAATATGGTAGTGGGAGGACTCTGTAATCATTCTTGAAAGGTAGAGTGGAACCAAATTGATATGTGTTTTAAATGTTAAACATAGTAGTTTGTATTTTATCCTAAAGAAATGGGCAGTCATAGAGAACAGAGGGTCAGCCTTTTTCAGCTCTAATATTTTCTTCATTTCACTGTTATTCAGACCTAGTGATTAGTTAACTATAAAGAAAGATAGTATTATTCAAAAGACACACATTTACTTACTCATCTCAGTACATTAGAATGTTTTTCATTGACTATTAGCCTTGCATGACTCAGAATCAGCTGCAATGAGTCACCAAGTTCAGGATAAAGAATGACACATAAATCATTTAGTTTTCTATTCCTCTGTAAGCTCTCCATAGTGAAGAAAAGAAAGAAACATGTCTCTATATTACTTAGTGAAATATTGCAAAAGGATTGTGTTAAATTATCAAAATACGTCTTAAAGGAATAGTGGAAACCATCTTGCAGAACTTTACTTTTTTTCTTCATAAAGGTGCTAGATAACACCTAGGTATACAGAAAAATTAGTCTAAAGGCAAAAGTCCTTAAGGAAAGAAACTATATTTATTTAATTACCTATGTGATTATTTGACAAAGTATATAACATCTGATAGTCGCCATTTTCTTATCTTTAAGATTCCTCCTATCCTTTCTAACCCTAAAATCCTATTCTTCTATGATTCTATTACAGACATGCATAAAAATGCTATTGTAATAGTTCACCTTGGTCTATAGAAGAATGATTTCTTGAAGGCTTAATCAGCATGTCCTAAGCTGGCATAGGTTTAGCCACATTGAAAAACCTTGCAGTATAGTTCTAATAACAAAGTGCTGTACCAAGAATAGCCTAAGCAAATACAGAGGTTGGTGATGACCAGTGATTGGTAATTATTAATGATGTGATGAGTTCTTTGGCTACAGTAATCCATGAAACAAAGGAAAACAAAATTGCCCTCAAATCTGTGTCTTCCCTTTCTGCTTTGCTAGTGACTTGAAGACTATAAAACCTGAGTTCAAATCTGGCCTCAGACACATACTAGCTTTGTGACCCTGAAGGATTAACTTAATCTTCAATTCCTCAGTTTCCTTAGCTGTAAAATGGGGACAATAATATCATTTACCTCTGAACGATTTTGTGAGGATCAAATCAGATAATAATAGTAAAATTCTTTGCAAATCTTTAAGAGCTATATAGATGGTAGCTGTTCTTATTCTTGCTATTAGAGGTATGAAAAAAGGAAGAAAGAGTAGAAAGATGCGTAGTTTTTTATATTAGTTATAAATAGTAACATAATTGTTGGCGCTCTAAATATGAAACTGTGATTATAAATCTAGAACCAGAATGGACCTTAGTGACAATCAAATCCAACCCACTCCTTTTACATAGGAGGAAGCTAAAAACCAGATGGTTTAAGTAACTTACCTAAGGTCCTACATGTTAATAAGCAGTTGAGCCAAGATTTGAACAGTCTATATACCTTACTCTTTCCTGTCTATAAGGTCTTTAATAAAGTGACAATATCAAATGTGTGACAAGGATATACAAGGGTATATTCTTGATGAAAATGTGAATATTGAACCAGCAGGCTTTTTTGGACAATGTTTTATTGCAGACGATGTTATTAGATTGTTATAATGCATTGTTTTTGTTACTTATCAGTAACACTTCACTTTATATACCAAAAGGCTAGCTTGAAAGCATTGCAAGAGGATGTTTTCCATCCATACATTAATAAATAAGGTTAGTGACTGACTTTTGTGTATAGAGAAATCATAGCTTGATGAAAAACTCATTGTACTTAGAAAATGATGATCTGAGTTGTAACCAATCATTTACTTACTGTGTGATCCCAGGAAAATTAATTTACCTCTCTAAGTCTCAGACATCTCATTTACAAAACCAGGATAACAATATTCAGAATAGCATTATGTATTCTTTGTTTCCCATGTCACCATGAATCTCCTCTCTTGGTGAGATGACAGTGCCTTTAAAGTTTCCAGAAGAAAAAATGTTTCTTTTGCTGTCAACAAGAAGTGGTAACTTGAACATTATTACCCAGTACATACATTATGACATAGTCTTGCATTGAGTATGATCCAAGTGTGTTTTGGGGGGGGGGTTGGGGTCTGAGGGACAGAAGAGGAAATAATGGAAAAGAAAAGGCTCCCCCCAGGCTGTGCTAACACACCCAGTCCATACTGTATGCATGTCTGTGCTTTGGAACAAAGGAATATCTTTATTATGGGTCTGTGTTGAAAACTAAACAGGTAAGACTTGCTAGAACATTCTTAAAATAAAGAATGACATTCAGCAAATGGAATTCAAAACATAGAGTCTGTACAGTACGTTCAGAATTTTTAAAGTAGATTAGAAGTTTTAAAGTTACATCTTGAGAGCAATGTGGGAATGATCACAACAATCAGTATAAAATTGATGAATAGAGCAAAATGTATACCAAATGGAAACCTCTTGACAGGAGAAAAATCAGTCTTCACAACTTGACAGGCAGTGTGGGGCATAAACCAAATATTTTGGCTAAATATGTTTTCTTTTCTCAGAGTCAAATAATAAAATACTAGCAGAAAATGCTCACGAGGCATACAATGCATATGTAACTATCATGTGATAGAGAAAGCACTAGAAGTGGAGGTAAAATTGATGAATTATCGAAGCTCCTACTTTGTTCCAGGCACTGTCCTAGGCATTGGACAGAGAAGTATAAAGAATGGAACAGTCCATACTTGCAAAGAGTAAAAAGGGTTCTGACTCCAATATTGTGGCTATATAACTAGGATTAGGTCATGGAACCTCTGTGAATCTCACTTTCCCTGAGGAAATGTTTATACTTTCCAAACCCAAGGTTGTTGTGATGATGAGATTCTATAAACTTTAAAGTCTCATAGGAATGTGAATTATCTTTTTTACTTTCTCTTTATTTATGACCTGCCTGCCTTAAATCTCTTCTCACTCCAGTCTGTCTTACATACTGCTATCAAGTAATTTTCTTAAACATAGGCGTCACCATGTTATTCTACTATTCAATCAACTCCAGTGACTTCTTTAGGATAAAATATAAACTCGTCTGTTTAACTTTTAGAGCCTTTTACAATCTTGTCCTATAGAGCCACAATCTTACCTGTTACCTGGACAGCCCTATTCATCTTGTATTCTGAGATCAAGCTAAACTGACTTCCTCTCTGATCCTCATTCCAGTCATTTTTTCTCCCATCCCAGTGTCTTTGCACTATCATATCCCAAATGCCTAAAACATACTCCTTCCTTACCTCTACCTCAAAGAGTCTCTTTCTTCCTTTAAGACACAGCAACAACATCTTCTTTTTTTCTCATTCTCTTTTTCTGAAAATCTGCTTTTAAAACTTTGAGTTGCAAATTCTCTCCCTTCATTCCTCCCCACACACCCTCCCTAAGAAGGCAAGCAATTCAACATAGGCCACATGTGTATCATTATGCAAAACCCTTCCACAATACTCATGTTGTGAAAGACTAACTATATTTTGCTCCTTCCTATCCTATCTCCCTTTATTCAATCCAATGAACTGCTTTTTTCTCGCTACTTTTAAATGCCATAATTTACCCCATTCTATCTCTCCTTTTCTCCCTTTCTCAATACATTCTTCTCTCATGCCTCAATTCGATTTTATTTCTTTAGATAACATCCCTTCATATTCAACTCACTCTGTGACCCCTGTCTATCTATCTATCTATCTATCTATCTATCTATCTATCTATCTGTCTGTCTGTCTGTCTGTCTGTCTGTCTGTCTCTGTCTGTCTGTCTATCTGTCTATCTATCTGTATGTATGTATGTATGTATGTATGTATGTATGTATGTATGTATGTATATTCCCTTCAGCTACTCTAATACTGAGGTCTCATGAATTATACACATCATCTTTCCATGTAGGAATGTAAACAAAACAGTTCAACTTTAGTAAGTCCCTTGTGATTTCTCTTTCTTGTTTACCTTTTCATGCTTCTCTTAATTCTTGTGTTTGAAAGTCAAATTTTCTATGCAGCTCTGGTCTTTTCACTGAGAAAGCTTGACAGTCTCTATTTCATTGAAATTCCATATTTTGCCTTGGAGCATTATATTCAGTTTTGCTGGGTAGGTGGTTCTTGCTTTTAATCCTAGCTCCATTGACCTCCAGGAATATCATATTCCAAGCCCTTGGATCCATTAATATAGAAGCTGCTAGATCTTGTGTTATCCTGATCGTGTTTCCACAATACTCAAATTGTTTCTTTCTGGCTGCTTGCAGTATTTTCTCCTTGATTGGGGAGCTCTGGAATTTGGCAACAATCTTCCTAGGAGTTTTCTTTTGTGGTTCTTTTTCAAGAGGCGATTGGTGGATTCTTGCAATTTATATTTTACCCTCTGGCTCTAGAATATCAGGGAAGTTCTCCTTGATAATTTCTTGAAAGATGACATCTAGGGTCTTTTTTTTGATCATGGCTTTCAAGTAGTCCAATAATTTTTAAATTATCTCTCCTGGATCTATTTTCCAGCTCAGTGGTTTTCCCAATGAGATATTTCACATTGCCTTCCCTTTTTTCATTCATTTGGTTTTGTTCTATAATATCTTGATTTCTCATAAAGTCACTAGCTTCCACCTTCTCCAATTTTCAAGGTGGTATTTTCTTCAGTGGTCTTTTGGACCTCCTTTTCCATTTGGCTAATTCTGCCTTTCAAGGCATTCTTCTCCTCATTAGCTTTTTGGAGCTTTTTTTGTCATTTGAATTAGTCTATTTTTTAAGGTGTTATTTTCTTCAGTATCTTTTGGGGTCTCCTTTAGCAAGTCATTGACTTGTTTTTCATGATTTTCCCACATCACTCTCATTTTTCTTTCTAATTTTTCCTCTACTTCTCTTGCTTTTCCAAATCCTTTTTGAGCTCTTCCATGGCCTGAGAGCAGTTCATGTTTTTCTTGGAGGCTTTTCATGTTGGCTCTTTGACTTTGTTGACTTCTTCTGGCTGTACGTTTTGGTCTTCTTTGTCACCAAAGAAAGATTCCAAAGTCTGATTCTGAATCTGAGTCAGTTTTCACTGTCTGTTCATGTTCCTAGCCAACTACTTGACCCTTTAGCTTTTTGTTGGGGTGTGACTGCTTGTAGAGAGTACTTTGCCCCAAGCTTGAGGGGCTGTGCTGTTGTTTTCAGAGCTATTTCTACACAGCAAGCTCTGCCACGACAGCGATCCTCCTCCCCCAAGAACCGCCAACCTGGACTGTGACTCACATCTGAGCAGGCTGTGCACTCCTACTCTGATCTGCCACTTAATTCTTCCCACCAGGTAGTCCTGGGGCCAGAAGCAACTGCAGCTGTAGCTCTGTAAGCAGCCTCAGAGTTACACCACCTCAATTGCCCTCAGGGTGGTGGCCCACTGCGAACGCCTTTCATTCAGTTCCTGCAGATTTTCCCACTAACCTTCTCTGTTGTCTTTGGTGTTTGTGGGTTGAGAAGTCTGGCAAATGCCACAACTCACTGATTCAGGGCACTAGGGTCTGTTCCTCCTGGCTCCTGGTCTAGTTGGTCTGGGCACAGCCCACACTGGGCTCTGCTCTGCTCCCAGCTCCATGGGATAGACCTTACCCAGTGACCATCCAGGCTATCCTGGCCTGGAACTCTGCTTCCCTCTGCTATTTCATGGGTTGTGCAGTTCTAGAATTTGTTCAGAGCCATTTTTATAGGTGTTTAGAGGGTCCTGGGGAAGAAGCTTTAGGTAACTCCCTACTTTCCACCTGCCATCTTGGCTTTGCCCTCCACAAACATCTTCTGCATAAAATCTTTTCTGATCTTCCCAACTGCTAATTTCCTCTCTTGCTGGTCTAGGTCTCCCAGAACTCTACAAATGGATGCCCAAGTCAAAAGCTAAAGTCCTTTGTGAAAATATTCCTTTGCCCCCACTATAATCTTCCCAGATTATGGAAATTTCATTTTCTTCCCCTTTTCCATATTTCAGAATTTGCCTTTGTCTATTACCACTAAATTGCTCCCCTTCTTTGAATTATTTTTCCTTTTCTTTTCTGTGATGAAGACTTTACACGATTTCTTGATGCATTATGTTATTATGTAAAAGTCACACCAAAAATCCATTTATTGCCTTATAGTACTTTCTCTGACAAAATAAAAATTTAAGCAAAACAATCCGATATAGAGACTATGTCAGACAGCATTTATCTTTCTGTACTATTAGTTTAATACTTCTTTTGGTGCTATAATTTCTTAATAGAGAAGTATATTTTAATAGCAATCATGTTGAATCAACATTTATATTTGTCTTCTCAGTACATAATACAAGACCTAGAACATAATAGGTGTTTAATAAATGTTTGTTTAATTCATTGATTGAACCTGAGTCACTGGTCTGAGGACAATAATCTTTTATTTTTTTCATTCATATGATGGTTGTCTTTATCTATATTATTTGGATTCTACTTGCTTCTCTGCAGAAGTTCATAAAGAACTTTCCTCTGAATTCCTCCAACCTGATAAATCTTATGACTCCATAAAATGATATTGTTTTTTTTATACCACAATATGCTTGACTATTTTCTTTCTTTCCCTTTTCCTCTATTGTTTGCTGCTAAGAAAAAAAAATACAACCAAGAACATTTTTGTCCATATAGGAACTTTCTGTCATTTATTTATTTGGTGATTATGGCCATTAGTGAGATCATTGAATCATATAGCCAATTACCTGCGGAAATTAAGACATGTAATGCAGTAAATTTTCTCACATAATACCATGCATTTAACCATCTTTCTACCCTAAGACATTTCCTTGCTATACAACTCCCTGCATTTGATTATTGATAGTAATTAGAGAAGAGATCTGTTCTATCATTTAGGAGTATTACGCAGTAAGTAGTTTTACTTGAAGATTGAAGTATTTTGGCTTTAGCATGTGAACCACATATTTTAAAATCATTTTGTGATTTTTCCTTATTCAAGATAAAAATCTATGTATGTTACCATGAATTCAGAAAGATGCCTAAGTGTATGAGAGGACTATGTCAATCTGGCTATTTTTTCCCCTCTAAGCTAAAAATAATTGAATTTAGAATAACCTTAAGGAAAACTATTTCTGGCACATATACTTCAATCAATCAATCAATCAGTCAACAAACATTTCTTAAGTGCCTACTATGTGACAATAACTATGGTAAGCACTGGGAATTTTAAAAGAGGCAAAAGACAATCTCTGCTCCCAAGGAGTTTACAATCTAATGAGAGAGACATTGTGTGTGTGTTTGTGTATGTGTGTGTAGCTATATATAGGATAAATATGAATTAATTAAAAGAGTGAAAGCACTAGAATTAAGAGATGAAGAAGGGTTAGGGAAAGTTTCCTATAGAAGGTTGTATTTTAGTTGAGACTTAAAGGAAACCAGGGAGGTTGGAGTGGAGGAGAAAACATGTTCCAGGCATGGGAGACTGCCAGAGAAAATGACCAGAGCCAAGTGATAATGTCTTGTTCTCAGAACACCCAAGGGGCCAGTGTCACTAGATCAAAGAGTATGTGCTAGGGAGTAAGGTCGGAGAGGACTAGAAATTAAGAGGGGGATAGGTTATAAAGGGCTTTGAATGCAAGTATGGCATTTATTTTTGTTCCTAAATATAATAGGAAGCCACTAGAGTTTGTTGAATGAAGGAGATGGTGTGACATGATCAGAACTGTATTTTTAGAAAATCACTTTAGTAGCTGAATGGACAATGGGTTGTGGTGAGGAGTTTCTTGAGGTAGGCAGGATATTACAATAATTTTGGTGTGAGGTGATGATGTCACTCACTAGAGTGGTAGTGGCAGTTTTAGAGGAAAGAAGGATATATATTTGGGAGATGTTGCAAAGTTGAAATTTTCAGGGCTTGCAACAGCTTGGATATGGGGAGAGATAGTGAGGAATCCAAGATGACTCCTAGGTTGTGAACCCAAGGGACTGGTGAGATTGTGCTGCCCTCTATAGCAATAGGGAAGGTATGAGTGAGGGGTGGGTTTAGGGGAAAGAATGAAGGTTTTTTTCTGCATATATTGAGTTTAAGATGTTTACTAGAATCCTTACTAGAAGATATATGAAAGGCAGTTGGAGATGTAAGATTGAAGGTCACTAGAGAGATTAGAGCAAGAAACGTAAATTTGAGAATCATCAGAATAGAGATGGTAATTAAAGGTTACCAAAATGAAACAGTATAAAGGGAGAAAATAAGAGGGCCAGGATAGAACCCTAAGGGACAACTATGATCTAAGCGCATAGTACCATTTTCTTCATTGGTTAAATGATGCCTATTCAACACAGATTCTGATGACTAAGAGTAGCAATATTGGTCCAGAATCACTTCTCTTCAAAGTATTTTCATGGCAAACTAGCTAGTGGTGGGAAACATTTAAATCATTTTAGGAGACTTCCAGGGGTGGAGCCAAGATAGTGAAGGAGAGAAAGCTCTATTGGAGAGCTCTGCCAACATTTTCCTTAATACAACTTTAAAATAACACCCCAAATTGAATTCTAGAGTAGCAGAATCAATGAAATGATGAGGTGAGACATTCTTCCAGTCAAGGCAACTTAAGAGATCTGAAGGAGTTATCTTTGACATGCAATGGGAGTTGGTCTGGAGCCTGTTTGGATCCAACATCAGTGATAGGATTTGGTGATGGCATTTGTAGCATCAGCAATTTTGAGAGCTCTCAAACCAGAAACGGTAAGGGCATTGAGCAATTGGTCAGAAAGAGATTACCCAGGACTCCTGTGCTAGCACTGGATACATTACCAGTTTGGCCATACCATTGCCTATACTCACTTCCAGTTTCCTTACAAGAGGAACACTTTTAGTCATAAAGGTTCAGGGCCCCTGAGGAAGAGTATTATTTGTTATCCCAAAGGAGATACAGTATCAGTTCTGGTCCTAAGAGATCAGGGGCCATTCCTAGGTAAGGATGAGAAAGCAGACCAGGATAGCAGTGACTATACCTCTCTCCACATCATACCAACTCTGAATTCCCCCAAATTTCCAAACAGTTATAATTAGTGCCAAAAAAGTAGTATGAAAAAACATTAACCTTGAGACAGTTCCCTTCTGCTCCCCAAGGCTGAAACAGAGACCAACTTTAACATAAAGTTAAAAATTGTTTTAAAAATAGCAGAAAAATGAACAAACAACATCAACCAAAAGAGGATGACCAAAAATGTCACTATGGCAACAGGGAAGATCAAAATATAAATTCAAAAGAAGAAAATGATGTCAAAACAGCTAAAAGCAAAACTTCAAAGGTTTTAAAAAATGGGATTTTGGCACAACCTCCCAAAAAATTCCCAGAAGAGCTATAAAATTCTTTTAAAAATCAAACCAGACTGGCAGAGGAAAAATGGAGAAAGAAATGAAACAAGGGGAAAATGCAAGGAAAATTTGCAAACCAGCAAAAAAAGCAGAAAAATACTGAAGAAAATAGCATCTTAAAAGATAGAATTAAAAGACACAGCAAAATAGTAAAATAGGTACAAAAATTTGTTGATGAAAATAATTACTTAAAATTAGAATTGGCAGATTGGTAAAAGAAGTACAAAAGCTCACTGATGAAAATAATTTCATAAAAATTAGAATTGGGCAAGTGAAAGCTAATGACTCCACGAGCCATCAAGAAACAATAAAACAAAGTCAAAAGAATGAAAACCTAGAAAAAACATGAAATATCTCATCAGAAAAAAAAATCACATGGAAAGTAAATTAAGGAGAGATAAGTTAAGGGTTACAGAAGTACCTGAAAGCCATGATCAAGGAAAGGGACTAGATATCATGTTTCAAGAAATTATCAAGGAAAACTACTCCAATATCCTAGAATAAGAAAATTAAAGAGAAATAAGAAAAAAAATCCATTGATCCTATCCTGAAAAAGAACCCCAAATGAAAATTCCAGGAATACTAAAGCCAAATTTGAGACTTCTTAGGTAAAAGAGAAAATACCTCAAGAAGCCAGAAAGAAAACTTTTTTTTTTTTTTGCCAAGGGAAAAGAGAAAGTTTATTAGGGATTCACCATAATGGGTTGTCTTAAGAAATCCCACCCTTTGTGATGCCTGTTTTCACAAGCAGGCCAGATTCAATCTGAGCTAAGCTAGATTGAATCTGAGCAAGAAAACATTTTAATATCATGGAGCTAGTCAGGATCACACAAAATTTAGAAGTTGCCACATTCAAGGGTCAGAGACCTCAGAATGTGGTATTCCAGAAGGCAAAAGAGCTAGGATCACAACCAAGAATAACCTATCAAGCAAAACTGAATATAATTATTCAGGGGAAAATGGATATTTAATGAAATAGAGGAATTCTAAGCATTCCTGATTTAAAAAAAAACACAACTGAATAGAAAATTTGATTTTCAAAGACAAGACTAATGAGAAGTATTAAAAAGGTAAACACGGAAAAGAATCATAATGGAGTCAGTAAGGTTAAACTATTCATATTCCTATATCTAGAAGTATGATACATGTAACCACAAAGTACTTAAGCATTGATAGAGAACTAAGAAAAAAAAATCTATAAAAGTAGAGGACACAGGACTGAGATGTTTATGTTGGGATAATCTAAAAAAAAAATGGATGCATGTGAAAGAGGGATATAATTGGAGAAGTCGAAAGAGAGAGAAAGAATAAGGAAAATTATCTCACATACTGGCTTTATTTTTTAAAGGAACAATAAAACAGATAAATCACTAGTTAATTCGATTTATATAAAAGAAAATCAAATTACCAGTTTAAAAAATGAAAAGGGTGATACAACACCAATGAAGATGAAATTGAAGTAATTATCAGGAGGTCTTTTGCCCAATCACATGCCAATAAACTGATAATCAAAGTAAAACAGATGAATATTTTAAAAAATACCAATTTCCCAGATTGCCAGAAGAGGAAATAAAATACTTAAATAAACCTATTTTAGAAAAAGAAATCAAACAAGCCCTTAAGGACATCCTTAAGAAAAAATCCTCGGGACCAAATGCATCTAAAAGTGAATTTTACCAAACAAAAAAGGAATAATAAATCTCAATACTACATAAATTGTTTGAAATACAGGATTAAAAAGGCACCCTGATGAGGAAAACTCATAGGAATATCATAGTCAAATCTTGAAACCCCCAGCTCAAGAATAAAATTTTTTTTTTGGAAGGGGGAAGATAGGGCAATTGGAGTTAAGTGACTTGCCCAAGGTCACACAGCTAGTGAGTGTGTCAAGTGTCTCCATCTGGATTTGAACTCCTGACTCTACAGCTGGTGCTCTATTCACTGCACTACCTAGCTGTCCCTCAAGGATAAAATATTAAAACCATTAAGATTAAAACAATTTAAATATGATGGTGCTACAATTAGAATTACACAAGAACTAGCAGCAGAGAACTGCAGGTCTTGGAACACAATGTATTGAAGAGCAAAAGAACTGGGGCTCTGGATGAAACTATGATATCCTACAAAGTTAAGTATTATCCTGGATGAAAAAAAAATGGACACTTGATAAACTCTCAGACTTTCAAGACTTCGTTAAAAAAATCCTGAACTTAATAGAAGATTTGACATACAAGAACCAAGAGAAATATAAGGTATATGTGAATAACTTATTATAAAGAATTCATAAGGTCAGATTATTTACCTTTTATATATGTCTAAGACTCTTATTAATAATCAGGTATCTCATAAGAAAGATTGGGGTAAACCTGACTGTGATATGAATTTAAAAAGTAAAACCATTCAGGAACTTCTAAAAAGAGTAATTATTTTATACAAATGAGGTGCAAGAGGAATAATGGAAATAGAGGAATTAGATGGGAGAGGAGGGCTGGTAGATCTGGTAACCTACTTTCACTGGGAATGGGTTTAAGAGGGAACAATACATACATACATACATACATACATACATACATACATACATACATACATATATATATGTAGACATATATATATATATTCATTTACTTAGAAGAGTATAAAAGTCAAATGGGTTTAAGAGGGAATGATACATATATATTTAGAAGAGTATAAAAGGAGTCCTGCCAGTTTTTTATGACATAAATATGGTTTTTATAGCTAAACTAGGGAAAGCCCAGAGAAAGAAAACTGTTGGTTGATTTCCTAAATGAATATCAATACAAAATTTTTAAATAAAATAATAGGATTATAGCAATATACCACAAAGTTCATACACTGTGACCAAATAGAATTTATATCAGGAATGGAGGGCAGATTTAGTATTAGGAAAACCATAATAAAATAAAATAAAATAAAAGCATAATGGGCCATATCAATAACAAAAACAAAAACAAAATCATATGATTGTATCAAAAGAGGGAAGAAATGTTTGACAAAATGCAATGATAAATATTTATAAATAGGAGTCATTCTTAAAATTTTAAGTAGTATGTCTCTAAAAGAAATTCCTCTCAAGAGCAAGCATTTTCTGTGATGGAAATGAATGTGAACCTTTCCCAGCTGGATCAGAGGTGAAGCAAGGATGTCTACTATCACTACTATTTTTTAATATTGTATTAGAAATGCTAGAGGATGAATCCAAGATGGTGGAGCGAAAGCCGGGACTTGCTTGAGCTCTCCCTCAAATCCCTCCGAACCTGTAAAAAATGACCCTAAACAAATTCTAGAGCTAAAGAATCCATGAAATGACAGAGTGAAACAAGTTTCCAGACCAAGATGGCCTAGAAAGGGTATACCACACTGTGCTGGGAGCAGAGTACAGCCCAGCTTGGGCCACACTGGCAAAGATTAGGCCAGAGCAGACCAGCCAGAGCAGGACTCAGAGCACTGAACCACTGAGCTGTGAATGTTTCCAGACTTTTCAACCCACAAAAGCCAAAGGCAACTTAGTAGTTCAGTGGGAAAACTCTGTTGGACCTGGGTGAGAGAAAGGTATGGTTTAGCCACAGCCCCAGGGCAGACACAGTGGCTGCAGCAGCAGCAGCCACAGCAGCAGCGGAGGCTGCTTCTGGAGCTCCAGGCCCACAGACAGTGGGAGGAATCAAGTAGCTGATCAGAACAGGTATGCAGGGATCTTTTTGCTGGTGATGAAGCAGGATTTCTTGCTTTGCCCTTCTTGGATCTGGGTCACAGCCCTGGATGGTGGTCCTGGGGTAAGGAGGAGTATGGGTGTGGCAGAGCTTGTGGTGGCTGTGGAGAGGCAGTCCTCCTCATAGTTACATGGCAGAAAAGAGTGCTTGAGGTCACTCACAGACCAGCACAGGCCAGGAGAGGAGTAAACACCTCTCAATGGATCATACCACCTCAGAAGAACTGAAAATTCGTAGGTGCCTAGAAGCACCTCTGAAAACAGCAGGGCAAAACCCCTGAAGCTTGGGACAGAGCACTTTCCAATCTGGAAGCAGTCATACCTTGAAAAAGAGCTCAAAAGTCAAGTAATTGGCTGGGAAAATGAGTGGAAAGCATAAAAAAAAACTTAGACAATAGAATCTTACTTTGGTGACAAAGAAGATCAAAACACACAGCCAGAAGAAGACAACAGAGTAAAAGCTCCTACATCCAAAGGCTTCAAGAAAAATATGAATTGATACAGGTAATTTGATTTTCTTCTTCCTTTTTTTAAATCAAATTGACCAAAGGTTTATCAATTTGATTGATTTTTTCATAAAACCAGCTCTTTGTTTTATTTATTAATTCAATAGTTTTCTTGATTTCAATTTTATTA
>CM053625.1:194053437-194103555 GCA_028646595.1 Phalanger gymnotis
ATTGTAGAAGGGTTATACATAATGTTACGTATGTGGCCCATGTTGAATTGCTTGACTTCTTAGAGAGGGTGGATGGGAAGGGAAGAGGGGAGAGAATTTTGAACTCAAGGTTTTAAAAAAATAGATGTTCAAAAGTAAAAAAAGTTTTTTTTTTCATGCAACTAGAAAATAAGATGCATAGGCAATGGGGCATAGAGATTTTTCTTGCCCTACAAGAAAGGAAGGGAAAGGGGGATGGGAGGGGAATGGGGCGATGGAGGGGAGGGCAGACTGGGGAACAGGGCAACCAGAGTGTATGCCATCTTGGAGTGGGGGGGGAGGAAATGGGGAGAAAATTTGTAATTCAAACACCTGTGAAAATCAATGCTGACAACCAAACATGTTAAAAATAAATTAAAATTAAAGAATGCTTGAAAGTCAAAAAAAAAATAATTACACAAAACATGAATAATGAAAAACATAGAAGAGAAAGTGAAACATAAGAAAAACAACAGATTTGGAGAATAGATCAAGAAAAGAAAATATAAAATTAATTGGAGTAACTGAAAGTCATGATCAAAAAATGAATCTTGATACAATAATGCAAGAAATAATTAAAGAAAATTGTTCTGAAGCATTAGAACAAAGCAGGGAAGCAGAAATAGAGAAAATCCATCAAACACCACTTAAAAGAGATTCTGTGAGGAAAACTCATAGGAATATCTTAGTCAAATTCCAAAACCCCAGTTCAAGGATAAAATATTAAAAGCATCGAGATTAAAACAATTTAAATATGGTAGTGCCACAATTAGAATTACACAAGACCTAGCACCAGAGACATTAAAGGACTGCAGGTCTTGGAATACAACATATTGAAGAGCAGAAGACCTGGGGCTTTGGCTGAAAATACCCTTCAGATTTCAGTAATATTTTGACTGAAAAAAAATGGACATTTGACAAACCCTCCGACTTTCAAGACATTGGTACAAATAATACTCAACTTAATAGAAGATTTGGCATACAAGGACCAAGAGAAACATAAGGTACATACTAAAGACTACTATAAGGAATTCATAAGAATAGACTGCTTACCTTTTATGTAACATAAAATGTAAAATATGTCTAACATTCTTACTAACAATTATTGAGCTCGTAAGAAAAAGGGGGATAAACCTGACTACGTTATGAATTTACATAATTAAACCATTTAGAAACACCTAAAAATAGTAACTATTTTATACAAAAGAGGTGCAAGAAGAAGAAAGGATACAAAGGATTTAGATGGAGGAGGAGGGTTGGTAGTTGTAGTAACCTACTTTCATAGGGCATGGGTTTAAGAGGGAACAATACATATACATTTAGAAGAGTATAATGTATTCTAAATTTAGAAGAAATAAAATGGTAGGAGTATAGTGAGGGGGGAGAGGACAAAGGAGGGTTTAGGACAAGGGAGGGATTTTTAGAGGGGAGAATGACAGAATAGGTAAAGGGAGTTCAGATCAATGAGAATGGGAGGATAGGGAAGGGATTGTTGGAGGGGGCAAGGCAAGTATTAGGAGGGCAGGGTGGTTGGTGGAGAAAGGGGAGTAGGCAAGTAATAGGAAGGCAATGTAGCAAGTAGAAGTAAAGTAGAGGAGGCAGGAAGGATAGGAAACAAAAGATATGTACAAATATAAAAAAACACAAAGAACAGAAGTAGAGTATGTTTGGGAAAGTGTATGTCTATATATACATGTATATATGCATAAGTGTATGTATATATCTGTATGTATACGTATATATCAAGAAACATATCTAAATTATATTGTAGCCTTCTGGGGGGAGGCAAAAGGAACAAAGTTAAAAAGTGCACAGCAGAGAACAAAAGAAAATACTTGGAAGCAAAGAAAAGATGTACAATTCTCAACACAAAGTGTATTATTTATCATACAGGCTTTCTTGAAATGAAAATTTATTGTTACATATTTCAAATCCTCTCCTATGCTCTGCTATACACATGACATGCTATTTTTCTTTCTTACTTTATATTTAAGTTTCAATATTTAAGTTTATGATATATTTTCTTTCTTTTTCTATTTTGTATTTGTGTTCTGGTAAAATAAAATTTTTTTTAAAAATTGTCAAAAAAAAAAGAAATTATCAAAGAAAACTTCCCTGATATTCTAGAACCAAAGGGTAAAATAGAAATGGAAAGAATCCACTGATAACCTTTTGAAAAAGATCCCAAAAAGAAAATTCCTAGGAATATTATAGCCAAATTCCAGAGTTCTCAGGTCAACGAGAAAATATTGCGAGCAGCCAGAAAGAAATAATTCGAGTACTGTGGAAACACAATCAAGATAACACAAGATCTAGTAGCTTCTACACCAAGGGATCAGAGAGTTTGGAATATGACATTCTGGAGGTCAAAGGAGCTAGGATTAAAACCAAGAATCACCTATGCAGCAAAATTGAGTATAATACTTCAGTGCAAAATGTGGATTTTCAATGAAATAGAGAACTTTGAAGCATTTTTGATGAAAAGACCAGAGCTTAATAGAAAATTTGACTTTCAAATACAAGAACCAAGAGAAGCATGAAAAGGTAAATATGAAAGAGAAATCATGAGTAACTTACTAAAGTTGAACTGTTTAGATTCCTACATGGAAAGATGATATTTGTAACTCATGAGATCTTTCTCAGTATTAGAGTAGTTGAAGGGAATATACACATGTATATACATACATACATACATACATATATATATATATATATACAGAGAGAGAGAGAGAGAGAGAGAGAGAGAGAGTGGGCATGGGGTGACTTGAATGTGCAAGCACGATATCTAAAAAAATAAAATTAAGGGATGAGAGAGCAATATATTAGGAGTAGGAGAAAGGGAGACATAGAATGGGGTAAATTATCTTACATAAAAGAGACAAGAAAAAAATCTGTTATAATGGAAGAGAAGAGGGGTTAGGTGAAAGAGAATGAGTGAACTGTGCTCTCATCAGATTTGGCTTGAGGGAATAACATACACACTCAATTGGTTATCTTACCCTACAGGAAAGTAGTGAGGAAGGGGTTGGGGGGGGGTGGGGTTGATAGAAGGGAGGGCACACTGGGGGAAGGGGTAGCCAAAAGTAAATGCTTTTGGAAAGGGACAGGGTCAAAGGAGAAAATTGAATAAATGGGGGACAGGATAGGATGGAGGGAAATATAGTGAGTCTTTCACAACATGACTATTATGGAAGTGTTTTGAATAATGATACAAGTATAACCTATATTGAATTGCTTACCTTCTCAAGGAGGGTGGGTGGGGAGGGAAGAAGGGAGAGAATTTGGAACTCAAAGTTCTGAAAACAAATGTTAAAAATTGTTTTTACATACAACTGGGAAATAAGATATCCAGGCAATGGGGTATAGAAATCTATCTGGCTCTACAAGAAAGTAAGGGGAAGAGGAATGGGGCAGGGAGTGGGTGATAGAATTGAGGACAGACTGGGGAAAAGAGCAATGAGACTACATGTCATCTTGGGATGTGGGGGAGAGATGGGAAGAAAATTTGTAACTCAAAATCTTGTGGAAATGAATATTGAAAACTAAAAATAAATAAATTAATCTTTAAAAAAGAATAAAATGCTAGCATAACAATAAAAGAAAAAAGTAATTGTATAAATAAAAACAGGCAATAAAACAAATATAGGCCAAAAAACCTGTCACTTTCACATATATGATGGCATTCTTAGAAAACCCTAGAAAATCAACTAAAAACTAGGTGAAAAAATTAAAAACTTTAGCAAAGTTGCAGAATATAAAACAAACTCACATAAATCTTCAGCATTTAAGCATGCTACCAACAAAACCCAGTAGAAAGGGAAATTCCATCCAAAATGAATACAGGCAATATAATATACTTGGGAACCTACCATCCAAGACAAACCTAAGGACTGCATGAACATAACAACAAAACACTTTTTCAGACAGATACCGGCAGATCGAAATAACATGAAGAAATATTTGGAGAAATATTAAATGCTCCTAAGTAGGCCAAGCCAATATAGTAAAAATGACTTATCTATCTAAATTAATTTACATATTCAGTGTCATACCAATTCAGCTACCAAAATTTATTTTACAAAGCTAGAAAAAATAATAAAATTCATCTGGAAGAACAAAAAGTCAAGCATATCAAGAGAATCAATGAAAAAAATGTGAAGAAATGTGACTTATTTGTACTAGATCTTAAACTGTATTACAATGCAGTAATAATCAAAACAATCTGGCACTGGGTAAGAAATAGAGTGGTGCATCAATGGAATAGATTACATACACAATACATAGCAGCAAATTAAATAATAATCTTGTGTTTAATAAACTCAAACATCCAAGATTTGGGAGCAAGAATTCACCATGTAACAAAAATTTCTCAGGAAACTGGAAAGCAGTGTGGCAGGAACTAATATCTCACACTTGATGAAAAAAAGAAAAAAAATAAATTATTTATACCCAAGTCATATCATAACTAAGTTAGGAGAGCATGGAAATATGTACCTATCAGTTCTCTGAATAAAGGAAGAGTTTGTGACCAAAAAATAGATGGAAAAAGTCATGTGAAGTAAAATGAATAATTTTGATTCTATGAACTTTTTTTTTTTGCACAAACAAAATCAATGCCTTGGAATTTAGAAGGAATGCAGGAAACTGGGCAAATTATAGTAAGTTTCTCTGATAAAGTTCTCAGTTCTCAAACATATAAGGAACTGAGTCAAATTTATACAAATAAAAGTCATTCACAATTGATGAATAGTCAAATAATATGAACCAGTAATTTTCAGAAGAAATAAAAGTTATCAATAGTTGCATTAATAATTCTGTAAACCACTACTTATCAGAGAAATGAAAATTAAAACAACCCTTAGATACTACCCTACACCTAAAAGATTGTCTAGAAAAGATAACCAAAAAAGGAAATGACAAATTTTGGAGGGGATGTGGGAAAAAAATGACACTAATGCACTATTGATGGATTTATGAACCAGTCCAATCATTCTAGAGAAAAGTTTTGAAGGGTTATCAAACTGTGCATGCTTTCTTACCCAGAAAAAAAAAAAACTACTACTAGATTTGTACTCTAAGAGATATTCTTGTATTTTTTTTTTGTAACAGCTAAAATGATAATACATTTCATATAAATTCACATATATAGTTTATATCATATTGTATACTTTTTCAAGTGAGGAGGGAGGTTTTGGAGGGAGAGAGAATTTGGAACTTAAATTTTGTAAATGATTTAAAAAAATATAATTGAGAAATAAATGAAATAAAAATATTATAAACCATTATAGAAAATTTCTTTAGAATCAAGCCTCTCAGTCTTTACTAACTCCTCATTAGACTCACAGAATATGACCATTTAAGTGAGAGGTCAAATCCATAAACAGATGGTGAGAAGTATTTTGGTGTATCTGTTCATATTTGTGCTTGTAAGCACCTTGGGTGTTGTATACAGTGAATTTTCCATATACTCTCTTTAGTATTAGGGAGCTGATCATGCCTGTGACTAGGGGACTGTTTGGAGATTAGGAACCTAATTATTTCCAGCTGCTCTGGAAATTCCAGAATTCTGTGTCTCTCTCTCTGTCCAGGCCCTCTCAACTAGCCAAAGTGTTGTTTAGTACTTTCTCTACCATTTGTAGGTGATTTGTTTAGTGAACATGAGTCTATTTAGAGAAACAAAAGTCTAAAGAGTGACTAATTTTTAAAAATCAGTAGATCTTCCTCCACAGTAGATGTGTTAAACTCATGACACACATCTGTGTGTCCCAAACTAGATTAAAATGTAATTGGGAGATGTTTTTAAAATAAATAAGAATACAAATGAATATTGATAAGGTTTTAAGTCAATATATGGCTTGAATAGATGTTTTTATGTGAGTTTGACACCACTAATCTACATATGGCATCCATGATCATAAAATCACACACTTCACACATACCCCATTCCTACCTCCCAAGTACACACACGCAAGTATTTACCAATTTTAAGTGATCCTTCTGGTTATCTTATAGTGTTTGACTAAAATTGATCATCAGAACCTCTTATTTGAGAATGATTGACCACAAAACTTCAAAAAAGGCAAAATGAATCTCCTCTGTTCCCAGAAAAAAAGACCTATAGGTCAGTATTAAGTGTTCAGTTTAGGAAAATTTGAGGAAAACTCAAAATGAGGAATGTAGCACATTAAAAATGTCTCTGTTCCAAAAAATCTGACATTTTTATCTTGTCCACTAAAAAAATTCAAATTATTGAAATTCAAATTATTGAAAAATTATTTAGAGAGTTTCTTTAAAAATCTTTAAAATCTAAAATAAGATTACATTTTATGAATTTTTGGTTGTGAATGAATAGTTGCTAGCAACAAAACCTATATTTTTGTACTTTTGTGAGCTTGTCTTGATAATCATTTGAAAAAAAAATTCTAGGTTCTTAAGAATTGAAGTAAGTTTAACAGGTTTTTTAAAAATAAATCAATTGGCTTAAAACAAAAAACCAACAAAATTTTAAAATAGGGGGAAAATCCTCCATCACCGTCTGAAAATTTAGCCACTTCTAGTAGCTCAGATTTATCTGGTACATAAAGTGTCACCCCAAATTCTGGTGCTCTTAATTTTCTCTTCTCTCCAATTTGGAAAGAAGGATACATTTTCAAATCTTTTCAATAAAAGGAATCAGTTGAGAAAAAGGAAAAGTTTCACTTTCAAAGTTTGGTTTATCTGACCATCGTGAACTTTTTGATGATTTGAAAAAATATAATTGCCCACTAATGTAGAAGTGTTCATCTGAAAGAAATCGGAATTGACTCTGCATTTGCATGGTTTTGAACAACAAAAAAAGAAGATATTTTACTTGGCAAAAAGACAACAGTTTTTAAAATGTCATGTTTTAGATGTGCTCAATTTTAAGCAAAAATTTGCAATCAGTTTGAGATGCATAAGAGAATAATGCTAACATGCAAAAATGTACCTGTTCAATAGAGAAAACAATACCCCATCTAAAAACAATTTGAAACATTATTTGAACACAGAAACATAAGTTGAAGAAATTAAGATGATCAAAAAGAAAAAAGGAAAATATAACATTACTCTATCAATACAAAGAATAAAGCAGTCCTCCGATTTTCATGTATAAGAGAGAGAAAAAGAGAATTTTTTTTAAATGGTAGTATACTGACACAGTGCAGACCCGAAGCTCAAATTAAAGCCAACAAAAATGTATAAAGATGCTCTTGAAAGCAGAAAAATAATTTAAAATGTAATTTTGCATAAAGGGTTGTTAATTTATTCAGAGCACAAGGTAAGTAGCTTCAATATCTAATTTCCCAAAATCAGGGAATTAAAACTATTTTTTTCTTAAACAGGGAATAATATAAGGTCTTCATTTTTTACCAGCTGCAAGGATCTCTAGCACAGATCAACAAAAAACTGAAGGGAAAAAGGTCAAAATCCTAGAAAATGGTATTATAAATTTTAGCAATTTTTTTATGACTTCATAGAGATAAGATGAGAATGATGAGATAGATTTCCATGCCTTGCAACTGTGAACTCTACTTGGGCATAATTCTCCAAATAGTTGTAATGAAGGTAAAAATAAAATAATTAATATTAATTAATAACAAATACAATAAAATGAGTAAATTATGAAAACATATTAGAAAGTTCATTTTTATCTCAGTAGAAAATAAGAAATAGTATTCTTTACACCCAAAACACTTTCAGAAATTTCTCTTTAGGAAAATGTGGGAAAAGTGTAGAACAGAGCATAATATCTCAGAAACGGATTAAAGGTGGACTTAACTCTTGTCTATTTAGGATCATTGCTTCCTTACCCTTCTCAACTGATGGGTGCCATGAACCACCTAACAGCAATAGCCTCTTTTGTTTATTGACCAGAGAATTAACTCTTTCAATCTCAGAGGGGAGTAATTAATGGAGGAATTGAATTCTACTGGAAAAGTAAGTGACAATTGCTTTATGTTCTCATGTTAATCCAAAATTATTTCTTATAATTTTGTGACATTTTCCTTGCTCAAGGTTCGTATAAATGGTTTCTCAAATTGTTTTGGGGTAGACTCTCTAAGGATATGGAGGAATGGGTATTTGAATAATTCTTTCTTTATGATAGGAAGGCTCAAATGTAGAAAAATATTAAATTTATTTTAAGATATTTCTTGAAAAGTTGTTCCTAAAACATAGAGCACAATTTTTGTTTCTTTGACAGTCAATAGTTAATTGTCTTGTGTTTATTGAAAACAATTGTTTTGTCTATTTAAATCTAGGTCTTCTGTAGGTAATCTGTTCTATTATGCCTCTTTAAATTTCTCTATTTTTTTTAAAGAATTATGACATGATTTTTTAAGTTTTTGATTCCTGTAAGGATCTGATGGCCAATAATTAAATAATTAATAATATAACATTTGCATAGCATTTTCTTTTCCTGGCACTGTGCTAAGTGATTTGCAAATATTATCTCATTTCTCAGTAAAACTTATTAGAATATAAGTAATTTCCCAATTGATAAATGGTCAAAGCATATGAACAGGTAGTTTTAAGATGAAGTAATCAAAACTATCTATAGTCATATGAAAAAGTGCTCTAAATCACTATTAGTTAGAGAAATGCAAATTGAAAGAACTCTGAAGTACCATCTCACACCTATCAGATTGGTTTATGTGACTGAAAAGGAAATGACAAATGTTGCAGATTACATGGGAAATTGGTACACTAAAGCACTGTTGGTGGAGTTGTGAACTGATTCAACCATTCTGGAGAGCAATTTGGAACTATCCCTAAGGGGCTATGTAACTGTATAACCTTGTAACAACAATGTTGCTAGCAGCTGTTGTGGGGGTGAAAGACCAATAACACCAGCTCACAGGAGGGCTGCTAGCACAGATTTTTTGATCTGCTTTTCTAATGAAAACAACTTTAAGGGGTTAATAATCTCTTTTAACCTCTTTTATTAAACATACATATGCCATTCACTTAGTTCAGGATGAAAAGCCAGCACCCTGAACTTCAGAGACAATACAAACAGAAATTACAAGCATACATTACATAAACAGAGCAAACACACACAGAAATCAACAGACAGGCCTCTATCTGTCTGACGAAGGAATCACATAGTTACCAGAGAGAGAGGCACCGGCATCTGGGTTTTCAAAGCTGAGGGGGCTCCAACAGCTACCCAGAGTCTCATCTGGCCAAATCACCAACACACTTCCGATAAGTGTTCCCCCAAAGGCAAAAGGCTAACCTCAGAGCTCTTATACCCTGTTCAGGGCCCTGAGGGCTCAGAGCCTACTGAGCAAAAAGCTGTGGAGCTTGGAGCCTCATACCTAGTTAGTGAAAGGGTGTGGGTCTGCCTCTAATCAGGCCTCTCTTTGTTGGCCCCACCTGAGGTCTATTGATGGGGTAGAAAAAGCCTTTAATTCCTGATCAGCATCACAAAGGTGTGAGCCTACTCTAATGAGACCACTCTTTGTTGTTGGGACCTGAGGCCTATTCAATGGGTGGGAAAGATCTTTTGCTTACAGATTGGCATTGCAACCCTTCGACCTAGCAATTCCGCTATTAAATCTGTGTCGCAAAGAGATTAACAAAGTAAAATGGCATAAATTAAAAAAATATACTTATAGCAGATCTTTTAGTGGTGGCAAGTAATTGGGAATTGAGGGAATGTTCATCACTTGGGGAATGCCAGAACAAGTTGCATTATATGATTGTGATGGAATACTATTGTACTATAAGATAGAACAAGAAGGATGCTTTCAAAAAACATGGAAAGATTTTCCAGAATAATACAAAGTGAAGTGAGCAAAACCATAAGAATAAAGTATACAATAAGAGCAATGTTGTATGATGATCAACAGTGAATGACAGTTATTCTCAGCAGAAGAGTGATCTAAGACAATTCTGAAGGACTTATGATAAAAAATGTTATCCCACTCCAGAGAGAGAGAAAAAAAACCCAATTGACTATGAATGCAATTTGAAACATAGTTTTTTTTTAACTTTATTTTTGAGGTTTTTTATCTGTTTTCTTTAGCAACCTGGGTAATATGGAAATGTTTTGCATAACTGCACACATGTAACCAGTACTAAATTGCTTCCCTTCTCAATGGCTGGAGAGAGAAGGGAGACAGAGAATTTAGAGCTCAAAATTAAAAAAAAAACCCAAATACTAAAAAATTTTACATGCCATTTGAAATGAAAAATGTTTAAAATTAAGTATTATTTCATTTGATCTTTACAACAATCTTGCTAGGCAGGTAATGAGATGCACCCTTCATTCCTATTGATTTTCCCCTTTTTTCCCCTCAAAATTCCTGGCTTTTTCTTCTACTCAATAAAGTGTGTTATTATTTTGCCTAGTTTAATCTCTGATAATTTAAGTGACATAGTACAAAATCTATAGAATAATATAAGTAGTATCAATAATTTAATTAAATTGTTGCACCCCAGAAATGAGCACTAAATATTTCTTTAGACATTTATTTTTTTTTTTTTTGGAAACAATGTTTTGAGTTCGAACTGATATAAACATTTCATTTATTTATGTCTTAATTCCTAGATATTTATATTTTTGTAAATATTTTAATTGAATTTCATTTTATGGAGTTGTTTACTGATATTTTTAGTACCTTATCATAATCCTGATGATTTTTATAGTCTTTTCTTCTATCCTACTTTATTGACATTGTTGAGTGAATAAATTGGTTACTGCACTGATTCTCTAGAATTTTCTAAGTCAACTTTCGTACCTTTGTAAATATCAACAATTAACTGTTTTGGGTATTTTACTCTGTTTCTTTTTTCTCTTACCTTACTTTGATAGCCAAAATTTTTGGTTTTATATCAAGTAAGAGTGGATAGAAGTCATATCCTCACTTAACGCATGAGCTATTGGGGAAGCTTCTAATGTATCTATTAAAAATGATAGTTCTTGCTTTTAAGTATGTATTTTCAGTCAAATTAAAGAAGGAGATTCACAAACCCGTTTCTTACAGTTTAATGTAAATATGCTATATTTTGTCAAAGGTTTATTTCTTTTTTTTTTGCATCAATGAATATAATTATATTGTTTTATATATTTTGTTATTTTATGATGAATTGCATTAATAGCTTTCCTAATGTTAAAACATCCTTATATTCCTGATATAAATTAAATTTAGTTATAATAAATAATTTAATGGATGATATATTGCAATGGCCTGCTAAAACATACATTGGAAATGTACTTTTTTTTTGCATACTACTAGTGATATGATCTATATTTATCTTTCTCTGTTTTACTTATATTCCTACTTTGAAAAGCAAGACTATATTTGTCTTATAAAAGTGAAATATTTATTCTTGAGAACAAAATATGGAGTAAAGGTATCGTTGATTTATTAAATTCAAAAAGTAGTCATAGTGTAATGGATGCAGGGTTTACTTCAGAGTTAGAGAAGGTCAGTTTTCAAGTCCCAACTCTGATAAACAATGATTTCTGTGATCTTATCATTCCACCAAAATTGCTTCCTCCAAAGTTGTGACCGATCTCTTAATTGTCAAATCCAGTGACCTTTTCTCAATCTTAATTTTCCTTGACTTTTCTATAGAGTTCGATACTTTTTTTTTTAATCACTTTCTCCTATTTACTATTTGCTTCTCTCTAGGTTTTATAACAGTACTTTCTCTTGGTTCTCCTCCTACGTATCTGAACATTCTACAGCCCCCTTTACTGGACAATTTAATTACTATTTACAGACAATTCTCAGATATGCCTATCCTGCCCCAATTTCTCTGCTGAACTCTAGTCTCATATCTTCAGCTACCTTTCAGACATCTTAAACTGGATTACAATAGGCATCTTAAAATCAACATGTTCAAGATGGAACTCATTATCTTTTCCCCTAAACTCTCTCCGCCTCTTAGTTTTCCTGTCACTGTGAGGGCAACACCACCCTCTCCCTCCAACTCCAGTCCCCAGGCTCACAACCTTGGTTTCATCCTTAACTTTCACTATCTCTTACCTCTATATCCAACCTAATGCCAAGAGCAGTTTATTTCTCCTTTGCAAAATTTCTCTAATATTCCCCACTCTCTTCTCTGACATAGCCACCACTCTGTTATAGTCCCTCATCACCTCACATCTTGATATTCCTTCTTGATTATTGTGTCTGCCTGCTTCACATCTCTCCCCACCTCATCCTCCATTCAGCCAACAAAGTGATTTTCTAAAGTTCAGGTCTGGCTGTGTCACTCTCCAACTGAATAAATTCTAGTGCCTCTCTATTCTACAGGATTAAATGTAAAATCCTTTCTTTAGCATTAAAAGCCCTTCAAAACCTATCCCCATCCCACCTTTCTAGTCTTCTTGTACCTTACTCCTAAACACATAATCTTTGAGCCATTGACATTGACTTTCTTGGTGTTTCATGAAGAAGCTACTTCATCTTTTCTCTCATGGAATCTTCTTTGGCTGGTTCTTATGTTCAGAACATTCTTCCTCCTCATCACCTACTGACTTCCCTTACTTCCTTTTAGTCCCTAATAAAATCTCATTGACAAGACACTATTTTCAACCCTTTGTAATTCTAGTGCCTTCCTTCTGATAATTACTTCCTGTTTATCCTGTATGTAGTTAGTTTGTACACAGTTGTTTGTCAGGTATTTCTCCCATTAGAATGAACTCCCTGAGAGTACAGACTGTCTTTTGACCTTCCTTTGCATTCCCTGTGCTTTGCACAGTGCCTGGCACAGGGGTAGGTGGTTAGTAAATGTTCATTGATTGAATGACTGACTAAACCTGTGCAAGTCACTTTACCTCTCAGAGGTCTAGGATCTAGTTTTGGAGAAGTCATTGACCTGAATTAGCAAAGTAAGTTTCCTAATTCTCATCTCTATGTCAAAAAATTACAGATCTCTGGATTTCTACCATTTATAGCATTCACTTGAAAATATAAATGGAATTCGTTTCCCTTCCCTGCTTCTGCCAGTTATTTATGGCTTATTCACTTTATTTTTTTCCCCTGAGATTGAGTCATTTAATATATGTATTTATTGTTTTCTCAGTTCCTTGATTTTATATATATATATATACATTATATATATGTGCATATATATGTATATATATATATAGTTTGTAAACCTTAAAGCAGTATAAAAATGTTAAGTATCATTATCAACATCAATGTTATGTTAAGTATCAAAATCAATATTAAAGATTATGAATGTAATAGAATATTACTGTGCCATAATAAGTGATGAAATTGATCATTTCTGAAAAAATGGGAAAACCTCTATAAGACACAAAGTAATGTGAGCAGAACTAACAAAATAGTCCACACAATAATATTATAGAGAAAAACAATTTTTGAAGAATTCAGAACATTAATTAATGTAGTGATAAATGGTAAGTCCTAAAGGAGAAAGATGAAATAAACCTCAAATTAATAAAAGAGCCTTGCTCAGAACTTCTTATTTCTCCTCTGACTGCACTATTCCTAGACACCTCTGACTTCTCCACCTTGCCCCCTTCCTGACCTTATGTAACAACAATGTTGCTTGCAGCTGCTGTGGAGGTATAAGGCCAATAATACCAGCACACAAGAGGGTTGATAGTGCAGGATGGTTGATCTGCTTTTCTAAGGAAAGCAACTTTAAGGGGTTTACAATCTCACTTTAATTAAACATAGGTATATCATTCACTTAGTTCAGGGGGAAAAGTCGGCATCCTAAACTTCAGAGAAAACGCAAACAGAAATTACAAGCAGAAATTATATAAACAGAGCAAATAACACAAATTAGCAGACAGGGATTCTGTGTGTCCATAATAATACATACATAGTTACCAGAAAGAAAAACACCAACATCTAGGTTTTCAAAGCCAGGGGGCTCCTTAACAGCTGCCCAGAGTCTCCTTTGGCCAAATCACGTGAACACTCTTCCAATGAGTGAGCCCCTAAGCAAAATGCTAACCTCAGAGTATATATGCTGTTTCCAATCAAGGACTCTTGATTCAGTCAAAGACTCTGGATTCAAACAAAGTTAAATTCAAACAAAGGACTCAATCAAAGGCACTTGATTGCCTTAGTGCTGAGAAGCACTCCAAAAGAAAAAAAAAAACAGCAAAAAGTCCCATTTTGTTTGCCATTACACTTTACCACACCCTTTCTTGCTCGCTCCCTTGTTTTTAGCTTCCTTTTGTGTGTTGTCTTCCTCTATTAGTTTGTAAAGTCCTCGAGGGCAAGGTCTGTCTTTCCTTTTTTGTGTGGGTTTCCCAGCATTTAGCACAGTTCTTAATAAATATTTATTGACTGGCTGTTTATCCATTCAACAGCATTTTATTTTCAATTTTAGCTTACTGCAAATTTTAAAATCCCAATTTTGTTCTTTTTTTCTGAGTTGTCAATTTCCTGCTTTAAATCATGTATTTGTTATTGCTTCTTTTTCTTGATATATTTTCAGAGATATAAATATTCTTCTGGTAATTGTTTTAGTTGCATCCCATATGATTTGTTTCACTGCTATTATTCTCTTTAAAATATTTATTTATCTTTAGATGATTTGCTCTTTGTTTTTCTTTAGCATATAGTAGTCTCTATTTGCATCTGTCATTTGTTGAGGTTTCTTTATTTTCATTGATGTATTTATTGCATTCAGATTTCTAATGATGTTTCTTCTTTTTGACTTTTATGTTTATTTATGACTTATTTTTGCAACATAACAATTTTTCTAAAGATATTAGTAACCATGAGAATTATTTCAATTCTTTAATATTCCTATTAGAAAATTGTCATAATTCTTTTTGTTTCTCTTAATTATTTTTTAAAAGAATGATGATTTCTGTCATGTTTACATTTTGATAGATTTGTCCAGTCCTGAAGGAAAAATATTAAAAATACCTATAATTATTTCACCGAAGTTTTTTTGTTTTAATTTGCTTTTCATTTAAGAACTAAAGGCTATATCATTTGGTATATAAATAAGGTCTCTTCTAGTTTTAAATCTATAATCAATAGATAAATAGTAGATAGTTAATATACAGATATAAAAATAGATTGAAAGACAGATGATAGATACCCAATTTTTCACTTTTCATGATGCTTTTGAATAAAATATAGATTCTATGTTTATCCCTGTTTACAATGTTAATTTTTACTGGTGGAAATCCTGATTTCATAAAATCATATGAAATATAGTAAATTTTGTTCTAGTCATTCATTTTCACTCTGTCCTTGAGCAATGTGTTCTATTGATGCCAAAAATTGTTAGTTTTTGTTTTCTTATGCATTTTTCCCATGTCTTTCTTTTTATTTAGGTTTTAATCCAATCACATTCTGGATTATAATTGTCAATATTTTCCATCAAGTTTTTTAAGTGCTTTTTCTAAAGTAAGAAGTATTTTTTTTTACTCATCTATAACTCCCACCCCATTGAGCAATGACAGCAAACAAACCTGAAAAACACAATACATAGCTACATAGTCTGGCAAAACAGTTTCCAACATAAGAAAATCTGAAAATGTATTTTTCTCCATTTTAGGTTTTTCACTTCTTTGCCAGGAAGTGAATGGTTTATTTCATCTTTCTCCTTTTGGACTTACCATTTATCACTACATTAATTAATACTCTGAATTCTACAAAAATTGTTCTCTATAATATTATCGTGTTGACTATTTTGTTAGTTCTGCTCACATTACTTTGTGTCTTCTCATAAAGGTTTTCCCATTTTTTCAGAAATGGTCAATTTCACCATTTATTATGCCACAGTAATATTCTATTACATTCATAATCTTTAATATTGATTTTGATACTTAACATAACATTGATGTTGATAATGATACTTAACATTTTTATACTGCTTTAAGGTTTACAAAAAATATGTATTTGTAGATATGTATGTATACATATGTATACATACATATATGTGTGTGTGTGTATGGAAGGCAATTTTATATAACATATATATATGATATATATAATTGACTTCCATTATTTTAATAATAGTCTCACAGGTTTTATCATCCCTAACCTCCCCTTACTTTGCCCAAACCAAATATCTTTTATTTTTTATTTATAAGAAACTTTTATTCTTCTTTCCCTTCATTAAAAAAGTCCTTTCCTTTTCCAGTCATAAGATAGCAGTTACAGATGCCTCTCTAACTTTCCTCTTCCCTCATTATCTAAAATCTTAGTTCAAATAGCATTTATTTATGGTACCCATTTTAAAGACATATCAATTACATTTCTCCTCTTCCTTATTCCTTTCTTCTTCCAGGAAACTCTGTGGTTTAATTTCCTGGTCACAGACTTGAAACATTAATTTTCTCTTCTTATTCCATGACCTGCATAGAAGTTGAGACTTGTAGAAGATAAAAGTCTACCTTCTATTTTTTTTAAAAATACTAGTGTGATTATGTCTTTCTTATACCCCCATTTTCATCTCCCTCACTGCCTGAAATACACTCTACTAGAATCTCATAGTGAGAAATTGCAATTCCTATAGGAATTTTCATAATATTATAGATTTACATTCAGGGTCAGAGGACTCAGCCCCAAACCAGGCCCTCACACTTACCACTTGTAAATTTTGAAGCTTGTCACATCATTCCTTCAAGTCTATGCCCCCTGACTAATTTCCCTTTCTTCTTGGATCTACTGAGTATTTAGATTTATTCTTTTCTTGGGTATTTCATGATCCAGTGAAGTATGGCCCAAGATAACACTTTGAAGAACCAACTCTCACCAAACAGAGTCCTGCAAAATTAAATTTCATCATCTATAAAAAGGGACAGACCTCCATTTAAAAGGAAGATATTGCATTATTCCTTCAAACGAAAAAAGAGAGGTGAGTAGGATATTTAAAATGCGACCTCATCATGCAATAAGGATATGAGAAAAGTAAACAAAAACATGAAAGGCTAAGTGATTGATTCACTATTTTACTATTCCTAATATTAGTGAGGCTAGTTATTTTTATACTTATTTTAAGATCCATGAAGGAAGAAAGACAACATGCGTGGGTGAATTTCTAAAAGAAGGGGGAGGTTGTCAAAGAAATAAGGCAAAGTGATAGAGGGAAAATTTATTAACAATTTCTTCTTAACAATGTTGATTCATAGTTTTAGCATTTCATGATGGGGCAATGAAGGAAAGGATTTCTTTCAAATGGTGAGATTGGGACAGCAGTGTAGTCTAGAGAGACAAACCTGTCTGACTTGGGTAAGACAGAACAGGCCATTTTTTTCCTCCAGCCTTAGCCCTTTTGATAGCTGGGAAAACCAGGGGTGAAAGGGAAGCAGGGGAAAAAGTAAAACAAATTCAGTCCATGGAAAGGAAGAGAATCATGGGATTTAAAATGCAGTCCTCAAAAGGTGGCAATGTGTTTGTTAAAGGTCTTGTAGTAAATTCTGTTTAGTGAGAGACAGCAGTTAAGTGATTTGTGCAATGTCATATAGCTAATAAGCAGCTGACTAGGTTGTACTAGGGCTCAGGTCTTGCTAAATCTACCAGGATGTTTTCTACTACTCCAAATAGCTGCCAAATCAGATTAGGTGATTAGATGAGATTGGGTTCATGGAGGTTGGTATGGCTGAAAATTTGCTCAAAATAGTTTATTCTTTTAGTTCTATCTAAATACAGTCAAATTTTAACCAACATTTTTTTAAATGTGATAATATTATTCTAATGTCAAATGCCCCTAATCCTTAATTCCATAAAGGACAGATATCCCTCCTGTCTACCCTAAAAGTGTAATTAAATTCTCCCCAACAATTCAGCCATTTGTCTAAATACACCTCTCAACAGCTTTACCCCTGCTTAAAGACTGTCCTGAAATGCAAATTCAAAGCCCTAAAGACATTCTGTATATCTCTTTTGATTTCATTATCTAACAAATGTCAAACACATAGCCTTGGAAAACTAATATTAAACTACATTTAGAAACAAGAAGGCCTTTTTCAAACATTAGCATATTTCTCTAAAGCTTACACCATAATAACTTTAGCAAAATGGAATAATATTTATGCTCAATTTAACAAAGCTTCCTAATGCTTACACTGAAAATTATAACTAATTTAGAAAATATGACTGAAAAGGATTACTGATTTAGGGCAAGTAGGTGGTGCAATGGATAGAGGATTGGGTCTGTAGTCAGGAAGACCTGAGTTTGAATCTGACCTCAGGTACTTACTTGCTGTGTGACCCTGGGCAAAACTCTTAACCTCCTTTGCCTCAGTTTTCTTATCTGTAAAATGAACTGGAGAAGGAAATGGCAAACTTTTCCAGTATCTTTGCCAAGAAAACCCCAAAATGAAGAGTCAGGTATGACTGAAATGACTGAACACCATGTTATTAGCTATTAGTTGCCACTATGATACTAAAACTGCAGATAGGATTTTAAGATCCTGACTCCCATTCCAACAACTATGCTTACTTTCATTCTGTATTGTCATCAATTATGTTTGAAAATCTGAATTTTTTATTGTAAGCATAAAAATCATCAAGAATCAGAAACATTTAAATGCATAATTCTATTTTCAAAGAATTAATCTTGTTGATTTTCTTCTCTTCTACTTTCAAGAAGCAGCAATATAATGAAATTAAATAACAGAAGAAACACACTACTTACATTATTATCGTGCTTGAACCTTTTGTGGTAGGTAATGCCAAGTATAATTATCTTTATCATTTCACAGATGAGGGAACTGAAGCCTAGAGTTATTAAGTGACTTACCCAAGGCTGTACAGTAACTTAGCAGAACTGGGACTAAACTCTGATCTTTTTACTCCTAGTCTGGTGTTTTAAAAATCAAGACTTTGAAATCACACATAGTAGACACTTAATAAATGTTTATTTAAATAAATCTAAATGAGGAAGAAAATTGTCAGGAGAACAGTTGAATCTATCAATGCTGAAGAACAGAAGTGGAACCTTGAATTTATTAAGTCAAGGCTATCTTGAAAGTGAAAATGTGAGGAACTTAGTGACTTACACAGTCCTCATTTTACAAGTACTTTTAACCTTTTTCAAGTGAATTTTTGTCTGTGCCGTAGAAACAGCTTCTGTCTCTGTCTGTCACTCTGTTTCTGTCTCTGTCTGTCTGTTTCTCTCTCCTCCCCCTTACTCACCTTCTCACTCTCTGTATGTGTATGCATATATACATATATTTATATGTGTGTGTATATATACATGTGTGTGTGCATACACACATCCATACACATATATGCACATTTTTAGTAACTGAATAGTCAGTGAACTGGACAGGTATGATTTCATAAGCACTTGACATTGTCAAGGGAGCAAAAGAAATATATGCCTAAGAAAAGATTTCCTCAAATTTTCTAGTTCAGTCATAATAATTATTTTTGATTTAGTGAGTGTATTATCTGATGTGCTATTCATTATCTTTTCTTTGAAAGAAAACATTGCTTAGAATATAACTGATGCCAGTGATAAACCTTTTACCAACAAACACATGCCATAATGGGATGACAGATCTCTGTTTCATTCTTTCACCCTGATTTTGAGTGAGAGAGGTGAGTGACTATGTCAAGTGTATATTTTCCTGGTTTTCCTTCTGGATAGCAGAAAGACTGGTTGGTCTTGGCCATAGTCAGAATCTTCCTGCTAAATGAATACCCTATTAATGTAAAGTTCTCCTGACAGGACACATATTTTGACTTTAGTCTTTAAACTCCACTATGGATAGTCAAGAAGTAAGAACAGATAGAATTCCTTTTTTTTAAAAAAAAAGTTTTATTCTTGTTTTCAAATATGTAATTATGTTTGGGAATGCTGAAATAAGACTTTTTAAATTACAAAAACAATTCTTGAACTGATTTCTCAACATATTTAATTTTTAATGGAATAAAACTGCCATGTTTGACACCTATTAGCTCTATCAGACTTCGATTATCATTCATCTAGAGTTAGGAGGGATCAAAGAAACCATCTAATCTACCCCCCCCCCAAACTAAACCAAGAGGCCAAGGAAAGTTATATGAGTCATATGAAGTCAACCAAATTGCAAATGACAAAAGGATTTGAACACAGGTCCTTTGACTTCACAGAAAATGTTCTTTCTATGACTAGCATATAAAACACCACTCAACTAGGAAATGGCAAGGTCCAGGTCAAACTTCCATGTCCCTGATGAGCCTCAGAACTTTCCTACACAGTGGAACTAAGTCCTTGTGTTCCCACTTACTTCAATAAAGGAAACATTCCCTTATACATCCCTTTATTTATTATTCGGCAAGTATGTCTTTTTGCTGTGTGAAGAGTATTTACTTTTACAAAACAAAATATTTTACTTCTTGTATTTTTAAATAGATAAGAAATGCCACCTAATCTATAATCTTAACAGAAATAACATTCTACTAGAGAAGGAATTCTTTAACAAATTTTTAAAAAGTAGCTGAAGGGGATATAGATTGCACTAGTGCAAACAAAATAGGATTAGATCCATATTTGGCAATATACACCACAACAAATTCCAAATAGATCAATGACCTGCATAGTAAAGCACACATCATAAAATTAAAATGGAATGGAATTTCTATCAAAATTATAGAATAGATGACATTTCTTATCTACTAACCAAATAGTGGCAGGAGGTAAAAATTTGATTTTGTAAAAGTAAGGAATCCACTTGACAACATGTTAGACAATTGAAGACAGCTCCTAAGTTTCCTTTTCTACAGGTTATATTTGCCTAGATGTTCAACGACACTCAATGATCCAGTATTCCATTCCTTCTGTTTATCCTTCTCTGGACACTCTCTAGATTATCAATGTCACACAGGTAGAAGGTGGTAGAGCTGATGTAGTAGATCATGTATGATAAATCTAGAGCTAGAAGGGAACTTAGAGGCCAATAATTTCAATTTCCCTATTTTTCTGATGAGGAAACTAAAGCTCAGTGAGATGAAATGACTTGCCCAAAGCCTTATAGGTAGTAAAGTCAAAGATGAGATTCGAAGCCACTTTCTAAGTTCCAGGTTTCAAGTTCCAGGTTCCTAGTTCCAAGTCCAGTGCTCTCACCACTACAGCTCACCTTGATTTACTGGCACAAAAACAAACAAACAAAATGACAGAGTTTGGTAAGCCTAACCAGACACATAAGCAAAAGAGAATGATTTAAGCAACCCAGATAAAACCTTCCTACCTCAAATATCTTCCCAGGCACATACCCTAGCACCAAAATCCCACGTTTAGTGATTTTATTACATTAAGCATTACCTTGTCCCTGCCATCCTCCTATAAAATGTAATTACTCTTAGAAGCGTTAACCATTGTCACAAATAACTTGATTCCCTTTCTTCCCATGATTAATGAGTAATGTACAGTATTAATGTTTATTGATTTATTAAATTAACATATGTAAGCATTTTCTTAGAGTGAGTAGGGGAGCACTGAGAGAATGAATTTCGAAAAATGGGGAAGGAGTACAAAGAGTTTTCTCATAGACTATTTCAACTCTGGTAGGATTATAGAATTAGAACCAGAAGAGACCTCAGAGGCCATTTAACCCATCTTCCTCATTTTATCGATGAAGAAAATGAGACTCAGGGAAGTTAAATTATTCACTAAAGGTCCTACACATGATAAATGTTGAGAGGCAGAATTTGAACCCAGGGCTTCTGACTATAGGATCAGTGCTTCATCCACTGTACCACACTACCTCTGGGAATGAATTTAGCATATGCTTTACTATTCACTATAGGAATATTTTTTTTCCTCTTTCTCCATTTGTTACAACTCCATTTTTGTGGCTTTTCATTTTGCATGTGGATTGAATCTATCCAAAGATAGATTTGCATCAGTAAGGGATTCCATCTGAGGGCTGGTGTATGTAGCCTTGAAACAGTTCTTCCATACCAGCTCACTGGAGGCAGTCCCTTGTTTTATCTAATTAGCACATGAGTCATACCTTCAGAACAGCCCACAGGAAAATTAAAAACTTAATTGTTCTCTTCATCTAGCTAATGGCCCAATAGAGGAGAGCAAATTAATACCAATTGGAATGAAGTTTTACTTAAAACTGAATAAAGAAAATGGGTTATCACTACCAATTTAGGTCAGGCACTAACCTAGCTAAAGGGCAAAATAAACCAGTAGCCCACAGGCAGCCAGTATTTTAGCCATGGGATTAACAAGGGGAATTGGTTGGGGTGTGGGGAGGGGATTTCTCCATTCTATTCTACTGTGTTGTCTGGCAAAATATGCCTTCACACCACTCTGTGAAGAGCATGTCTAAGCAAGAAAGCCTTATGTCCATCTGGATACCACAATCCATGAGCACATGTTTCACAAGTGGAAATTCTGCTGAAATCTGTGTTACTGATCTCTCCTTGAAAAGCTATGACAAAATGTTGCCTGCGGTGCCCACAAGCAAATGCTCCTCAGCTGTTTTGACGGCTGTATGGCTAATTCTCCACTGCTACCAGTCAGGGTGGTCAGAATTTGTTTTAAAACATCATGTGTCTACCAGCCACGGGTGGAGAACCTGTGGCCCCAAGGCCATATTTGACCTTGTAGGTCCTTGGGTGCAGCCTTTTGACTGAGTCCAGGTTTTGCAGAACAAATCCTTTTATTAAGGGGATTTGTTCTGTGAAGTTTGGATTTAGTCAAAGGGCTGCACTTGAGGACCTTGAGGGCCACATGTGGCCTTGAGGCCACAGTTTCCCCACCCCTGGACTCTAGCCCTTACCCTCTTGTGAGACCTACTCTCTGAACTTGTTCATTCGAGTACCACATATACTTAGTTAGCCAAGGAAGCTTTGGGTTCAGAGTTGAGAGACCTGGGTTCTAATACCTGTTCAGAGACCTACTAGCTATGTAATTCATGGAAAATCACTTTGCTAAACCTCTTTCCCCCTCATAATTCAAACTGGAATAATAATACTTATACTCACTAATTCATAGGGATGTTGTGGGGGGAGTTTTGAGTTATTATTATTTGACTACAGTTGGACAGCATTTGTACATCACTGCTATCCTCACAATAACTAGATGAACAAGGAATATTCCAGGAAAATTGGATGGACCTGCTGTGGTGAATTTATGTGAAGACATGAATGAGAGTAAAGGATGAAGAAGCTGTGGGTGAGTTGATATCTGAAACCTTGGAGGTAATACCCACATTAATGAAATCACAGTATCACATTGACTGATTCAATTTGGTATAGGTGTTTTCATCATAGATTATGTTTAATTCAGTGACCTAGTTCACCCTGGATTCTACTCTTTAGAAAAATATCAGTGGTTTTCTCTCCCAGATCCTTTGATATCAAACTTCTCCCCCAAACTCCTAACCTAGATGCATGGAAGATAAAAGTATCAAAGAGATGAGACCAAAGACAAGACAGCCAAGGAATCATAAGATCTTTGGATATCTAAGGTCCTAGAAAGTATTTTAGAGCTTAAGGTCAAGTTTGAAAGAGATAAGAAGTAAGACATTTTTCATCTTTGTTTGCTCAATGCTGTACTTGGTTCTTAACCCATAATGGAAGTTTTTTAAACATTTATTTAAGTGAATTGTCCTTGTTTCTAACCACTTGTTCCAGGTTGCCACTGAAACATCAGGTTCTTTCTTCCTCTCCCAAAACCAGCTTTGGTATTGCCGGCACTGGATAAAGCCCATCATTACGGGGAAGAAAGAAATTCTTTCTACCTAGGCTTCCAAAGTCACTGAAATTCTAATTTACTAGCTTTCCTGGATTCTACCCACAGGGACTCCTTGAAGCATACTCTCCCTCCTGGTCAGGTCCACTGAGCTCCCCGTTCTCCAAAGTATTCTATGCTATGTAATGCCATATTTTGTCTAAAATTACTAAGAATTTTCACAACTTGGTTCCTTCTTCTTTCCCTTCCCTATCTCAATAGGCCACTTTGATGATGATTAATTTTCTACAGTGTCAGTGTTGTCATGCAATATATACTGAATTTAGTTAGAAGGCCTGAACTTGGACACTAGCTCTGCATTTATGAGTTCTGGTTCCTCGAGCACCTCACTTAAGCTGTTGAGTTCTGAAATTCTGTTTTTCATAAAATGGAATGAAAAATTCACTGCCTATTCCATAGAGCTGTTGCATGGATTAAAGGAGAGAATAAGCATGGTAGTACTTTGTGAACCACTTTCTTCAGGATTGATCATGTCTCTCCCAACCCCCAATAAATACCAGTCATTCCGAATTGCCTTCAGGATCAAATATAAAATCCTTTATTTGGCATTTAAAACCTTTGACAATTTTCCTCCTTTTTATCTTTCCATTTTTATCTGTTCCATGTACCACATGATTCAGCTACACTGGCCTTCTTGCTGTTCCTCATGCACAACATTGAGTCTTCTGAGTTTGTGCCTTTCCATTGGCTATCTCACACACCTGCAATTCTCTTCCTCTTCACCTCTACCTCTTCACGTCTACCACATGGCACCTCTGTCTTCATTCATGCCCGAGCTTAAATCCTGCCTTCTGAAAGAAGCCTTTCCTCATCCTCTTCCCTCCTTTCCCCCATCCTTACAGCTAGTGTTTTTCCACTAAGATTACCTTCCTTTGATGCTGTATTATATATGTGCCTAATGATTTAAGTATTGTTTCTTACATTGGAATGTAAGATCCTTGAGAGAAGGGAAAATATTTTAGCCTCTCTTTTGATGTCAAGCAATTAGCAGACAAGGATTTTCATAACAGGAGGTAGGAAGGCAATGCACAGGACCAAAATGCTGATCATTGCATAGGATAATTCATGATTAAATCTTAAACAAGAGTAAACCTAGTAAAAGAAAAGAAGGGTAAAGATTATGTCAGATAAAAAGGGAAACAAGTAGAAAGAGATTAGGTGAAGGAATTTGCAGAGTAATTAGGTATACTCATGAGGGCTCCTTTAGCAAGGTCTCCAGAGGGAAGAATAAGTATTGCTGGATAAGTGAATCTTCTATAGAGGAATTATTATGCAAATGCCTTAAACTGACAATGGAGGCTCTCCATATTAGACTGCCCCATTTGGCCTGACCTGAAGAAATAGGTGAGGGGAATTCAGAGGGGTCAGCCTTGGAAGTTTGAGTGCAGGAGATGTGTAGATAGTAGTGGAGGGTTTAAAGCAAGAGACCTAAAGCATGGCCTATTCACTTTGTCTTGCCCAATCTTAGGCTTACCAGGCCGCTTCCTGTCTTTCTCCATGTCATGCTACCGCCTTGGTTCCAGATTCCACCTTGAAAGCCTATGACTCTGGGCTTGATTTGTGAGCACTTACCTTTTTGCACCTTGTCTCTAGCCTGGCCATCTCTATACTATGTCATCACAGCAGTTCCAGCTGCTAATTAATCAGATACCCTATTACTATAATTACCATTCACTCTGACTCCCCTACCACTTGACTATATATGTAGTCTTCCTATATTAGAATGTAATTTCCTTGAGGACACACTTTCTACAAAAGATCTTTTCTATCTCACTTCCAATCTCCCCCAGTGTCTTCCCTATGAAATCAACTCCTACTTAATGATACATTTATATTGCATGTACAAAGCTATTTCCATGCATTCTCCCCCTTTAGATAAGGAGCTCCTGGAGAGCAGGGATTGTCTTTTGTCTTTGTATCTCCAGGGCTTAGCACACAGGGCTAACACTCCAGGGCTTTTGACACATGGTAACTACTTAATAAATCCTTTAGCCTACTGTCTTCTATGTGTATCAGCAGTGCTTACTTAGCACTGTACAACTTGGCCCATAAGTGTTTAATATATACATTTTCATTCACTCATTAGGATTGTGAGTCAAAAGTTCCTTTCTATTTCACAGAATCTCAGAGTTGGGAGGAATCTCAGTGGCATTGATTCAATACTTGGATGTTAAATTCTACTTTTAAGGACCTTCAATGAGGAAGAAACAAGCACCTCTTGCCACATCCTATTTTACTTTTGGATAGCTCTGCTAAAGAGATTGTTGTTGTTTTCCCTTTACATAAAACGAAAATTCTCCCTTTAAAATCTCCTTCTATTGTTTCCATGTCTGCCCTCTCTGGCTAAGCAGAATATTCTGGTGCCTCTCCTACAAGAATGCTCTTCAAAATCTTGAAGACAGATACCATGAAGGACCCAACTCTTCTCTAAGCCAACATTTCTCAGTTATTTAAATTAATTCTCATATAGCACAATGTCCAATCAGTCACTAAGCCTTCATCGCAGTCGTCCTGGTGAATATCAGGCCACTGGACCCAGATGGCTCTGAAGGAGAAAGTGAGGCTGGTGAGCTTGCACAACCCTCCCTCGGTCAAATCAAAGTCAACTACAAGTCGTGTCATCATTTCCCTGATGTCATGGTCCTCTTTGAGAACGAAGGATAAACACAAGCCTTCATTTAACTCTTATAATGTTCCAGGCACTGTGCTAAGTCCTAGGGATACCAAAAAAGGCAAAAGCCAGATACTGCTATTGATGAGAATTACAATCTAATCAGGAGATAACATGTAAATTATTATGTACACACAAGCTATGTATGAGAGAAATAGAAATAGAGGGAAATAGGGGGAAGGCACTGAAATTAAGAGAGGTTGTGAATGCCTTTCTGTAGAAAATGGGATTTTAGCTGAAACTTGATGGAAGCCAGGAAAACCAAGAGGTAAATCTGATAAGGGAGAATGTTCCAGGTATGAGAGACAGCCAGTGAAAATGTCTAGAGCTAAGAGAAGAAATTTCTTGCTTGAGGAGCAGCAAAGAGGTCAGTGTCATTGGAATGATGAGTATGTAAAATGTAAAAATGGTGTAAAGATGTAAAAAGGTTGGAAAAGTGGGGGGAGTAGATTATGAGGACCTTTGAATGTCAAACAGATTTTATATTTGATCCTAGAAGTGATAATGAACCACTGAAACTTACTGAGTATATGTGTGTTTGCATATGTGTTGAAGCGGGGAGGGGAGGGCAGAGGAATGACAAGGTCTGAACTGCACTTTAGAAAAATCATTTTGGCTGCTGAATGAAGAATGGTCTAGAGTGGTGAGAGACTCATGGCAGGGAAACCAATTAGCAGACAATTGCAATAGTCCAAGTGTGAAGTGATAAGTTCTTGCGCGAAGGAGAGGGCAGAACTCTAAGAGAGAAAGGGGTATATTCAAGAGATGTTACAAAGATGAAATCATCAGTTCTTTGTAACAAATTAGATATGAATGGTGAGAGATAGGAAGAAGTTGAGGATGATGCCTAGATTGGGAGCCTGGAGGGCCTAGGAGGAGGGTGGCACCCTTGATAGTAACAGGGAAGTTTAGGAGGTGGAGGGTTTTTAGGGAAAGATAATGAGTTGAGTTTTAGATTTGTTGAGTTAGGATGTCTAGGAGAGATCTAATTATGTCTAATAGGGATGTGAGAGTAAAGGTCACCAGAGAGGTTAGTCCTAGACAAGTAGTTCTGAGAATCAAGTCCATTCTTCATCTTAGTTTCTCTAATCTGAATATTGTCAGATTTATCCTCTTTTCCAAAATGTAGTGCCCCAAATTGAACACTACTCTCGATAAGTCTAATTAGGATAAAGGGCAGTGGGACTATCCCAAATTTTGGGCACAATATCTCTTCAATAAATATTTATTAATCACCCACTACATACAAGTCACTATACTAGGTTAACTGTCATCAACCAGCATCCTTAGGGAAGAGAATAAGTTTTCTCTGTTAGTCTAATAGAGTTGGTCAATGTCAGTAAACAACATGGAAAAAGATTTAACTTAAACTTCTTCCTAGTATGAAGACACAGGAACATGTGCAAAACAAGCTCAATAAATAGAACAGGATATATTGAAGTAGAGACAATTGTAATTACCTTTCCTCAGATCTGGCTATACTAGAGATGCTTGGAGCTAAAACAGTTGTGAAAAAACCTTCCTCTTCCCTTTCACTTTTATGAGCTCTAGTTTCTAATAACCCTACTCTATATAACAAGCCTCATTTTCCCATTCTTCTCCAACATGCACCCTCCCCTCAGCTTAGATCAACGTCTTCACTCTCCCCAGGACATAACACTCCCCCTCTGACAATCAAAACTCTTCTCACATTCTTTTCACCTTTGGGATACTCTTCCTCTTCTGTCATAATATATGAATGCTTTAGGGCCACTGACAAATTCTTATTACTGTTGAGTAATGTAACTCCACATAATGGAGCAGGATGAATGCTTGTCCTGGAGTTAGAGGGTCTGGACATTTATATACTATAGGAACACAAATGTAAAAATAGTAACCTCTATCTCTATCTATCTATCCATCCATGTATGTATGTATGTATGTATGTATGTATGTATCTATCTATCTATCTATCTATATCACTTTAAAGTTTACATAACACTTTACAAACTTTTTCTCATTTTATCCTCACAGTAATCTAGGGAGTGTTATTTCCATTTTATAGTTGAGAAAACCTGATGCAGACAGAGGTAAAGTGACTTGCCTAGGGACACACAGTCAATATCTGAGGTGGATTCTCCTAACTGCAAGTCCAAGCCACTATCCATTTCACCACCCAGCTGTAACATTATAAACACTTAATAAATTATCTGTTTACCTTTCTAATATCTATCTATCTATCTATCTATCTATCTATCTATCTATCTATCTATCTAATATCTATCTATCTCTAAATCCACCAACTATCATTTATCTATCTACATCTATCTTTCTATGTTTACCTCTATCATTTTTCTTTCTATCATCTCTCTACATCTATCATCTATCTATCCATCCAGCTCTCTGTCATATATTTATTTAGCTAGCTAGATCCATAGCTATCAAATATGGTTATGAATGTTAAAATATTTTGTAAAACATAAAGCATTATAAACTGCCAGTTCTGAAAAAAACAAAAAAAAATAAAAAAAAATTGTCAGTTCTGGACTTGGAATCAGAAGACTTGAATTTTACTCTAAACAGCAAAGGTGACCCAATGACTACAATTGGTGGGTAGGAAGCAGGTTTGCAGTCTTACCTTGTTTCAATAGGTAGGAGGCTAAGCCTGGGGGGAAATAGGTGTATATCTTCTTTTTGTCCCAGGGATTAAACTCTTTGGTCCTTAAGGAACCACATGGTAGAAACATAAAAATGTTTCTCATTTGGCACTGAGGAAATGGTGGCAATAGAGACTAAAACATGATTGTGAAATACACATCACTCAAATTACATCAATACTTTTAGTTAAAAATAATACACAGATTTTTCACGTGTTACAGGGTTTTCTTGTTTTGTTTTTTAATAATTTGTCTCCTAGGAATCATAGCAACAGAGACTGACTCTTTTAAAATTAAATTTTGCAATTACTCCCAGAGGAATGGTGATAGCATCATTATAAGAGCTTGAAAATAAACAATATATTACAATTAGTAAAGATGATTTAAACCAAAACAATTCTACTTCTATTTGATTAATCTTTGCTGCTAATAGTTAAAATCAGAATAGAGCAATTAGACACAGAAATATGGTTTAATGTAATTAGCTGTGGGTTTAGAGTTTAAATACCTGGATTTCAGTGTTGTATTCCAATAGCCAGCTTCTAAAGTCTAGACTGTAATGAGTAATTTGTCTGCGAACAAACTAATTAGACAAATTTAATTTGGGTGGGGAAGAGAGACCCCGTGACACCGCTGTATTGTGAATGGTCATGCAAGAGAAAGGTGGGAATAGTTAATTCCTGATGCATTTTATTTAGAAAAATTAAATGAAACAGAAAGACCAAGAAGCAAATTCTACATTTAAGGCTCTGAGTGGGTCAGACACATTCCATATAAATATTTGAAATAAAGAAATGAGTCACAGACCTCAGTTTAGTGGCCTCCATGGGAGGAAAATTCAGAATATTTCTAAGGCTTTGCTTCCATGATGGGGGATGGAAGAGGGGAAATAGATTAAGGCCAATCCTCCAAAGAAACTTCCTTTTTTAATTACTTATTTTTGTTACCTATGTGCTAAGCTCAGCTATTCTGCTAAAGAGTATAAGTTTTGTTAGTACACTTTAAATTTTGGTGCCCTAGTAATAGCATTGTGAAAAATCATTCTCTGCCTTCACTTTTACATCTCTGATGTGGCAATAGTGATCATTAGGATCCTACCTATCTCATAGGGGTTCTTATAAGATAAAATGAAATACTATGAATAAGTACTTTGAGAACAATTTGAAAAATACATATTCTAAAATTTAAAATGACATTTTATTTTCAGAGGACAGCATAATGTCTCATTAATAGCAATTCATTTAGCACTTTACTCTCAGCTTCTCTGTGTAATTTTTAATATTATCTTCCTGATAATATTAAACTAAGGCTCAGAAAAGTGACTTGTCCAATGTCACATGGGTATTAAGTATCAGAACCAGGATTAGAACCCTTTCTCTTCATTAAAAGACCTGTGGATTTTCCACTGCCTACAAGAAAAATATGTAATGGTCTCAGGCCAAGGAAGAGCTCAAAAAGGATTCCCCATGGCCATAGAAATGTTACTACTTCAGTGACTATAAAGGTCCATTATGACTAGAAGGAAAAAAAAATTGTTGATACCTGCTGACACAATAAGTTGTTAAAATCCTGTAATGTCAAGTCAAGATTTGAAGTCAATTTATAGATACTATGGATGGACAGTTTCAGCTGTAATCTATTTTCACAGAAAATATTCATAGCTTATTTATGAAGTGCATACTCATTTACCTAACTAGATCCTAGATCAAATAACTATATCTGATAGATAAAGATTTGTTCTACCAGTTATAGAGAGATTAAAAATGATCACTATCACTAGAATATAAGCTCCTTGAAGGCAAGGACTGTTATATTTTCTTTTTTAAGGGTTTTTTTTAGTTTTCAACATTCATTTTTATAAGATTTTGATTTCCAAATTATTGTCCCTCCCTTCCTCCCCAAACTCCTCCCCAAGACAGTAAGCAATATAATATAGGTTATACATGTACACTCATATTAATGATATTTCCACATTAATCATGTTGTGGAGGAAGGATCAGAACAAAAGGGAAAAACCAAAAGAAAGAAAATAAAAGCGAAAATAGTATGCTTCGATATGCATTAATTCTTTCTCTGGATATGAATAACGTTTTCAATCAGGAGTCTTTTGGAATTGTCTTGGATTGTTGTGTTACTGAGAAGAGCTAAGTCTATCATAATTGATCATCACACAGTGTTATTGTTACTGTGTACAATGTTCTCTTGGTTCTGCTCACTTCACTCACCATCAGTCCATGTAAGTCTTTTCAGGATACTCTGAAATCCACCTGTTCATCCATTATATTCACATACCACAACTTGTCTGGCCATTCCCCAGTTGATGGAGATCCCCTCAATTTCTAGCTCTTTGCCACCACAAAAAGAGCTGCTAAAATATTTTTGTACATGTGGATCCTTTTCCCATCTTTATAATCTCTTTAGGATATGGACCTAGTAGTGGTATTGCTGGATCAAAGGGAATGAATGATTCGATTGCCTTTTGGGCATAGTTCCAAATTCTACAGCAGCAGGAGCCACAAAATGACAGAGTGAAGCAGATTTCCAGCCCAGGACAATCTGGAAGGCTGACAGGAAAGGTCTATTGCACCAGGCTGTGAGCAGAGTACAGCCCAGCTTGGACCACGCCAGCACAGATGGAACTGGAGCAGGTCTCAGGGCACTGAATCACTGGAAGCTGTTTCAGTTTCCAGACTTTTCAGTCAATGGGAAAACTCTCTCATCTGGGTGAGAAGAAAGTGTGGTATGGCCACAGCCACAGCCCCAGCCCCAGCCCCAGGGTGGTGGCAGACACTGCCACAGAGGTAGCTGCTTCTGGAGCTCTTGGCCTACAAATGGTGGGAGAGCTGGGCAACTGATCTGAGTCACAGTCCTGGGTGGTGGTCCTGGGGTGAAAAGGAACACTGGCGTGGTGGAGCTGGTGGCAGCTGTGGAGAAAGAATCCTTCTCACAGTTCCAGGGCAGAAGGGTGCTTGTGGTTGTTCAAAGACCAGATCACAGGGCATGAGAGGAGTAACCACCTCTCTTTTGATCATACCACTTTGGAGGAACTAAGAATTTACAGGCCCCTAAAGATAGCTCTGAAACCACCTGCACAAAACCCCTGAAATCTGGGGCAGGACACCCTCCACTTAACAAAGAGCTCAAAAGTCAAATAATTGGCTGGGAAAATGACCAAAGAGGGAGAAAAGAATTAGACTATAGGAAGTTACTTTCTTGGTAAAAAGATGTTTTTTTTTACACACTTAGTGATGAGGAATATCAAGGCAGGCAGCCAGAAGAAGACAGCAAGGTCAAGGCTACTACATCCAAAGCCTACAAGAAAAATATGTAATAGTCTCAGGCCAAGGAAGAGCTCAAAAAGGATTTTGAAAATCAAGTAAAAGAAGTAGAGGAAAATTGGGAAGAGAAATGAGAGTGATGCAAGAAAAACGTGAAAAATGAGTCAACAGCTTGCTAAAGGAGACCCCCAAAATGCTGAAGAAAATAACTCCTTTAAAAATAGACTAACACAAATGGCAAAAGAGGTACAAAAAGACAATGAGGGGAAGAATGCTTTGAAAAGCAGAACTGACCCAATGGAAAAGGAGATCCAAAAGGTCACTGAAGAAAATAATTTCTTAAAAACTAGTATAGAGCAAATGGAAGCTAATGACTTTATGAGAACTCAAGAAATTATAAAACAAAACCAAAAGAATGAAAAAAAAATAGAAGACAGTGTGAAATATCTCACTGGAAAAACAACTGACCTGTAAAACAAATCCAGGAGAGATAATTTAAAAATTATTGGACTACTTGAAAACCATGATAAAAAAAAAAACCTAGACATCATTCAAGAAATTATCAAGGAAAACTACCCTGATATTCTAGAACCAGAGAGTAAAATAGAAATTGAAAGAATCCACTGATCACCTCCTGAAAGAGATCCCAAAAGGAAAACTCCTAGGAATATTGTAGCCAAATTCCAGAGTTCCCAGTTCAAGGACAAAATATTACAAAAGGCCAGAAAGAAATAATTCTGGTATTGTGAAAACACCTTTAGAATAACACAAGATCTAGAAGCTTCTACTCTAAGGGATTTAAGGACTTAGAATATAATATTCTGAAGGGCAAAGGAGCTAGGATTAAAACCAAGAATCACCTACCCAGCAAAACTGAGTATAGTATTTCAGGTGAAAAATGGAATTTCAATAAAATAGAGGACTCCCAAGCATTCTTATCGAAAAGACAAGAGTTGAATTGAAAATTTGACATTCAAATATAAGAATCAAGAGGAACATCAAAAGGTAAACAGGAAAGAGAAGCCATAAGGTACTTATTAAAGTTGAACTGTTTACATTCCTACATGGAAAGATGATATTTGCAACTCAAGAGACCTTTCTCAGTATTAAAGTAGTTATAGGGAATATATATATATATATATATATATATATATATATATATATATATATATAACATATATATATATATGTATGTATGTGTATGTTTGTATGTGTATAAATATATGTGTGTATGTGTATATATATGTACGTGTGTGTGTGTGTGTGTGTGTGTGTGTGTGTGTGTAGACAGAGGGCATAGGGTGAACTGAATACAAAGGGATGATACCTAAAAAATAAAATTAAGTGTTGAGAGGAATGTACTGGGAGAAAGAGAAAGAGAGAAGTAGAATATACTAAATCATCTCACATAAAGGAGACAAGAAAAGAGTTTTTACAAAGGAGGGGAAGAGGAGGGAGGTGAGAGGGAATAAGTGAGCTTTACTCTTTTTGGATTAGGCTTAAGGAGGCAATAACACACACACTCAGTTGGGTATGGAAATCTGTCTTACCCTACAGGAAAGCAGTGGGGGAGAGGATAAGAGAGGGATGATAATAGAATGGACAGCAGATCAGAGGAAAGAGGTAATCAGAAGCAAACACTTTTGTGGAGGGACAGGTCAAAGGAGAGAATAGAACAAATGGAGGGTTGGACAGCATAGAGAGTAATATGGTTAGTCTTTCACAACATGACTGTTACGAAAGTGTTTTGCATGACTACACATGCATAACCTATATCAAATTGCTTGCTTTCTCGATGAGGGTGGATGGGGAGGGAGAAAGGGAGAGAATGTAGTCCTCAAGGCTTTAAAAATGAATGTTAAAAATAATTTTTACATGCAACTGTGAAATAACATACACGGGCAATGAGGTATAGAAATCTAACTTGCCCTACAGGAAAATAGAAGGGAAGGGGATAAGAGAAGGTGGTGATGGGGTAACAGAAGGGAGGGCAGACTGGAGGAAGAGGTAATTGAAATGCATGCTGTCCTGGGAGGGGAGGGGAGAGATGGAGAGAAAATTTGGACTTTAGAATCTTGTGGAAATGAATGTTGAAAACTGAAAATAAATAAATTTATTAAATAAAAAAGAAATGAGAAACAAGAGACAATGAGTCAGAAAGCTTAATTCTAACTATGTCACAGAAGGCAAGCAGATTAGAAGAGACATGAGTAATGCCAGGTCTCTAGGTCAGTTAAGCCTTAGAATGAATGCATCCTGGGCTATCCTAGGGGATGCAGCTGAAACAATGAAATCAATTTTCTATTATTTAAATTATTTTATTTAATTCATTAAATGTCTCCCAATTATATTTAAAACAATTTCTAAAAATTTTTAAAATTTTTTTTGAATTCAAATTCTCTCCCTCCCTCCTGTCCCTCTCTCCTCCCTGAGAAGGCAAGCAATTTGACATGGATTATATATGTGAAGTCATGCAAAACATATTTCTACATTAGCCATGTTGAATCAAATCAATTTTCACTGGCTCACAATGCAACTGATTCGCAGATTAATTTATCCAGTTTATTCTCTCTTCTGAGCTCCAGTTCCACATCATCAGCTGCTTATTAAGCATTTCAAACTCAACATCCAATATGAATCTCATACTCAACATCTCTAAAACAGAATTTATTCACTCTGTCCAAATTTACTCCTTTTTTAAATTTCTCTGTTACTTTTAAGGGCACCACCATCTTTTCAGCAGTCTTAGTATATATCCTCAGCATCATCCTCAGTCTCTCTCTTTCACTTATCTCACATAATCAGTTGCCAAATCTTGTAATTTCTTTCTTTACAGCCTATTTCATAAACGCCCACTTCTCTCCGCTTATAGAGCCATCAAATCACCTCTTTATTAGAATATTATAACAGCTTTCTAATTGTTTTCCCTTCCTCAAATCTGTCCCAATTTTTCACCCCTCCCCGTCTTCCACCCAGATACCAAAATGATTTTCTTCAAGTGCAGATCTCACTGTGTTACTACCTGATTCAATAAAAATTCAGTGGTTTCCTATCACCACTACAGTCAAATATAAATTCCACTTTTTATCCTTTAAAGCTCTATACAACCTGGATTCCTCCTATATTTCTCATCTTCTAAGATACTACTTTGCTCTACAAACTCTTCATACTACTTCCACAAACTTCAGTCATACTGGTATTCCTGCTATTACTCACACACGATAGAACACTCATCTCCTGTTTACAAGTCTTTGTATGGGCTGTCTCATATGCCTGGAATACTCTTTGTCTTCGTGTCTTATTCTTAGAATCCTTGGCTTCCTTTTAGATTAACCTCAAGATCCACGACATCTAGGAGGTTTTTTTTGTGATTTGCCAACTGCTAATACTCTATCCTCTAAAGCCACCTTTCACCCACTCTGTATTTATGTTGAATGTACCAATCTATATATGTTGCTTCTTCTACTAGAATATAAGTTCCTTGAGGGCTGGAACTTTTTTTCTTTGTGTATCCAAAATTTAGCACAGTGCCTGGCAAGTAAGTGCTTAGTACAGTAAGTGCTTAACGATTGATTGAACATATCAAATTAGCATTCTGAGTTCCTTCTACATTGCTTTGCATTATATTTCATATTTTCTTTTAAGAAGGACTCTTTTGATTACATAATTCTGAGCTTCTAAAAGGCATGAATTACATCTTCTGTTTCTTTATATTCCCAAAACTTGACTCAGTTTTCATTTGAAGATTATCTGTGACTTTTGGAAGCTAAGTGGTATAGTGAATAAAGCACTAGGCCTGGAGTCAAGGAGACCTGAGTTCAAATTGGGCCTCAGGCACTTACTAGCTCTGTGGCCCTAGGCAAGTCACTTATTCTCAGTTTCCTCATGTGTAAAATAGAGATAATGAGTACCTATCTCTTAGAGTTCTTGTGAAGATCCAAATTGATAATAATTGTAAAGTACTTAGCACAGTGCCTGGTACATAATAAGCACTATATAAGTGTGAGCTTATTATTGTCATTGTCTTTAACACAATGAATAACAGATGGGTTATGTCAAGCAAGATGATAGAAAAACTACTTTTTTGTGCAAAAGACAAATGGTGGACCTGTATCAGATTCATAATTATTGCATTAAATGCTTTATAGTTATGCATGAATTACTAGCAGAATAATTCACCGGATTTCTTGAAAATGCAAGTGTAACAACAATGCTGCTTGTAGCTGCTGCTGAGGTATAAGACCCAACAAGACCAGCAACCAGAGCTGCCAACACAAGTTCTTTGATATGCTTTTCTAAGGAAAACAATCTTAAGGGTTTAACAATCTCACTTTAATCAAACATACACATAAAATTCACTTAGTTCAGGGGGAAAAACCAGCACTCTGAACTTCAGAGCAAATACAAATAGAAATTACAAACAGAAAATATCAACAGATCAAATAACACAATTCAACAGACAGGCTTTGTCTGATCAAGACACCACATACATAATTACCAAAAAGAGAAGCACCAGCATCTGGGTTTTCTTCAAAGCTGGTGGCTCCAGTAGCTACCCAGAGTCTCCACATCAACACTCTTCCAGTGAGTGAGAGCCCCAAGCAAAACACTAACCTCTGAGTTTATATATCCTTTTTAGGGCCAGAAGGCTTCACACCTAATCAGCAAAAGAGTGTGGGCCTGGGGCTTAACACCTAGCAAGACTTAATCAAATGTACTAGATTACTTTAGCCTTCTAAAAGAGAAAATAGTGAAAAAAAAAGTCCCACCTTAATTAGTATTATGGCAAGCCTGATTGTATCTCTCTTAAAGAATGGACAATACATTTTGACCAAAAGAAAAAAATAAATATAATCTCTCCTATTTACCTATAATAGGTAAATCTGCAGTTTATGCAATCTACACAAAGCATTCATGTCTTATACCATACAAAACAGTTTATAAATATTTGAAAGAAAGCCATTGACTGGTTCTGGAATATATATTTTTATGGACAAAAAGTGGCACACCAAAAAATTCTGGGAGTATAAAAAGGAACTCATTATTGAACCAGCTGCTACAAAGCATTTTATCATTTATATTACATTTCAAATAAGTTGTGCATTCATGGCTTATTCATATATTGCACACACATAAAAAAACCCAAATGCAGTGAGCTCACCAGATCTTCTGATGTTTACATAAAAACTGTTCTTTATTGAAAACTACTAATATAATAATATTAAGAACAATTGATGTAAGATGAGCCATATTGCAGTATAAGAGCCTAAGTCTGGTATGATTCTGCCAAAACCTCAGCCCACTTTCTCTCCTGAATAGTCCTGGGTATTATTTGGTTTCTAGGTCAAAGAAGGAGTGACAACAGAACAGTATTAATTCTTTGATTTATTTGGGTGATATATCATATGGCTCCACTGAAAAACATAATAAAATAGATCTTATGGAAACTTTCTAAACTTTTTCCAAGGAAATCAAAATGTCACAGGTTCTCTTAGTGAAAAACTTTGAGGAAAAATAAAGACTAAAGGCTTTGAACTTGAATCAGGAGGTGAAATGATTATGATTAGGTAACTATTGAACTATTAATTCATGTTGAATCATAGTGCTCCAAAACACTATAAAATTTATACTACTTTTCAACTTAGTTCTACATTTATGACATTCATATTTCACAAATATGTAAAACAGATCCTAAACAGTGATACAAATTGAACAAAGACAATACATAGAAATATCTTGGACTTCTCTAGGTCAGACACATTAAGCAATGACTTATCAAGAAAAAGTAAGTAGTGTATGTGCATATGAAGAGGCTTTCTGTCATTCTTTCATCTTCTTGTATGACAAAAGGCAAGATACATTAGAATAAATCTGAAATACCAATACTCTACCAAACACAAATGCTTCAATGCAAATGGCATTGACTAGTCAAGAGGACAAACCACAACTGTGCATGAAATGGAATAGAAACATGAACACTGTCACCATATACCAGTACAAATCCTAACAAAATGGGAGATTGATATTACTGATTATAAGCGGCATCACTCATTCAAGACCGTGTTAAGCAAATGACTAGGTAGAAAGTGTACAAACACAAAAAGTGATAAACTCTTCAAACTCAAGGAATTTATGTTCTATTAGAGGAGATATATACATAGAAGTATTATAGAATAAATACAAAATTAATCCAAGGTAGGTAAATAGAAGGCTTTTGGGGTTTTTTTTCTTTCTTTTTTTTTTTTGATGAGTGACTAGCAGTTGGGGAGAATAAGAAAAAAATCATATAAAAGCTAATGTGGGAGTTGTGTTTTGATGGAAGATGGGGTTTCTGTGGGCCAGAGGATTAGGGAAGGAGTGTATTACAGACATGGGGACTAGTCAGTGCCAAAATATGCCATCAAGTACTATGGATGAGAGAAGGCCAGTGTGTACGGACCTTAAACTATGTGAAAGTGAACAATATATAATAAAGCTGAAAGCTCTAGGCAGGAGGGAGCTTTAAAAGGAGCTGGAAGGAGCTTTAAAAGCCAAACAGTGGAATTTATATTTATCTTGGAGAAGATAATGAGTCCCTATAAATATTTTAAAAATAAGCAAATTTGTATTGACATATACTACATCACCTGTATTTACTATTGTTATTTCTCTATTCACCTCCTCACAGAGAGCTATCCCTTGTAAACAACAAAGAAAGGACAAAGGCAAAAAAATCCACAGACTAAACAATATATCAAATAAGTTCTATATTATATGCAATATACTGTACCTGGGGAATAGGGGATATTCAAGGATTCCTAGTTCCACTGCTATGGGGGCTGCTGAGCCTTTTCAGGGCTAGTTATCCACCTTTGATTTCTACCTGCCACCCAACTCTCTCTCCTGTGGCTGCAAGAAGTTGTAGTAGGCTGCCACAGCCTGCTAAAACAAATAGATGGTATTAAGTAGGTTGAGTATAAACCATAGGCCTCACACCCATTGATAAGTTAGGGAGTATCTACCCCAAGCATGTGAAGATTTCCCTGGCAGAGCAGGTAGGTGTGAATAATTCATTCCAACAGATCATCAAGGCAGAGGAAGTAGACACTGCGGATGATTACAGCTTGGTCAGACATCAAAGATGCCAAGATCATCTACTGAATCCCAAGTCATTGTCAGTCATCTTGACTTTTGTCTCGCCATCGGACTTCAGCGAGTGAGGCTGACCACTTTGTGCAACTCTGCCACATTTAAATTCAATTTACATGTGAGTCAAAAGATATCATTCATACCATTTTGCCATTTTACATTTTACTATTTTCTTATTTTACTATTCAACTATTTTGCTATGTTGCTATTTTAATGTTTTACCTACCTTGAAGTCCTGTGTCAACAGGGAAGCAGCAGATACAAACACACAGCCCTGCACACAGGTGGCCTGGGGCATAGGGTAGTCTTCTCACTGAACTGAAGCAGCAGTGGGATTTGGTAGCCTCCTGGGTGTTTGAGCAGCTTTTTGTTAAGGAAGATACTGCTCATCTTCTGGCATGGAAGGGGCTAGAAAAGTTGTCTTAAAATTGTCTGCTTCACTTAACCTTGGCCTGCTTACCATGGCAAGTGGTGATCCTACACTGCAGTTAAAACAGAAAAAAGTACAAAAACTTTCATGAAGATGATTCTACTCTTCATAGTTACGTGAAATGTGCACATGCTTACGGACAACATGAAATCCAGTAGATCTGAAAGACAAACAACTCTTGTTGCTAGACATCATAGTGGGTATCACATCCAAATAGTAGCCCTGAGTGAAAGAAGGCTGGCACAGAGAAGTAGCTTACTGAAGTCAGGCCTGGATAAACATTTTTCTGTAGTGGGTGCTGTGATGAGGAGTGCTGTGAAGCTGGCATAGGTTTTGCCATCAAATCTAATCTAGTCAACAAGCTTGTATGCCTCCCATAAGGAATAAACAGTAGGCTCATGACAATGTGATTGCCACTTATAGGAAACTGCCAACCCACTACCATGAATGCATACACTCCCACCATGATGAATGCTAATGAGATCAAATTTAAAGTACAAGCAAAGCTTAGAGAGATGCAAGACTCTTAGCTAAGAAGGCAGATGAAATTCAGTTTTACACTGATAGTAACAATCTGAAGTGCTTCTACAATGCTCTGAAGGCTATTTATAGGCAAAAAACCTGTGGTACATCTCAACTATTCAGGGCTAAAGGAGCCACACTGATCAATGATAAGGACATGTTCCTAGACAGATGGGCAAAACACTTCCATAGTGCTCTCAACAGATCATCATCAACCAATGCTGAAGCCACTGACCATTTGCCTCAGGTAGAATCAATCCCTCATTAGCCAATCTTCCAAATGAAGAAGAAGATTTGAATTCCATTCCTCTCATGTGGCAAAGTACCTGGTGCTGATTCCATTCTAGCAGAGATTTACAAAGCAGGGGATCCACTGAACATGCAAAAGCTAATTGAAATTTTCTGAGTTATATTTCAAGAGGAGGTTATCCATGCTGCCTCCCACCACCACCCCAGGAGATCAAAGATGCCTCCATTGTCTATTTATATGAAGGAAAAGGAAATAAATTGCCCTGTGACAATCACAGGGGTTGGGGGTGGGGAACCACTCTCTTAGTCATTGATGGCAAGATTCTTGCTAGAATCCTCCTTAATTGGCTGATCTTTCACCTGAAAGATGGTCATGTACCAGAGAACCAGTGTGGCTTCCAAAAGGACCAAGGAATGGATATTTGCTGCCTGTAAACTCCAGAAGATTTGTCAGAAGCAGAACAAAATTCTGCTATACAAAGTTCATTGATTTGACCAAGGCCTTTGATACTGCCACTCATGAGGGCTCATGGAAGATTATGGCAAAACTGGATTGCTCAGAGAACTTCATTATTATTGCATACCAGTTTCATGATGGTATGCTTGTGAGTATTCTGAGTAATGGATTATATTCTCAAGCTTTCCCAGTCACCATCAGAGTGAAGCAGGGATGTGAGCTTGTTCCCATGCTTGATCTTTTCTGTGATGGTGTCAGATTCCTTCAATGAGGATGAAAGCAGCATCAAGGTCAGCCATCACACTAATGGTAAATTAATTAATTTGAAAAGACTACAAGCCAAGATTAAAATGGAAGATGCGTTGGTACATGACTTTTTGCTTGCATATGATTGTACACTCAACGCAGCCTCTGAGGCTGAGATTTCACAGAGTACATATTAATTCTCTGCCTCTTGTGCTAATATTGGCTTGATAATTGACACCAAGAAAACAGAAGTTCTCCACCAGCTAGTATTGCACCATCCATACATGGAACCATTGGCTATAGCAAAGGGAGAAATTCTGCATGCTGCGGGTAACTTCACTTACCTTGGCAATATACTTTCTATAGATGTTCACATAGATGATGAGATTGACACGTGGCCTCCCTGGGCTATATCAGTGTTTGTGAAGCTCCAAAAGAAAGTGTGGGAGAGATGAAATTTTAGGCTACCTACCAAATTGAAAGTGTACAGAGCCATTGTGCAGACTTCATTGGTGTATGCCTGTGAAACCTGTCCAGTCTAAAAGCACCATGCCAGAAAATTTAATCACTTCCATTGTCTTAGGAAAATTCTGAAGATTATCTTGCAAGATAAGTTACCAGGCACTAAGGTCCTTTCTGGAGCTGAATTGCTAACCATTCAAGCTACTACAGAGAGCGTAACTCCAATGGGCTGGCCATCTTGTTCGAATACCAAACATACATTTGCTTAATTTATTGCCAATTATATGGAGAACTTACACAAAGTAAGAGGTCAAACAGAGTTCAGAAGAAGCAATACAAGGACACTATCAATGTCACTATGAAGAACTTTGGAAATGATTGTGAGACATGGGAGATATCAGGAAAGGATTGTAAAACATGTTGTGCTCACATCAAAGAAGACACTGTATTCTAGGAGCAAAGTAGAATTGCAGTAGCTCAAAAGAAATGTGACATCCCCCCCAAAATGTTCACATGGACTATTTGTACCTGATTTGTCTTAACCCTCGCCCTAAATTGTAACTCTAGATGGTGGCTGGAAAGCAGGGACTTACTTAAGCTCCCCCCCCACCCAAATCCCTCCAAACACCTGTAAAAATGTCTCTGAACAAATTCTACAGCTGTGGAACCCACAAAATAGCAGAGGGAAGCAGGTCCCCAGCCCAGGATGTCCTGAATGGTCACTGGGAAGGGTCTATTGCACCATGTTGGCATGGGAGTACAGTCCACCATGGGCAGTGCCAGAATAGACAAGACTGGGAGTTGGCCAGAGCAGGCCTTAAGGCCATGAATCACTGAGCTGTAGAAGTTACCAGACTTCTCAACCCACAAATGCCAAAGACCAAGAAGCAAGTTAGTGGGAAAACTCAGAGTGAGAGTGGTCCTGCCCCAGCCCTAGGGGTGGGGGAGGTGGCACAGTAATGGTGGCAGCAGCAGCAGGAAGCTCCTGCAGCTGCTTCCAGTGCTCCAACATCAGCTGCTTCTGGAGTCCCTGGCCCATGGTAGGAGGAATAGAGCAGCAGATCAGAGTGACAGCACAGGGAGTACAGGGTTCTCTTGCTTTGCCTTGCTTGGATCTGCATCAAGGTCCTGGTTGGTGGTTCTTGGGGGAGGAGGAGCACTGTGGTGACAGAGCCTGGGGTGACGGTGCAGCAGAAGTAGCTCCAAAAACAGCAGCCCAGATGCTAAAACTTGGGATAAAGTACTCTCTACTCTACAAGCAGTCATACCCACTCAAAAAGCTCAAAGGTCAAGTAGTTGGCTGAGAACATGACCAGGGAGTGAAAAAGGACTGAGACTCAGATTCAGACTTTAGAACCTATATGTGGTGACAAAGAATATCAAAACATACAGCCAAAAGAAGTCAACAAAGTCATAGAGCCTACATCAAAAGCCTCCAAGAAAAATGTGAATTGGTCTTAGGCCATGAAAGAGCTCAAAAAGGACTTGGAAAAGCAAGTAAGAGAAGTAGAGGAAAAAGTTGTGAAGAGAAATGAGAGTGATGCAAGAAAACCATGAAAAACAAGTCAATGACTTGCTAAAGGAGACATAAAATATACTGAGGAAAATACACCTTAAAAATAGACTAACCTAAATGGCAAAAGAGCTCCAAAAACCAATGAGGAGAAAAATGCCTTGAAAGGTAGAATTACTCAAATGGAAAAGGAGGTTCAAAACACCACTGAAGAAAATACCACCCTAAAAATCAGATTGGAGCAAGTGGAGGCTAATGACTTTATGAGAAATCAAGAAATTATAAAACAGAACCAAAGGAATGAAAAAAATGAAAGACAATGTGAAATATCACATTGGAAAAACCATTGACCTGGAGAATAGATCCAAGAAAGATAATTTAAAAACATTGGACTACCTGATCCAAAAAAGAGCCTAGACATCATCTTTCAAGAAATTATCAAGGAAAACTTCCCTGATATTCTAGAACCAGAGGGTAAAATAGAAATTGAAAGAATCCACCAATCACCTCCTGAAAAAGATCCCAAAAAGAAAAATCCTAGGAATATTGTCGCCAAATTCCAGAGTTCCCAGGCCCAGAAGAAAACACTATAAACAGCCAGAAAGAAGCAACTTGAGTATTGTGGAAACACAATCAAGATAACACAAGATCTAGCAGCTTCTACTTTAAGGGATTGAAGAGCTTGGAATATGATATTCTAGAGGTCAAAAGAGCTAGGATTAAAACCAAAAAATCACCTACCCAGCAAGACTGAGTATAATACTCCAGGCAAGATATGGACTTTCAGTGAAAGAGAGGACTTTCTCAGTGAAAAGACCAGAGCTGAATAGAAAATTTGACTTTCAAACACAAGAATCAAGAGAAGCATGAAAAAGGAAACAAGAAAGAGAAATCATTGGGGACTTACTAAAGTTGAACTGTTTTGTTTATATTCCTACAAGGAAAGATGATATTCATAACTCATGAGACCTTTCTCAGTATTAGGGTAGTTGAAGGCAATACACACACACACACACACACACACAGACACACACACACACACACACATATATATATATATATGTATATGTATATATATATGTATACACACACACACACACACACACACACAGGGCACAGGGTGAGTTGAATATGAAGGGATGATATCTAAAAAATAAAATCAAATTAAGGGGTGAGAGAGGAATATATTGAGAGAAGGAGAAAGGGAGAGATAGAATGGAGTAAATTATCTCACATGAAAGTGGCAAGGAAAAGCAGTTCTGTTGGAAGGGAAGAGGGGACAGGTGAGGGGGAAGGAGTGAATCATGCTCTCGTCAGATTTGACTTGAAGAGGGAATAACATACGCGTTCAGTTGGGTATCTTACCCCACAGGAAAGTAGGGGGAATGGGATTAGAAACAAGGGATGATAGAAGGTAGGGAAGATCAGGGGAGAAGCTTATCAAAAGCAAACACTTTTGAAAAGAGATATTGTTAAGGGAGAAAACTGAATATAGGGGGACAGGATAGGAAGGAAGGAAATATAGTTAGTCTTTTACAACATGATTATTGTGGAAGTGTTTTGCATGTTGATGCATGTGTGGCCTATATTGAATTGCTTGCCTTCTTAGGGAGGGTGGGAGGGGAGAGAATTTGGAACTCAAAGTTCTGAAAACAAATGTTAAAAATTGTTTTTACATACAACTGAGAAATAAGATATACAGGCAACGGGGTATAGAAATCTATCTTGCCCTACAACAAAGTAAAGGGTGAGGGGATTGGGGGAGGGAGTGGGGTGACAGAAGGGAGGGCAGACTGGAGAATGGGACAATCAGAATATATGCCATCTTGGTGTGGGGGGGGATAGAAATGGGGAGAAAATTTGTAACTCAAAATCTTGTGGAAATCAATGTTGAAAACTAAAAATACTAAATAAATAAATTACCCCCCCCCCAAAAAAATGTAACTCTGCCATAACTCTAACCTTTTGAGCTCATATTGGTTTGACCAGCCATAGTCAGAGGCATTGTACATTGATACCAACATCATGATGTCATTTTGGTTCTCGTCAATTATGAAGGACCAACAATGAACAAACCCTGACATATGCTAAAGAGGAGGTTAAGATGTCTTTACATAACTCTTCTTTAATAGCCATTATAATTTCAAAGCAATCAGTTTTGCTTGTAATTGTTACTCTTTCCATTTAGATTACTGTTATCATTCTATATATTATTTTGATGGCTCTACACTTTGCATCATTTTAAATGTCTTTCCTTATGCTATATTTATCAAGCTTATTGTTTCTTACAGCACAATAATATTCCATTAATAATATAAAATATGATGTAAGATGTTGGTCTAAACATATTTTTGCCAAACTGCTTTCTATTTGCCCTAGCAATTCTTATAAAATAAGGAGGATTTTTGTGTCATTTATATTTTATGATTAATTGAACACTGGAATGTTGTGTTCAATTGTTTCCAATCCTTCATTGTCTTTTCTATTCCATTAATTTATTTGTCTATATTTTAATCAGCATCAAACTCTTTTAATGATTGATATTCTATAATATGTTTCAAGATCTGAAAGTGCTATCCCTACATTTTTAATTATTTTTATCAATATTCTATTTCTTTTCTTCCTCAAATTAGTATTGTTACTTTTCTGTTGAGCAATATAAAGTATCCCTTTGGTATAGAATTAAAGTTATAAGTTAACTTTCATAGTATTATCATTTTCCATGTCGGCATGACATGATTCTGAACATTCATTATTCTTCCAATAATTTAAGTTCTTAGTTTCCTTAGAAAGTGTGTTGTAATTGTATCTCTAGAACTATCAAATGGGCTTTTGGAAGATTGATTCTCAGGTATTTGATTTATTTATTTATTTTTTTCGCTTTTGGATTGTGTTGAGGACACCAGGAACTTTTGTTTTGTTCCTAAGGTTTCCTACTGGGGGTAAAAAAAACAAAACTATTTGCTCATTCCTTGTCAGTGTTCTCAAGAAATCCAAGAAAAAATGAGGCTAAGATAATGAGCAAAAACAGTTGAGGCTGTCCCAATGCAAAAAAATCAAATTGAACCTTCTAACAATCTGTCATAATTAATGGACTGCCTAGACTTGATTCTAAAATAATTACTCCCACATCTTCTACTTTCCCTATACCAGTTATAATGGACCAAAGATACTCTGATACCAAAGTGCAAACCTGTTCCCACCTCAACTATCCATTCCATCATTTCCATCTGGATCAGAAGGAAACTCTTCAGAAAAACTCTACCCTTCCAATATGCCTTCTGGAACACCTGTAACATAATTAACAAACTTGCTTTCATCTACACTTTTCCTTTCCCCTTGTTTTCATTTTTTTTTTTTTCTCAAAAGACCTGGCTTCCTTCTTATGCCACGGCATCTCTGACCTCCTTTCTCGTACTAGTTATACTTTCACTCATATCTCCCTACTTCCTGGTTGTAACAATGGAATCAGAACTCTGTATTTCTGAGCGCTACCTTCTAGACTCTCCCTATACCAAAAATATGCAGTAACCTCTATTCACTTGGGGTACATTCAATTCAAATTCATCTCCAATTCTATATCCTGGTAACTATTATTTATTAACTCCCAGAATATTTTCCCTCTTTTCCCAAAGGGTTCAGTGTGTGGCTTCCTGCTTTCCTCTCTACCCCAAATCCTGTTCCTCTGAAGTGCCAGGGAATAAGGAAAGAAAATAATTGAGAATACTCAAAGTGTCAATAAAATTGCAGTCTATAAAATAAAGTCACAAAATCAGTAGCCTTTCTAGACAGTAACAATAAGGAAGTAATAAAAAATATGATTCCCATTCAATGTCAATTAATCAATCAAGTTTTCCCAATTATTTACTATGGTATAGCAGACATGCCCAGCATAAGTCAGCAAAGTAAAAACTGCTGAATCCGACGGCTCAAAGAAAAAATTAATTTGTCTCAGGCCCGAAAAAATTGCTAGAAGAGCTCAAAAAGAATTTTAATAATTAAATAAGAGAGATAGAGGAAAAATTGGGAAAAGAAATGACAGTACTGCAAGAAAATCCTGAAAAGAAGAGATAACAGCTTGGTAAAGTAGGCACAAAAATACTGAAGAAAATACCTTAAAAAAAGAATAGGCCAAACAATTGTAAAGGCACAAAAAATAACTTAAGATAACTCCTTAAAAATCAGTGCTGGCCAAATGGAAAAAAAATGTAAAAAAAGTTCGCTGAAGAAAAGGGAAGTAGAATTAAAAGTAGAATTGGTCAAAGAGAAAATGAAGTGTAAAAGCTCACTAAAAAAACAAAATTCCTTAAAAAGTAGAATTGGGCAACTGAAAATTACTGACTCCTTGAGACATCAAGGAACAATAAAACAAAATGAAAAGAATAAAAATAAACAGAAGAAAATGTGAAATATCTCGTTAGAAAAAACAACTGACCTGGAAAATAGGTCAATAAGACATATAATTTAAGAATTACTGGACTATTTGAAAGTCGGGATTTTTTTAAAAAGGAGCCTAAACTCCCTCTTTCAAGAAATTATTATGGAAAATTGTCTGGGTAAATAGAAATTAATAGAAAGAGATCCCCACCTCCCAGAAAAACCTCCCAGGAATATTATAACCAAATTCCAGAACTCCCAGATCAAGGGGAAAATATTACAAGAATTCAGAAAAAAATTCAAATATCATGGTGCCATAGTCAGAATCACACAAGATTTAACAGTTTCTACTTTAAAGGATTGGAGAGCAAAGGAGCTAGGATTTCCAGGAATCACCTACCCAGCAAAACTGAGTATAATGCTTCAGGTTAAAAAATGGATATTTAATGATATAGAAGATTTTCTAGTATTCCTGATGAAAAGACCAGAGCTGAATAGAAAATTTGATTTTCAAATGCAAGACTCAAGAGAAACATAGAAAGGTAAACAGGAAAAAAAAACATTAAGATTTGATAAGACGAAAATATTTACATTCCTACATGGGAAGCTGATACATACTCATAACTCCTAAGAACTTTTTCATTATTATGGCAGTTAGAAGGAATATAAATAGACAGAAAGCACAGGTGTGAGTTGACTCTGACAGGGTGGTGTTTAAAAAAAATATCACTCAGGGATGAGTGGGGAGTAAGGCAAGAGGAAAGAGAGATGTAGAATTGGGGTAAATTATCTCATACAAAAGGGGTACAAAAGAGCTTTTACAATGCAAGGGCAGATGAGGAAAGGGGAGGAGAGCGCTTGGACTTTTTATCAGAATTGGCTCAAAAAGAGTACCATACACATTCAATTGAGTACAGAAATCTACCCTACAGGAGAGTAGAAAGACAAGGGGATAAGAGAAGTGGTGGGGGGACTGATAAAAGGGAGGCTGTATTGGGGCAGGTGGTAGTCTGAAGCAAAATACTTTTGCGGATGAACAGGGTGAAAGGGAAGAGAATGAAATAAACAGGAGGTAAATAAGATTGAGGAAATATATAATTAGTAATCATAATTGTGAAAAACTCACAGCAAATTTCTCTGATAAAGGTTTAATTTCTCAAATATATTGAGTACTGAGTCAAGTTTATAAGAATACAAGTCATTCCCCAACTGATAAATGGTCAAAGGACATCAACGGGCAGTTTTCAGAGAAAGGAATCAAAGTTATATAGAATCATATGAACAAATGCTCTAAAGCAGTATTGATTAGAGAAATGAAAATTAAAATAGCTCTGAGGTAATACCTTACACCTCTCAGATTGGCTAACATGCTAGGAAAGGAAAATGACAAATCTTGGAGGGGATGTGGGAAAATTGAGACATTCTGTTAGTGGAGTTTCAGATTCAACTGTTCTCAAGAGCAATTTGGAAATATGCCCAAAAGGCATAGTTTCCTCTGACCCACTAATATTACCACTATGTCTACATCACAAAGAGTTAAAAAAATAAAATAAAAGTATCTCTATGTAAGAAAATATTTACAGTATCTCTTTTTGTAGTGGCTAATAATTGGAAATTGAGGGGATGGCCATCAATTGGGAAATGGCTGATCAATTTGTAGTCTATGATTCTGATGGAGTACTATTGATTGTGCTGTAAGAAATTATGAGCAGGATGCTCTCAGAAAAACCTGGAAATATTTACATGAACTTGCACAAAGTGACATGAGCAGAACCAGAGAAGTTGTACACAGTATCAGAAATATAGTATGATGATCAACTGATTACTTAGCTTTTCTCAGCAATGCAAGGATCTAAGACAATACCGAAAGACTTATGATGAAAAATGCTATCCACCTGCAGAAAAAGAAGTGATGGAATTTGAATGCAGACAGAAGCATACTTTTAAAAACTTTTTTTTTTCTGGTTTTGTTTTTATTTTTTTCTCTTTTTGCATATGTTTTTCACATGACAAATATAGAACCATGTTTTGCATGATTACACAAGTATAAACTGTCAAATTTTAAAAATAAACACTATGTACCAAGCACCGTCCTATTTTGGGGAAAAAGTAAAAACTGCTTCTGCCTTCAACAGCTAGTATTCTAAAGGGGAAAAAATGGTTGTTTGTGAAGGGGGGAGCCATATAAAATACTTCAGTCACAATTCACAACATTTTCATATCCTCACTATAATAAAAATATAAAAAATTAATTTCAAACTACCAAATATACTTTACTCCTCTATGCAAGTGTCTGGAAGTTAAATGTGCCCATATAGAATGAGGCTATTAATAAATTTCTATGATGGTAAATATACACTAGGACACCCAGGACAAACCCAAATCAAGAAATGGAGCTTTCCCAAATCTGCAGGGTAAAAAGACTGTAAAGAGTTCATTTCCATAAATATGAATG
>CM053625.1:194104055-194121823 GCA_028646595.1 Phalanger gymnotis
AAACTACCAAATATACTTTACTCCTCTATGCAAGTGTCTGGAAGTTAAATGTGCCCATATAGAATGAGGCTATTAATAAATTTCTATGATGGTAAATATACACTAGGACACCCAGGACAAACCCAAATCAAGAAATGGAGCTTTCCCAAATCTGCAGGGTAAAAAGACTGTAAAGAGTTCATTTCCATAAATATGAATGAGTTCTCTTTGCTTCAGGAGATGTAAGTGAAGCTATAAGGAATAAAGAAAATGTGTATAAAAATTCCTTGAGGGAAAATGATGCCCTTTATGTAGTTTATTTTTCTGTACCTTCCATATAATTTTTTTTTCTCTTGCACTACCTGATGATCATAATATTAAATTGTCTCTTAGCAATTCATGCTAAAGATACTGCCTTTTTATGAAACTTCCCTCAGTGCATCAAGTTCTATAATAGTCTTATCAAAAGTTATTTTAGCCAACGTGTAGACAAGCTTTGGGTTATTAAGGATCTCAAATGTAAAGTGTAGAAAAGTTAAAGACTAGCTTTCAGATTATTTGATATCTTCTCGTGATAGCATTTCTCTTTTAAATCATTCTGGAATTTCTTGTTGATGTTTCATGCTCTTATATAGATTTCAAAGAATACTGCATTTCATTACCCATAGGTTCACTTTCCTTTTTTCTTATATTTATCAAGAGAATTTTGTAATCTCTCTGAGACCTTAGTATTCACTTTATCTTCTACTTTTAATTCCTTTTCTGTTAATATATATGATTGCAATTTAAAGCTTTAATTAGTTTTTCTTCCTCCTGAAATCTTTGGTGCTTCAGGCTGTTTCCAATCATATAACAATGTCATTGCCTTTCTGACTTCGCTCATTTGATGTTGGATTTATCCCCTGGGTTGGACTGAAATGCTTTCTTAACCTGCCACACTGGTGATATGCATTTCAGTGGCTTGAGTTCTTACCCTAGGTAACTTCTGTGGGAACCAGACTGGTTGCAGCTTGGTTTCAGACCCCTTTCCTTCATGTGTGGTACAGTCATGTATGTTGGTGCACTGCTCTGTTATCTTCTCTGTCTCCCATTTTTCCCCTCTCTATCTGGGATGAATCAGTGTCTGCCTCTTTTTTTCCAGGGTTAGGGGATGGTGGAGAGGATGTTCTGAACAGAGACCCTACAGTCATTAAATTCTCTCTCTCTCTCTCTCTCTCTCTCTCTCTCTCTCTCTCTCTCTCTCTCTCTCTCTCTCTGCATATGTAAGTAGGTAGGCAAGTAGGTAGGAAGAATTTAAAACTCCTTGAAAAAGGGATTGCTTATAAAAAATATTTATAGCAACTCTTATTGTGCTGGCAAAGAATTGGAAATTGAGGGGATGCCCATCAATTGGGGAATGGTCAAACAAGTTGTAGTATGTTGATGTAATGGAATATTATTGTTTCATAAGAAATGGTGAGCAGGTGGATTTCAGAAAAACCTGGACAGACTTGCATGAACTGATGGTGAGTGAAGTGAGCAGAACCAGGAGAATATTGTACACAGTAAAAGCAACATTGAGCAATGACCAACTTTGATAGACTTAGCTCTTCTCAGCAGTTCCAAAGGACTCATGATACAAAATGCTAACCACATCCAGAGAAAGAACTATGGAATCTGAATGTAGATCAAAGTATACCATTTCCTCTGTTTTTTTTGTTTTTTCTTTCTCATGATTTTTCCCTTTTGTTCTGATTTTTTCTTTCACAGCATGACTAATATGGAAATATGCTTAATATAATTGTACATGTATAGCCTATATCAGATTGCATGCTGTCTTGGGGAGCAGGGAGGAGAAGGAGGGGGAAAAATTTAGAATATAAAATCTCATAAAAGTGAATATTGAAAACTTAAATTAAATTTAAAATAAAATAGGAACTAATTATTTTTTTTTACTTTATGCTTAGCATTACCTGTAATAAGTAGTAGATATTCAATAAATATTAATTATTGTTAGAGGGACATCCAGTGATATAGTTAAGAAAGATTGCTGGCTCAAGAGTCAGAAGACCTGGGTTCAACTACCATTTCTGGTAATTGCTACCTCTGTTACCTTGGGCAAGTCAAAGAACTTCCTCGAGCCTCAGTTTCCTTATTTGTAAAATGAGTTTAGTCTAAATGACTTCTGAGAAGCTGTATACCTCTAAATCTGTGAATCCAGGAATAGACCTCAGACTGGTACCTGTGGCATTAGTCTCAGGAGTTGGAGGATGGGCAGCTAGGTGGAGCAGTTGACAAAGTGCCGGTCTCTAAGTCAGGAAGATCTAGCTTTTAATTCTTCCCCAGACATTTACTAGCTATATGAGCCTGGACAAGTTACTTAAGCTGTCCTGGGTTTAGTTTCTTCCTCTGTAAAATTTATTGTTGTTCAGTCATTTCAATTGTGTCTGACTTTTCGTGACCCCTTTTGGGACTTTCTGAACAAAGTGACACCAGAGTGGTTTGTCATTTCCTTCTCCAGCTCCTTTTACAGATGAAGACCTGAGGCAATCAGAGTTAAGTGACTTTCCCAGGGTCGCATAGCTGGTAAGTGTCTGAGATTTAATTTAAGTTCAGAAAGTTGAGTCTTCAAGACTCCAGGCCTGCATTCTCTCCACTGAGCCGCCTAGCTACCCCACCCTGTAAAATGGTAATATAATAGCACCTGCTCCTCAAGGTTGCTGTGAGGATCAAATGAGATAACATATGCAGCATGTTTTGCAAACCTTAAAGAACTATAAAAATGAGTCCATACAATAGTATAACCAGAGTATACTTGTGGATCCTGAGACTTCATGTGATCATCTGCCTTCTGTTATGCTTTTTTGCAGTCTTCTTGTTGTGTACAAATGAGGGCAAGGAGGTCTAGACTGTATCCTAAGATGTAGAGTGTTACCAATGATGGCAATAAGAACACAGAAATATCCCTTCAAGGGAACCTGAAGGATTCTGACAATACCTAAGCCATTTTCTCAAGCCAGGAAGTCCTCATACTACAACACTTATTATTTAGCTAGTGAACACAAACCTACAAACAGCTCAACAGCATTTGCAAGTATTTTTAAATGTAAAATAAGATCAAGGTAGAAAGGTTTTTTGCATTAAGCAATATGCACTGTAATTAGCAGAAATGAGTTAAACTTGGACATGTCCTGGAAGCTTTCCATTGACTGAGTGATTAATGAGCTGTTTGTAGGACTTCATAAGCAGTTACACACCTCCAAGTCACATATATTTCAACCCTCAATTTATAAGGTGGTCGAAACATTGAAAGAAAGACACAATAATGTTCACATAAATCAGACCCATGCTGGTAATTTAAGCAATAAAAACTGTAAAAGAGGCCTTTGGGGAATTTCTCTCATTGCCTGTAGATCTGACATTTAAACTAAAGGGTGATGGCAACTTAACAGATTTCTTCCTGATGTTTTAAGGTTGAGTAAAACATTCATTTTCAAAAGCCTTCTATCCCTCTCTCAGCTGATATGATTAGCCAAAGCAGACAGCTTCAGAAAAAGAAGCTTGCTGGTCAGATGTCCCATAGGCAAGTCATCTATAAAACTCGAGATCCAAATTATTTGTTTCCTTTCTCTTAACAAAACAAAACCAGAAGCTGAAAATACTGTATGTTATAAGAATATGGTGAGGCAGACTTTAACAAAGGTACTTAAGAACTTGGGCATATGTTAACTGCATATTGTAATTCAAAGCAGATAATTTCATATGTATATAATGTATTCATAAGAAGCCCATAACTAGACAGACTGGCTATAAGGTGACATATATTAATATTATTTAATGCAATGATAATTGAGAGGTGGTTCGGCTTAGTAGATAGAGGGCTGGCCTAAGACTCTGGAAGACATGGATTTAAGTCTTGCCTTAGATGTATATTGGCTGTGTGACAATGGGCTAAGTGACCAAGTCTTTTAAACTCTAAGTACCCCATGGAACTCTCTCTGACTATAAATTATGAAGAAGAAGCCAACTGGCATCGATGGAATGAGTTTCTATATTAAAAGTTTTCTTCTCTGATGAAATGATAGGTCTGGGTCAATAATAATAGTGACTCATGTTTAAATAGTTCTTTGTGGTTATAAAGCACTTTAAATTGTGTCATTTGATTATAACAATTCTATGAAGTGAGTGATAGATTATACTCTCAGGTTTATAGATGAGAATATTGATGCTCAGAGAGATTGATTTCCTTGAGGTCACACTTGTAATACACAATAGTGAAACTGTGCTAGATTGAATCAGAAGGTGTTGAAAATTGTTCTTTCAAAACCAGATTTGACATTGGGAAGCACTACCAAGTCATGGAGAGTTAACAAAAGGAGTTCTACTTTGCCCTAAAGCACCAAGGACATGAAACAAGCATATGGTCACTTATAAATGCTTGCTAAATTGTTTATTTGAATTTTTCATTTGTTTTGCATTTAACTTGTGAAAATATCACTCGCAATTGTAACCTTTATTGGCAGGACTCATCAAATATAATTGAACACTAACTTGCCACCACTACTACCACCACCAACTACAATAATAACAACAATAAAACAAACAAAGACCCTTATTTTCCCCAAGCAGCTTGGCATTGTGTGTGGTGTGGTTTTATAGTTAAAAGATCTGGGTTCAAATTCTGGTTCACTTACTTTCTACTAGTGTTTATGGGCAAACCAACTCACCCCTCCAGCACCAATTTCATCCTACTTAAAATAAGTGTTGTATTTACAAAATCGATGACAAAAATTTTGAGAGTTGGAAGAGACTTCACGAAGATTTCATCCCACAGCTGGATAAGAATCCATTCTATGAGATATATAAATATGTATATATATATACATATATATATACATATATATATATATATACCTATATGTGTGTGTATTTGTATGTATGTGTGTATATGCACATACATTTAGTGACCATCTATCTAGGCTTTGTCTAAAGACATCTAAGGAGGCATAATCCATAATCAATCCTCCAATTACATTTTTAGTAAAATAGCTTCCTCAGATCAAGACTAAACTTACTTTTTTGCCTTTTTTATTTACTGCTCCTGGTTTGACCCTTCTAGGGACAAAAAGAACCAAGCCTAATTTCCTCCTCGTAGTACTGCAGATACTTGACAACAGCTGTTACATCTACCCTCCTCCAAGCTCCTCCAAGCACTTAATCTTCTCTTTCGTGGACTAAATGTCCCTAGTTACATTGGCCTTCCTGTAAGGAATGATCTTTAGGCTCTTCACCATCCTAGTTACCCACCTCCAGATGTCCTCCAGCTTATCCATGTCTCTAAAAGTGGTGATCAGAAGTGTACACAACACTCCAGATAAGATATGAATGAGCCAAGGTTTAGTGGGGCAATTGGCTTCTTATTCTTGAAAGCTATGCCTTTCTTTATGCAGGAGAATCATGGAATCTCAGTTTTGAAGGAATGCAGATATCAGCTGAAACAGCCAATTTTTTTTTTAACAAGAATTCTATCTGCAACATACCCAACAAATAGTTATCAACTGATGAGCAAGTCTCAACTAAAGCCCCATCTTCTCTGGGAAACCTTTTCTAATACTAATGTCTTCCCTCTAGTTACCATCTCCAATTTAATATGTGTATGTGTGTATGTATATGTGTGTGTTGTACATACGTGTTGTCATGTTGTCTCCTCCATTAGGCTGTGAGTTCCTATATAGTAGATTCTCTTTTCTCTTCCTTTTTATCAACAGTACTTAGAAAAGTGCTTTCAACGTGACTTTAAAAATGTTTCAATCTTTCTTTTATCTCTTTTCTTCCCACCCCCACCCCAAGTTATTCCCACTATCCACAAAATGAAGAATTCTGTTTGAATAGTTTTAATTATCAAAAAGGTTTCCCTATGCCAAGCCTAAGTGTATGTCTTTGCAATGTCCATCAGTTGCTACTAACTCTTCCTTGGTCTGAGTAGAATAAATCTGTTCCGTCTCTCACTTAGAACCATTTAAATATTTGAATACGTGTGTTAAATACATACCGATCTTTTTTTCCAGTCTAAAATTTCAAAATTCCCTTGACCAGTATTCATACTACATGATCTTGAGCTCCTTCGTTGTTGTCATTGCCCTGCTTGGAATTTTAACAGTTATCAAGATGTCCAATGTGAGCGGAGTATAGTTGTACCAGAACCTTCCTTATCCTGGGCATTATATTCCTTGAATTTAGACTTAGATTGCGTTAGCTTTCTAGGCTGCTATATCAAACTTGTTGTACACTAAAATTCCCAGATTATTTTCAGATAAATTGATGTCCAACTACAGTTTACTCATCTTGTACTTCTGAATTTGATTTTTTTTAACTCAAATGTAAAATACTATATTTATCCCTTTTAATTATTATATTTAATTTTTAGATTCTAGCTAGTCAATATATTTTTGCATTCTGACAATAAAATCTGTCACTGTCAGTATGTTTGTTTCTCTTTCTCTCCCATTCTCTACTCAACATGAGAGATTTATATACTTTATTTAAGTTTAAAACAATGATACAACCTAATCCACAGGTAGGGAACATGAAGCCTTGAGGCTACATGTGGCTCTCTAAGTACTCAAGTGCAGTCCTTTGACTGAATTCAGGACCTAGAGGGCCACATGTGGCCTCAAAGCTTCATGTTTGTCACTTCCGACTAATCCATTGAAAGACGTAAGGAAGGAGGAAAATTTTCAAATAAAGAAAACAAAAGCATCATAGAATGTTTTTTTATTTAACTTTTCAATAACTTGTGTTGGTTGTGTTCAGTTACCACCCAAATGAAATCAAAGCCTTTAATTTTGTACAGAGTTTTTAATTTGAATAAGGGAAGATACTTTTATTTCTCCCTCTTTGGTCATTGTGTCCCTAGGGCCTAAAATAAGGTGCCACTATGGGATTAAACCTTAAACAAGAGTAGCTCCCACAGCTTCATCATCATCCTACTTCTCTTCTTCTTCTTCTTCCTCCTATGCCTCCTTGTCTTCCTCCTTTTCCTTTTCCTCTTCCTCTTCCTTTTTAAACTAACACAGTGCCTGGAACATAGTAGTTGCTTAAGAAATGCTCATTAATCAATGATGGAATTGAGGCTTAGAGAAGTTAAATGACTTTTCCAGAGTCACATAAAGCTAGTAAGTATCTGAGGTGAAATTTGAACCTAGAACTTTCTTGATTCCAAGTCTAATTATCCAACCCTCAATCCATATTGCTTATCTTAAGCAAAAGCAGCAGAATTACTTTGATTTAATACCCTGAAAGAAATTAAAGGTGAGCCTCAGGACAAAAAACAAAGCAGGAGGTAGTAATCATTTAAGATAATATTTAAGTGGGGGCTTTAGTTAACAGGATAGAGAGGATGGGATCCATTCTTAAGATGTGATCAAGGAAGAAATGACACTATTTGGCAAGTACTGCTCTCTTGGGGGGTGGAAGAGATGAGTTGAATAAAAGATAGTGCCATGACTGCTTAGTCCATGTCTGCTTTCAATTATACTGATTATGTCTATAGGATCATTCACAGAATTAAAGTACCTAAATCTGTCTAGTTTTCTTCATCCTCAAAGTACATGATCTTTTGCCAGCTCCTGTTTTCCATTTCTGAAGGAATGAAAATACATTTGGCCTTTATTTATGCAGGTCACCCAGATGTAGCTCGAGTCTATGAATCATGTAATTGCTGAGCATATGGTGAAGATAGGCTAAGAACATGCAGAAACCAATGGAGTTATCCTCATACAGAAGAACAGAGAAGTCAGGAAGGAAAATTTGGAAGCTAGTATTTTATGTTTGGAGCTGAAAGACAGCAAGGAATGGCAAACAATAACAATAACAATAAATAATCTGAATATGTGAAGTATTTTTAAAGTAACTAGGACTTAAGTAATACCACTCTTAATATGTATTTTGGGAATTGTAAAAGGGACCATAACATATTTGGAAAATGTCCCGAGGAAAACTTATACAATATTAATTAAACAGAGCCCATCAGTTATGATATGGCAGCTATAGAGAGATTAATATGTCCTCACCAAAAAAGGAGGAAGAAGATTGATAGGCATCCTTAGAGAACATGGTAATATAGTCACAAACCTATAGAAACATTTTTGGAATAAGCACATACCACTTTACAAAGCATTATTTAAAACCAATAACAGGTAAATACCATTGAATTTGATAAATGTAACTGTAAGTGGTTTACCTCTGGATGAAGCCTGTGAAATGGCTAAAATCCAAAATGAAATCAACAGGCCTTCCATGAGTGACTTTCACATGAACTCAACCAACAAAAGAACATTGAAAAAATGACTGAGTCATGTAGATTTGTTTGTGAAAATGAGGAGTTTATAGGAGCAATTCAGAACCATGTCATCGTCACCAGAAATTATCCTCAAGGAGCTCAGACTTTAGTGATCAATGTAGATTATGTAAGGAAAAGATAGTTTTTTTGTAACACATCACTATAAGTTGTAAAAATTTACCACTTGTCAGATGCTTAGCAAAATATGACATGCTGGCTAGAATTATACATCGGAAGCTGACCATCTTGCCAAGACAGCCAAAAGACAAATCCCCTTACTATAAATGCAGATCTCAAAATATCCTGGAAAGCAAAATCAATAAACTGAACTTGAACTAGTTCATTATCAAGGAATGAATTGCTTTCCACAATTGCCTATATATAACATTGATGCACAAAACTTAAAAAACCCATTTTAATAGATGTTGCTATTCAAAATCCACATAATCTCCAAGCTACATGGAAAAAGAAAGGTTTCAAAATGTAGAGAACTAGCTAAAGAGAGCACTATTCCATTTTTCTATCTGAAAGTGCTGTACTGAGCATGCTTGCTGTGAACCAGTGGTCCACGATGAGTCACACTTTGGTGTTTGAGGTTTTCTTGGCAAAGATACTGAAGCAGTTAGCTGTTTCCTCCTCCAGCTCATTTTACAGATGAGGAAACTGAGGCAAACAGGAGTAAATTATTTATCCAAGATCACACAGCTAGCAAGTACATGTGGGCTGATTTGAGCTCAGGGAGATCTTCCTGAGTACAGGGCTGGCATAGTATCCTATGCCACCTAGCTGCCAGAGGATGAGCACAAACCTCAAAATTTTGATTCGGCTATAAAAAGCAGTTATCTAATCCACTTGTGCCATCATGCATAGAACATTAAGTTAAAAAGCATAATAACAGGATAAAAAGTCACCCTAGGCCTTTTCTGCCTGATCTTCATAAAAAAAGACGACATGGATACTATAACAATGATAAAAATAATAGTGGTGATAATAGTGATGGTGAAAATAGCAATACTACTCAAACGATTTCACTAACGTGGACCCTTCCTTCCACCTATGAAGATTGTCACTCTTAATAGACAGTCATAGTGAGCTGCTACTGAAAACAAAATTGCTAGTGTCTAGCCTTCTGCTGATGAGCTTCCCAGAATCTGTCTAAACTGGTAATTTGGTGGAAAATATGAGTGCTAGTTAGCCTACACTCAAAGTCTTTACAATTTGTTATAACATTCCAGGCCAATGCTACCCTAGCTTCACCTTCAAAATCTAGTGTCCATGCCACAAGAATATTTATTAGGGTAGGCCTTGAATACAGGAATAGTGACAGCTACTGGCATTTGTAAATATCTGTGCTGTGGCACACCTTAAAGACCATCTAGTCTAGGTCTTCTTAAGCTTTTTCATGTCAAGGACCCCTTTTTCAGTTTGATGAATACTGTGGTCACCTTCTCAGAATAATGATTTTAAATGCAAAAATAATGCATAGAACTACAAAGGAAATAAATTCATTGAAAGCTATCAAAATATTAAAAGAAAAATTTCAGGTTAAGAACACAAAACTTGGTCAAAATATCTTTGTTTATAGATATGGAACCTGAGGTCCTGAAAAGTAATGTGAATAAGCAAAGAGCACACAGGTAGTATAAGCAGAACATTTTGATTCACAAAGAAACTCTATGTATTTGACTAACATGGAAATGAAGGTTACAGGCTCACTCTCCTTGAATTTTCCTACTTGATCTGGCTTTCTCCTAAGTCTATAATCCCCTCAACTGGCCTTTCATCATCATTCCCCCAATTCTCTGTTACTCTTAATTCAACCTTTCATGGTCTGTTACCTCCAGATTACCCCGGCTACTTCCCACCCTTGATCCCATCTAAACCCCGTTCTCTTTGTCTAGGCCTCCAGTGACCACAGGTCACCCCAGCCTATTGGCTACTCTCAGCAGGATCTTCCCTAGATTCCTCCTCCAGTCACTGCCTCCCCCCATCACTACTTGGCCTAGATCCCTCCCACAATCTTTCTGTATATAAGATCCATCTTGTTTCTGTGAAAGTGCTCAAATTCAATCTGGCCCACTTCCATTAGTGATATAAATGTTCAGATTCCTTAAGAGTCTAGCCAATATAGTGGATCTTTAATAAACTTTGTTTTTCATTGGCTAAAAGAAGGCTTGGGTCGAATTCATTTGGGTGGGACCCATATGTCCCTATTTCAGGGTACCAGAAATCCTGAACCTGAACATTTTGGTTCCCTATTCCTAAATCTCAACAGAAATATGTTTTACATGACTTTACATGTATAAACATATAAACTCAAGGGGTAAAGAAGGAGTGGGAAGGAGAGAATTTAGTAATTAAAATTTTTAAAAATGAATATTACAAATTTTTACATGTAATTGGGAAATATTTAATGAAATAAAATATATTTTTAAAACAAGTACATTTAAAAAATCCCTTCTACGTATATTCATAAATTAATCTTTGAAATAACTCTTTAGATTGTTGGTACAATTTTTATTATCCATGTTGTAGATGAAGAAATTGAATCTCAGAGATAATGAATGATGGCTATTGTTAGGATGGAACAGTAATCTAAGTCTCCTGTTCTAAATACTGTAACATTTCTATTATACCACAATTATATCTCTTTACCTGATCTATTTTTCTAGAAAGGCCCACCAATTTCTATAGCTTTTTATTTAAAATAAAAAATAAAATCTGAGCCAACAAAACCTATATAAGGTATACAGTAACAACTTGTGTCCAACTTATCTGGACAACTTTGCGGCTTCACTGAAGTACCAGTCCTGTTGAAAACCCAACTTAGAAAACAAGAATAAGATATAAGCACCAAAATTTGGTTTCTATCACAGTAATTTATAACTGAAGAATCATACTCTGTTATAACTGGAAGGGAATTAGAGCTCACTTATAATAAATCTTTGAATCAAAAGCATCTATTAAGTACCTATTCCATGCCTTGCGTTATGTGTGGAACATGTAGTGGCCCGTTACTAAACTGTGTTCACTATTTTTGCTTGTTTTTCTTTGTTATAAGGAGGACTCATTAAGTGTTTATGATGGGTAGTTGGTCAGGGATGATAGTAAATCCAGAAAGGATTGTAATTTTTTCAAAGAAACCAATGAAACTTATTATTTTTTTTAAAAGTAGCATAAACTGTAAAGCACTGTACACATATAATCTGGTGGAACAAATAGTAATTACTCCCAGTAATAATAAGGTGAGTTTTCTCATGAGTTTAGCCTTTGTTTCTTCAATTTATTACTTTCATTTTTTCTCTATTATGAGATACAGATGAAACCAGGAAAGGAGCCAAAATTGTTGGATATTTTTTGTAGTTGTTTTATTGTAGTTTTTAATGCATTCTTTAGTCAGAACAAAATCTGGTCTAGTAGATCAACTCTCTGACATTGAACATCTGATTCATGTGTGGTCCAAAAACTTGTTTCTGTTATTCTTGAATATTCATGAATTTTGATTTGTAAGTAGATTTCTTTTTTTTTAAAAAAAAAACCTTTTCGGTACAATATTTTCATTTTGAAAATAAAACCATATAGATAGGACTTGTGTTTTTTCAATCATTTCAGTGGCTATAAATTCTATACAAGTTTTTCTCAAATATATTAAAAGACTCATGATGTTCTAATGGTGTGTGTGTGTGTGGGGGAAGATTCTCCCCCTTGTTTGAAAACAAATGGAAAAACTCCACCTTCAACTTAATCATATGCTGGAATATTGTATTAAATTGAATGATTCTTTTTTTAAAACTGTTACTTTTTTGTGTGAAGTTTGTATATTAAAATATCTTACTCCCTGTGGGCATAAGAAAGCCATTGTGAGAACATAAATAGCATTGTCATAGATAACTGTGCCTTGTTTTTATCTGGAAAAGAATTAAGAAAAATTTAAAATGTTTAAGGGGAATTTGAGGCAAGTGTAGATAAAATTAGAGAAGGGAAGAAGAAAAAGAGACTAGAAATTGAATATAATTTTGCCATCTGATTTTCTTTATCGCCAATTTGTCACAACATAGAACATGTACAGAACGAATCATGCCAAGTTCTTAGATTCTTAAAAAAAAATGTAATTAGGGCAGCTAGGTGGCGCAGTGCGTAGAGCACTGGCTCTGGAGTCAGGGGGACCTGAGTTCAAATTCGACCTCAGACACTTGACACACTTACTAGCTGTGTGACTTTGACCAAGTCACTTAACCCCAATTGCCCTGCCTTCGCCCTTTCAAAAAATAATTGTTATGCCATTTTTATTTTCTTAGAACTTGTTTGATGGTTCCTGCATGCATAAAAATTAACAGGATAAACCTCTTAAATGTTTCTTTCTCACTTCCATTTTTTTTTACCTTTTGTATATGAAAATCTTAGAATAAAGAAATTGAACAATATCTTGAGCTATTTGGAGGAAAAAATAATAGTAAAGAAATAAATTTAAGATAGATTTTTAAGGTATAAAGTAAAAGAAAATAATTTTGAAGTACTTGAAATCATAAAGCACCTTTTCCTAAAGGGATATGAATGGAAATTTCCTGGTATGTCCCTATTTAATGCCTGGGGGAAGCATTAACTATATTCTTAAGAGACTATTTCCTGATTCTATTTTAGCATTTGTTTATGTGATTTTGCTGATTTTACTAAAAAAGTATAAACTATGGTCCTTTGAGAATATGTATTTGCTCAATTTAGTAGGACAGGACAGATTTGCTTTTTCTAAAACTAATTTGCTGCTAATATGAAAATCAGTGACCAAAAATATATATTTTGAATTCAAAACTATGCTACTTGTATGACTAACTTTCAGATTTACGTTCTTTTTTTCAAGGAGAAAAGTAGAATTTATGGGTTGTATATTGGTTATCACCAAACAGATTTTGGTTAAAATTTCAAAAAATTGTATAGCATTTTATTTAAGGAAAATGTTTTCATCCTTGACATAGACACTCCTATTGGAAAACCTTTAATGATTTGCTTTCTAAATAAATTTGAAAGCCCTCCAAAATCTTGGTTCCTACCTTTTCCCAGTGTTTTCTCTTCTCACATAAACTGAGCTAATCCCTTTTTAAAAATGTAATTTTAAAATATGAACTTAATCATGAACATTTCAGTGTACAAAGAACAGAAGAAGTGATTGTAAATGAAAGTGAACTTCTGTTATGTAATTTTAAGTATATATTAAATATAACACAGTAGTAGCAATTGCTCTGATTGTGTCACCTTCATAAAAAAGAAAAGAAAACAACTTGAGTAACCTCAAAATTGTATTTTCTGTATCTTCTCACTTAAATGATCCTTCCTCAACTAAGGGATAAGAATGAGCCCTCCTAGGAAACATGGCTTTGCTTAATAGCCTGAGATATTTGTAAGTCTAGTCCTAGATAGACACATAGATAGATTCCTCTTTTTCTAATTAGTGGACAATAAACGTAGTCTATTAATATATTACTAAATTATTTTTGAATGTATTATTAAAACAATGATTATTGAGAATCTATAAAAGGAAACATGGCCACAAAAAAGCCAGCGTGGCTTCTTCAAGAGGGCAGCAAAAGGTAGTGGATTGAATTTTGTACTTGGAATAAAGAATATTGGAATTAGAAAGCAGCCTCAAGCTCTTGCAAGCTGTGTAACTCTAGGCAAGTCACTTCCTCTCTCTTAGTTTCAGTTTCCTCATTTCAAATATAGAAAAAATAGGAGCTACCTCACAAGATTGTTTTGAGAAGCTAATAAGATAATATATAGGAAGTGTTTTACAAGCTTGAAAATGTTAGTAATTATGAAGAATACGTATAAGTAGTTTCCTTTTTTATAAGCTAATTAGACTGTTAGAGCAATGGAATGGCATACACTTAGTTTAGACTTTAGTAAAACATTTACAAAGTCACTTAAAGTATTCTTTTGGACAAGATGGGTAGATGAAATTTAATAGAGGTAAATGCAAGTCTTCCACTTATGTTCAAAAAAATTAAGTATATAAATTCATAATGGAATTGGCAAGACTAGACTGCAATTTTATTGAAGATGATTTGGGAGTTTTAGTGGAATTTAAGGCTAAGGTGAATAAACAGTGTTCTATAGCAGCTTAAAAAAAAAAAGAAAGAAAAGGTATTGAGATCTTAAACTCTGTTGAGAGTCAGAGTGACTGGAACTACAGAAATCACAATTCCACTGAACTCTGCCCTTGTCAGATTAAGCTACTAGACAAAGTACTCAGACTAAGCTATCAGTACCACAATTTAGCAAAGATATTGACTAGCTAGAGAAGGGGTAGGGATCCTGCAGCCTCTAGGCCATTTATGACCCTCTAGTTCCTCAACTGCAGCCCTTGGACTGAATCCAAACTTCACAGAAGAAATCCCCCTAATAAAAGGATTTGTTCCGTAAAACTTGGACTCAGTCAAAAGGCCACAGTAAAGGACCTAAAAGCCAAATGTGGCCTTGAGGCAGATTCCTGCTCTGTCCTCCCCAGCTAGAGAGTATAACAGGAGAGGATTTTCTATTAAAATGTAATGTCCTTGAGGGCTAGGGTTGTTTTGTTTCTGTCTTTGTATTGCCAGCACCTGATACACTGCTTGACAAACAGTAAATATTTAACATGTTTAATTCAGTTTATTTCCCCCTACTTTTCACTTTTATATGAAGCAATACTTGTCAGAATCTTTTACCATTATGCTTCACAGTATCTTACAAGTTCATTTATCCCTTAAATCAATATTACCCATGACATATATCTCTGACCGGGAAAGAAGACCATGTTTTCAAGGCACAGAGTAAGGAATACTGAATGGGTATGCGAAGATTGTATTTCCCTGGGTAAGTCCTTCACCTTTTCTAGGTGTCAATGTCCTCATCTCTGAAATAAAAGGGCTGGAACTGTTGTTCAATCATTTGAGCTATGTCTGATTTTCTGTGACTCCATTTGGGGTTTTCTTTACAAAGATACTGGAGTGGCTTGCTATTTCCTCCTCCAGCTCATTACAGATAAGGCACTGAGGTCACTACGGTTAAGTGGCATGTCCAGGATCACATACCTAGTAAGTGTCTGAGGTTGGGTTTGAGATCATGAAGGTGAGTTTTCCCAACTCCAGGCCCAGTAATCTATCCCCTGTGCAACCTAGCTGCCCAGGGTTAGAACTAGGAAATCTCTAAATTCACTTTGATCTCTAATTCTGTGACTCTCTTATCCTCATTCAATTTGTTTGGAATAAAGTGTGCAGAGAGCTTGTATGTGGAAATCATATTTGGTAAGTTTGAAAAGGTGAGTGGAATACGCCCAGGACAGCCTGGATGGTTGCTGGATGAGGTCTGTCGGCAGGACTAACCAGACCAGGAGCCAGGCAGAACAGGCCCTAGCACCCTGAATCAGTGAGCTGTGGCACTTACCAGACTTCTCAACCCACAAACACCAAAGACAATAGAGAAGGTTAATGGGAAAAGCTGTGGGGGACAGAGTGAAAAGAGTTCACGGTTCGGCCACTGCCTCAGGGACAGCATGGGTGGTGCAGAGCTACAGAACTACAGCTGCAGTTGCTTCTGGCCCCAGGCCAACCTGGTAGGAGGAATTAAATGGTGGATCACAGCAAGAGTACAGAGCCTGCTTAAGATTTGCATCAGGTCAGGGTTGGGGGTTCTTGGGGAAGGAGGAGTGCTGGTGTGGCAGAGCTGGCTGTGAGAAATAACTCTGAAAACAACAATGCAACCCCTCAAGCTTGGAACAAAGTAATCTTTACTCTACAAGCAGTCATACCCTGCTGAAAAACTCAAGGGTCAAGTAAGTTGGCTAGGAACATGGCCAGGCAGCGAAAACAGACTCAGATTCAGTCTCAGGCTTTGGAATCTTTCTTTGGTGACAAAGAAGACCAAAACATACAGCCAGAAGAAGTCAACAAAGTCAAAGAGCCTACATCAAAAGCCTCCAAGAAAAATATGAACTGGCCTCAGGCCATGGAAGAGCTGAAAAAGGGTTTGGAAAAGCAAGTTAGAGAAGTAGAGGAAAAAATGGGAAGAGAAATGAGAAGGATTCGAGAACACCATGAAAAACAAGTCAATGAATTACTAAAGGAGACCCCAAAAAAATACTGAAAAAAAATGTTGAAGAAAACAACGCCTTAAAAATAGACTGTCAAATGGCAAAAGAGCTCCAAAAAGCCAATGAGGAGAAGAATGACTTGAAAGGCAGAATTAGCCAAATGGAAAAGGAGGTCCAAAAGACCACTGAAGAAAATACTACCTTAAAAATTAGATTGGAGCAAGTGCAAGCTAGTGACTTGATGAGAAATCAAGATATTATCAAACAGAACCAAAGGAATGAAAAAGTGGAAGACAATATGAAATATCTCATTGGAAAATCCACTGACCTGGAAAATTGATCTGGGAGAGATAATTTAAAAATTACTGGACTACCTGAAAGCCATGATCAAAAAAAGAGCCTAGATATCATCTTTCAAGGAATTATCAAGGAGAACTTCCCTAATATTCTAGAGCCAGAGGGTAAAATAGAAATTTAAAGAATCCACAGATCACCTCCTCAAAAATATCCCAAAACAAAAACTCCTATGAATATTGTCACCAAATTCCAGAGCTCCCAGATCAAGGAGAAAATACTGCAATCAGCCAGAAAGAAACAATTTGAGTATTGTGGAAAAATAATCAGGATAACACAGGATCTAGCAGCTTCCACATTAAGGGACCTAAGGGCTTAGAATATGATATTTCAGTGGTCAATGGAGCTAGGATTAAAACAAGAATCCCCTACTCAGCAAAACTGAGTATCATTCTCCAAGGCAAAATACGGATTTTCAACAAAATAGAGAACTTTCAAGCTTTCTCAGTGAAAAGACCAGAGCTGAATAGAAAATTTGACTTTCAAACACAAGAATCAAGAGAAGCATGAAAAGGTAAACAAGAAAGAGAAATCACAAGGGACTTACTAAAGTTGAACTGTTTTGTTTACATTCCTACATGGAAAGATGATGTGTATGATTCATGACACCTCAGTGTCATAGTAGCTGAAAGGAATATGCATATATATATATATGTGTATATATGTATACATATATATGTCTATGTATACATACACATATGTGTGTGTCTATGTATCTATATGTGTAGGTGTATGTATATATATATATGTATGTATGTGTACATAGACAGAGGGCACAGGGTGAGTTGAATATGAAGGGATGATATCTAAAAAAATAAAATCAAATTAAAGGATAAGAGAGGAATATGTTGAGAGAGGAAGAAAGGGAGGGATAGAATGGGGTAAATTATCTCACATAAAAGTGGCAAGAAAAAGCAGTTCTGCAGGAAGGGAAGAGGGGGCAGGTGAGGAAGAATGAGTAAATATTGCTCTCATTGGATTTGACCTGAGGAGGGAATACCACACACACTCAATTGGGTATCTTACCCCACAGGAAAGAAGGAGGAGGAAGAT
>CM053625.1:194121923-194197605 GCA_028646595.1 Phalanger gymnotis
ATAAAGGGGGATAGGATAGGATAGGAAGGAGCAAAATATAGTTAGTCTTTCACAACATGAGTATTGTGGAAAGATTTTACATAATGATACACACGTGGCCTATGTTGACTTGCTTGCTGCCTTATGGAGGGTAGGTGGGGAAGGAAGAGGGGAGAGAATTTGGAACTCAAAGTTTTAAAAACAGATGTTCAAAAACAAACAAAAAAAGTTTTTGCAAGCAACTAGGAAATAAGATACACAGGCAATGGGGCATAGAAATTTATCTTGCCCTACAAGAGAAGAAGGGAAAGGAGGATGGGAGGGAAGTGGGGTGACAGAAGGGAGGGCTGACTGGGGAATGGGCAACCAGAATATATGCCAGTATATGCCATCTTGGAGTGGGCAGGAGGGTAGAATTGGGGAGAAAATTCATAATTCAAACTCCTGTGAAAATCAATGCTGAAAATGAAAAATATTAAATAAATTTTTAAAAACCCACAAAAAAAGGAAAGGTGAGTGGAAACATAGCTAAGAGTCATGGGCCAAAAGAGAGAGTACTCTTACACAGCAAGAACAGATTTTGGACATGAAGTTATAACAGCAGAGAACCAATAAGGTTTTGACCAAGTCTTAGGATCCTAGGTTTTAAACTGCAAAGGATCCTATGGGTCACGAAGTCTAACTTCTCCATTTGTTACTAGTGAGAACATTAAACTGAAACATGCCCAGAGAAGGTATGATTTATCTAAAGTTATACATTTAATAATTAAGCAATCAACACACATTTCTTAAGTTCTTATTTTATTCAAGATACTATGCTAACCATTGGAAAAAAAATAGACAAAGTAAAATTGCCACTCTCAAGGAAGTTATATTCTAATGGGGACAAAAAGACTACATACACACACACATATACATATATGCATACATATGTATATGTGTATGATGCATATATATATATATATGTATATATATATATATATATATATATATACATACATTGAAGATAAATACTTAGAGTAAGTAGAAAGTAGTCAATGGCAGAGATGAGATTTTTAAACCAAGGATTCTGGCTCAAAGATGTGTGTTCTTTCAATATTCACCATAGATATGGTAGGATTTGTCTGTGTTTTCAAATGGAAGAGAGTTAAGGAGGAGGAGAGTTATTGACAATTCCAAGAGTAAGAAATACCAAATGTAAGCAAGTAAAGAGAGAAGAATAAGTTGTGCATTTGAGAAAGAATGTGTATTTGTTCAACCAAAGGTAAAACAATGAGAAGTAGAAGGAGAAAGGAAGACTAATGAAAGACTTTGGATATCCAAACTGGTTTTCAAAATTAAAAATAGCACAAGTGAAAGGTTCATTTTCTGTATTTTCAGCAAAAATTATGTTGATGAGGGCTGATGACTTCTATCAGACACTCTGTGCTCTATCAAATCTGACTTTGTGGTTCAGGAAAAAAATATGCAGAGTAAAGGCAGTTGGGGAGTTAAGGAGCACTCTATTTCTGACAAAGATTGCACTAAATGCCTTCTATATCAGCTATACAGTAATTCAATGGTTATAGTCCCACAAACTTAAATATTCTTAATAAAAACTAGAAAGGTGGCACCATGAAAAGAAAGAAAATAACTTCTAGGACCACAAATTCTAACTAATCCATTGAGGAAAATGTTCAGCTTCATCGATAATTAAAGAAATGCAAATCAAAACAAATTTGAGTTGTAAACTTACACCTAGCAATTTGGCTACATATTCTATAATAGTTGTAAAAATAATCACAGTCTTTGACTCTATCATTCCATTATGGGAAACATGTGCAGATTTAGGGTTGCAAGCAACCTTACTGAAAATCTAATGCATCTGTTTCATTTTCTATGAAAGGAAAATAGTCTCAGAGGAGAAGTGAGTTACCCAGTGTCAACCAATTGAGTCTAAAATCAGTACCCTTTTCATTTCAATAGTCTAGCTCTCAAAATATTAGCAAAACAAAATTCTAAAAAACAAAACAAATGAAAGGTAGAGATTCAAAGTTTTACAAAAAAAAGTTATTCATGAATCACTATTTTTCATTTCACAGGTACATAAATACCACCTAAGGAAACAAACAAAAAATCAAATAATTGGTTAACTAGTTCTGGCATAGTATGAGTGTAATAGAATAAGATAGTGTGATTAAGATTGTTAACTATGAACAAAGAAGAGGAAAGATTTATTTGGGGCAATACTTAAAAACAAACAAACAAACAAACAAAAACAAACCCAGAAGATCAGAGTGCATATTGACCATGGCTATTGTCATCTTGAAAGTTTGGTTAAAGGAGGCAAACAAGCTAGGTAATATGTAAATTCATATCGTTTATTCCCTTAAAGCTAGAGGAGCTAGCTTGCTTGTATGTACAAGGAGCCCGAGCATAAGTTCTGACTGTCTGAACAAAGGAGTGAGAAGTTTTAAATACATTTTTAGTCCCCACTCAGCATGTCTCTGTTACTCGATTTTATGGTCCCCATGTATGTTTCACCATGATACAAGAAAAGGACTTTTCTTAACTGAATGGGTTGTAAATACAATAAGATAAGAGAGTTGACAAAGTGTCAATTGAAATTACAACCCAGAATCTCTGTGTTTAATTTACCTTTAACATGCCATAACAGAGTATATGCCCTAGAATATTAAGATAAGAAAAAAGTCATGTTATTCAAGATAGTGTCTCTGGTTAAGGGTCTCATCCTTAATGGCCACAAACAAGGGAAGAATGCTCTTAATTCAGCCAGATCTGGCCTTGTTGACATTGGAAGGGGTGTTCTCTGAGTAAACTCAGAGAACAAAGAGGCTTAGGTCCAGGCTCTTTTTCTAGGTGATTATTAGTTCAGGCTCTGGCCCTTATTGAATTTGCTAAATTGATATGAAATGATTATCACTATGTAAAGAGAAAATGTGTTCATGTCTCTGCGTGTGTGTGTGTGCGCGCGTGCGCGTGTGCATGCACATCAATGAACAAAAAATTTAGGAGGATAGAGAGGGAGCTACTGATAACTCCTTATATTCATTTTAGTTGTTGAAATTAATGGATTCAAAGGTGAATAATTCTAAAATATATTTTTGGTCATGTAGATTAAAGTTGTTTATAATCAATCATTTTTTAAAAGAAGTTAACTTTCTTTTTAAATAAAGTATCCAAAGGATACCCAAGTATCCTGACTAAAGAAGAATTTAGTTTACAGAATCATAGTAGAACTGGCAAGGACCTTTGAGGTCTTCTACTTGAGCCCAGTTATCTTGAAGGTCAGAGATAGCAAAGTTAAGTGACTTTTTCAATATGACATAGAATATTGAAAAGCTGGAATTTGAACCCAAGTTCTCTGACTTTCTACTACATCCTGTTGCTTCATTGAGGAAATAATTTAATTTTAACTTACTGGTGTTAATACAAAGTAGAAAGCAAGGCCATTCTGTGACTTAGTCATATGGCCCCTTTTATCTCTTTTCAAGCACTTACCACAGAATGTGACATCTCTACAAGAAACATCATTAAAATTTATATTCCTGCCTTGCAGAACTAAGCAATAAATTGTAGTCCATGAAGTTCATAGCAAGTGAACAAACAAAAATTGTGTTTTCAATTCTACACAACAAAGAGAAATGTCATACATTAATATCTTGTGCCCTTCATTATTTTAAATTGACTATTTTATTTTTCTGTAGTTATATGTAAAAACAATTTTAACATTCATTTTTAAAACTTTGAGTATCAAATTCTCTCTCTTCTTCCCTCCCCCCCATTAAGAAGGCAAGCAACTCAATATAGATTATAGATGTGTAGTCATTCAAAACATTCATAATAGTCATGCCATGAGAGAAAACATTGACAAAAAATAACCTCGAGAAACAATAAAGTAAAAAACAATATGCTTCAATCTATATTCAGACATCATCAGTTCTTTCTCTGGGAATGGATAGCATTTTTCATCATAAGTCCTTCAGAATTATTTTAGATTTTTGTATTGCTGAGAATAATTAAGTCATTTACAGCTGATCATCTTACAATATTGCTGCTACTTTGTACACAGTACGTTTCACTTTGCATCAGCCTATGCAAGTCTTTCCAGGTTTTTCTGAGAGCATCCAGATCACCATTTCTTGTAGTACAATAGTATTCCATCATAATGACATACCACAACTTGTTCAGCCATTCCGCAGTTGATGGGCATCAATTTCTAATTATTTGCCACTAGAAAAGAGCTGCTATAAATATTTTTGTACATATAGGTCCTTTTCCTTTTTATTTTTTTTTCTTTTTTGGGATACTTACCTAGTAGTGGCATTGCTAGGTCATTGGTTATATATGGTTTTATAGCCCTTTGTGCATAGTCCCAAATTGTTCCTCACAATGATTGAATCAGTTCACAACTCTACCAACAATGTGTTTATTTCTCTTTTTTCCCACATCCCCTCCAACATTTATCATTTATCTTTTCTGTCCCATTAGCCACTCTAATAGGTATGAGGTAGTACCTCAGATCTCATTTCTCCAATCAATAGTGAGTTATTGATCAATCAATAGCCAATCAATAGTGGCTATTGATAACTTTGATCACTTCATCTGAAAACTGATCATATCTCTTGATCATTTATAAATTGGGTAATGGCTCTTATTTTTATAAATTTGACATAGTTTTCTATGTTTGGGAAATGATGACTTAATCAGAGAAACTTGCTTCAAAAGTTTTTTTCATAATTACTATTGCTAACTGTATTTCCCTCCATCCTATTGCCCCCCCCATGTATTCTATTCTGTCTCTCCTTTTACCTTGTCCTTCCTCAAAAGTGTTTTGCTTTGACTATTCCCTCCCCAATCTGCCCTTCTTTCTATCACTCACCTTTTCCCTCCTGCTTACGTATAGGGTAAGATAGATTTCTATACCCAGGTGAGTGTGTATAGTATTCCCTTTTTGAGCCAATTCTGATGAGAGTAAGGTTCACTCACTCTCCCACCACCATCTCCTCTCTCTTCCCCCCCACTATAAAAGCTTTTTCTTGCCCCTTTTATGTGAGATAGTTTACCCCATTCTCCCTCTCCACTTCTCTTTCTCTCAGTATATTCCATTCTCACCCCTTAATGTTTTTGTTAGATATCATCCCTTCATATTCAACTCACACATCTGTGGCCTCTGTCTATATATACCCCTTCTAACTATTCTAATAATGAGAAAGTATCATGTTTCCATATAGAAATGTAAACAGTTTAAACTTATTTAGTCCCTTATGATGTCCCTTTCCTGTTTAGCTTTTCATGTTTCTCTTGAGTCTTATATTTGAAAGTCAAATTTTCTATTCAACTCTGGTCTTTTCATCAAGAATTTTTGAAAGTCTTCTATCTCATTGAATATCCATTTTTTCCCTGAAGGATTATACTCAGTTTCACTGGGTAGGTGATTCTTGGTTGTAATGCTAGCTCCTTTGCCCTCCAGAATATCACATTCCAAGCCCTCAGATCCTTTAATGTAGAAGCTGCTAAATCTTTTGTTATCCTGACTGTGGCTCCATGGTACTTGTTTTTTTTTTTTTCTTTCTGGCTGCTTGCAGTATTTTCTCTTTAACCTGGAACTCTGGAATTTGTTTATAATATTCTGAGCAGTTTTCATTTTGGGACCTCTTTCAAGAGGTGATACATGGATTCTTTCGATTTCTGTTTTACCCTCCAATTCTAGAATAGAAGGGCAGTTTTCCTGATAATTTCTTGAAAGATGATATCTAGGCTAGTTTTTTTATCATGAATTTCAGGCAGTCCAATAATTTTTTAATTCTCTCTCCTGGATCTATTTTCTAGGTCAGTGGTTTTTCCAATGAGCTATTTCACATTGTCTTCTATTTTTTCATTCTTTTGGTTTTGTTTTATAATTTCTTGATTTCTCATAAAGGCATTAGCTTCCATTTGTTCCATTCTAATTTTTAAGAAATTATTTTCTTCAGTGAGCTTTTGGACCTCCTTTTCCATTTGGCTAATTCTGCTTTTTAATGCTTTCTTCTCCTCATTGGCTTTTAGGACCTTGTTGTTGTTGTTGTTGCATTTTTTTTTTTACCACTTGGCCTAGTTTGGTTTTTCTTCAGTACTTTTTTGTGTCTCATTTACCAAATTGTTGACTTGTGTTTTCATGATTTTTGTGTATCACTTTTGTTTCCCTTAGCAATTTTCCCTCTATCTCTCTTATTTTCTTTTGTTTTGGAGGGGGTAAAGCAGGGCAATTGGATTAGGCAATTGCCTAAGGTCGCACAGATAGTGTGTCAGGTGTCTGAAGCCAGATTTGAACTGAGGTCCTCGACTCCAGTGCTGGTGCTCTATTCACTGCCCCACCTAGCTGCCCATATCTCTCTTATTTTCAAGATCCTTTTTGAGCTCTTCCATAGCCTGAGACCAGTTCATATTTTTCTTTTAGGCTTTGGGTGTAGGAGCTTTGACTTTGTTGTTATCTTCTTCTGAGTATGTGTTTTGGTCTTCCTGTCACCATAGTAACTTTCTATAGTCACAGGGTTTTTTTCCTGTCATTTGTTCGTTTTTGCAGCCTATAAGTTGACTTTTGTTTGGGCTCTGCTTCCAGAATGCAAGGTGCACTGTCCCAGACTTCAGGGTTTTTTGCAGCTATTTTCAGAGATACTTCTAGATACCTGTAAGTTTTCAGTTCTTTCCAGGTGGTATGATCTAAGGAGAGGTATTTACTATTCTCCTGGCCTATGTTCTGATCTGTGAATGACCACAAGCGCTCTTTTCTGCCCTGGAAGTGTGAGGAGGGTCCTTCTCTACTATGGCTGCAAGCTTTGCCATGCTAGTGCTCCTCCTCACCCTGGAACTGCCACTTAGGACTGTGACCAGGACTAGAGTATGGGCAAAGCAGCAGAGTCCTGCCTCAGTGCTAGCAAAAAGACCACTGTAATCTCTCTCTGACCAGTTTCACTCCCTGACCATCTATGGGCTGAGAGCTCTGTATGCAGCCACTGCTGATTCAATGGTTCCCAAGAGCTGCTCCTGGTTTGCTGGAACCAGGGCTATGCTGATGCAGCTTGTGCTACACTGAACTCAACTCTCACCCAAGTGAGACATACCTTTCCTGCTGACCTTCTAAGTTGCCTTCGGTTTCTGTGGTCTGAGAGGTCTGGAAACAGTCACTGTTGCCAGTGATTCAGTCACCACAAGGCCTGCTCTGTGTTTGCTGAGGCCCAATCTGTGCTGGAGAGACCTGCACTGGACTGGGTACCTCTCTCATTCTGATGCAACAGACCATTCCTGCCAACTTTCCAAGTTGTCTTGGGCTGTAAATTTGTTTCACTCTGTCTTTTTTTTGAGGGGGGAGGTTCTGCTGCTGTAGAATTTGTTTAGAGTTACTTTTTAAAGGTATTTGGAGGGGTCTGGGGCAGAGCTCATGTGATGCCCTGCCTTTACTCCAGCATCTTGGCTCTACCTCCCCTCACATTTTCTAATCTACAGCTTTGCATGTGCGGTTTCAGTGAGAGGGATTCTGGCCATATTTGAACTCAGGTCTTCCTGATTCCAGACCTGGCACTCAATCCATTGTGCCGCCTAGCTTCCCCATTACCTCTTTTACCATTCTCATTTAAAGGCATAGGCAAGCAGCTCCATTTGAATCACAATAGACTTTTTCAAAGCCTGTTTCTTTCAGAGCTATATTTCAAGAAATAATAAATGAAAACTGCACAAAACAAAGAGTTAATTGTTCTAGCTTTTTGAAAAAAAAGTGATAAAATAAAGAGAATTTAAAAATCTAGCCACCCAACCCCAAAATATCTCACAAAATATAAGTGACCAAAAATTATATTCCTTTGGACAGAGTACCCACATATAATATTATGACTTTGCAAGTGGAAAGAAGGTACACCTTTAATAAAGAAAAAAAGAAAAAAGACAGAAAGGAAGAAAGTGGAGGAAGAGAAGGAAGAAGAGCAGAGGGAGGAGGAGATGGAGAAGAAGAAGGAGAAGAAGAAGAAGAAGAAGAAGAAGAAGAAGAAGAAGAAGAAGAAGAAGAAGGAAAGAAAGAAAGAAAGAAAGAAAGAAAGAAAGAAAGAAAGAAAGAAAGAAAGAAAGAAAGAAAGAAAGAAAGAAAGGAAGGAAGGAAGGAAGGAAGGAAGGAAGAAAAAAGGAAGGAGGGAGAGGGGGAGGGAGGAAAGAAGACAAGGAAGGAGAAGAGGAGAGAAGAGAAGAGAAGAGAAGAGAAGAGAAGAGAAGAGAAGAGAAGAGAAGAGAAGAGAAGAGAAGAGAAGAGAAGAGGAGGAGAAGGGAAAGGAGGGGAGGGGAGAAGAGGGGGGGAGGGGAGAAGAGAGGAGAGGGGAGGAGAGAGAAATAGCAGCGTGGCCCAACTTGAATTGGCAGGTTGGGTCCCCAGAGAGCAGCTGATACTACTCACAGATTGTCGTTCATCTGTAAAGGTCTAGATTATGAAACATTGTCCTGAGGACAAAGACAGTGTCTGTCAGGGTCAATAGTTGCAGCAGCAGAAGCCATTGGGTTCCTTTTCCCCCAGCAATTAGGAGTAATGATGAGAAGAGAGCGTGTATTGTTGTTCAAGATGGAAACTTCCTGTTCATCTCTGGCACCCAGGGAGGAAATCGAGATGGAGTTAACGCTTGGGTCTTCCCTCTATTATTCTCAATTTATCTTTTCTATATTTTGTCTATATATAGTTGTCCCCACCGTTAGATTTTGAGCTCCTTGAGAACAGGTACTGTCATTTGCCTTTCTTCATATCCCTGGCACTTAGCAGAGTGCCTAGAACATAGTAGGTGCTTATTAAAAGAAGGAAGGGGAATGTAGTGATGTTTGAAGAGCTAGGAAATAACTATGGCCACCACAACTGTGGACTAAAGACAGAGATATGGTCATCATAGCAGTCAGCCTCAGCCTCCCATTTTATAATTGGAAATGCCAATTGTGTTTGTTGGGAGAAAAAAAAAAACATCCTTTAGGAGAAGTGAGGAGACTCCAAAAAAGGTTATCTCTTCAATCTTCCTTCTCCTTCCAATTGCTTGTTATGTGTCCATTATGATTTGTTCTTATATTATGCCCTCATGGTTTTATTATTCTGATATTGTTTTCATTTAAACATTTGCAGTTTGTTGAGACATGCACATTTCCTTGGTGTATCCTGGACAAAGAGTACCATAGGAGAGGAGAGGAGGGGACACTGGTTGTATTAACGACATAGAAACAAACTGATTAGTAGTTCCCTTCTTAGTTTAGGACAAAGATACCAGCAAATGACCATCGATTAGAGGTTCCCCTAATCAATTTCCCTCTCTTCTAACACAAGAATGAATTAGCTATGTTATTTTATTTTGTAATTTGTTAATAACTATGAACACAAAGAGAAAAAAAGATAGCTGCCCCAGGAGCAGATTGTATAACAATAATAGTCTTTGATAGTACTACTTGAGTTGGAAGAAGCTAGAAAACTTATTCTGGTGGATAATTGGTACTCTGTGGTTCCTCAAGGTCACACAAATTATAAACTGTTCTTTTCTTCCCTTTGGGCCTGGACCTCTCCTCCTGAGGAGAAAATTGCATAACAGTAATAGCCTTTAATGGTACTACTTGAGTTGGAAGAAACTAAAAAACTTGTGGTCAAGTCTCTCTTTTGCTCTGTACTGGACACTACATTATAGTGAGCATCCCCATCAGCCCTCCCCCTCCTGACAACCTGCCTTGGGGCAGAATGTGGCAAGGCTGCCCCCTTTCCATGCTATTTGACACAGAACCTTCCATAAGGCCATTTATGGAAGCCTTTCTTCTATATTAAGGTGAGCCCCATGCAGAGAGGACTATGGCTTTGACTAGACTGAAAATCTGTGATGCTGCAATTGTTTGCTAAAATTTAGGGCACTGAGAAAGAGAGAGTAAGAAAAAAAAAGAGAGAGAGAGAGAGAGAGAGAGAGAGAGAGAGAGAGAGAGAGAGAGAGAGAGAGGATCTAGGGTCACAGACCACAGACTCTGGTCATAAATGAACCTATTATTCTTTGTGATTGTGTGTGACTGATTGCATCTCTCCCTGAGATGTCAGAGAAATCGAAGGTAAGTACTGTGTTCAAGCCCTACGACAACAAGCTTCTTCCTCTGACCTGATGGGAGGTGGGGAAAATTGGAAGAAAGTTCAGCTTACCTCTACTGAGAAGAGTTAGGCATGGTTTGACTGGATTTTCCTGCCTTCTTCCTGGTTGGGAGGAGGTATAAGGCATGAATTGCTACCCACACAACTTTAATCTCCATAGCAAAACTACTTTTCTAGTTTCCCGTTAGGGTGCAAGGTTGCTCAGTGTGTAGAGCTCTGCATGGGCCTAGAGTTCAAATATAGTCTCAGATACTTACTAGATCTGTGACCAGCAGTAAATCACTTACCATTTGTCTGCCTCAGTACCCTGAATTGTAAAATAAGGATAATAATAATGCCTATCTCAGAACTTGTGGTAAGGAACAAATGAGATAGTATTTGCCAAATGCTTTGCACAGCACTTGATGTATAGTAGGTGCTTAATCAATGCTTCTTTCCTTCCTTCCTTCCTACCTGTCTCTTGTCTTTGTAATGATTGGTTAGAGCAAAGGTCAAAATCAATACTAATTTACAAGAAAAGAAAATGAGAATTGCCCATTCCCAAACATAGGAGCTCCAAACTGACCCATTTAAATATGCTGTCAAAGCAAAAAAAAAAAAAAAAGACCAAAGTAGATATTACTATTTCTAAAAATAATTTTAAATGGACTGAGAATTAGCGGCATTTGGAATGATAATAATAATATTAAAATATTAATAGTAACAATAGCTAATATTTATATGGTACCTACTATGTGACAGGAAGGCCTTGCACTAAGTGCTTTATAAATCTTATCTCATTTGAGTCTCACAACAATCCTGTAAGGTAGGTGCTACTATTATCTCTATTTTATAGCTGAGGAAACTGTGAAAGAGGTTTTTTTTGCCCAGGTCATACAGTTAGTAAGTGCTGGAGGTCATGTTTTTGAACTCAGGACTTCTTGACCCCAGGCCCAGCATAGCTTCTTCTAGATGATTATTTTCAGTGGGGTGACTTAGATGATTAAATAATTAGAGAATGGCACAACAGTGAGAAACGTAACGAAGTATGAATAAACGCATGTGAATGGGTTGAACATGTATTCCTGACAGTTTGTTAATAATTCGATGTAAAAGATTCCTGAGAATTTGGTCACCTCACATGAGCCTTGATTTCAAGAGTGTGGGGAAAATGAGTCAGGCCGGTCAATAAGCATTTATTAAGTACCTATGTATATACCAGGCACAGTGCCTAAATCCTGGGATTACAAAGAAAAGTCAAAAAAAAAAAAGTTCAACCTCCCAGGAGCTCACAATGTAATGCAGAAGGCCACATGCAAATAAATATGCTCTCTCTCTGTCTCTGTCTCTTTGTCTCTGTCTGTCTGTCTCTGTCTCTGTGTCTGTGTGTGTGTGTTTGTGTGTGTGTATGTGTGTATGTATGTATGTATGTATATTGGAGATAATCATGGAGGAAAGATACTAGCTTTAGAATTTTCCCTTTGAAACTTACAGGACCTACTACAAAGCTTGAACCTAATAAATATTTGTTGAATTGAATTGAATCTGGAATGCAAAGAAAGGTATCCAGCCACTGAGTTTGAATGAGAGGACCTGGGTTCAAATCTAAATTTTGCCACTCACTAACTTCTTAACCTTGGACAAGTCCCTTTACCTATTAGTCTGAATACACTCATTTGCAAGATAAAGAGGTCATATGACCTATAAATTGCCTTTTGGCTCCAAGTCTATGATCCTATAATCACATGATTCCATGATCTCATCAATTGGGAAAACTCTTGGGATTGGAACTTCTTTTATCTACTACAGATTGACAATTTATCTGCAATTTATGGAATTGGGGCACAGATAGTTGGAGTGATTTGCTTACTATGTGAAAGGCAGGACTTAGATCTAGGTCTTTATGCCTCCTAACATGTCTCCCTATGCTATGTCATGTTCCCCCATTATTATTATATCCCTTTATTAAGTTTTGAAACCAAAATGGATTAGCCTTTGGCCACACTACTATAATACATTGCATTGCTTGTACTAACAAGTTCAAGAATTTCTTATCCCTTTTGAGGTCTCCTTTCTTTGTAGAAGGCCAGAATCTAAAATTTCCAAATTCCTCTGAGCTCAATGATTAATAGAGCCTAAAAATTAAAAGTATCCAGAAGGGGCAGACTGAGTCATAAATGCCATATATAAAGATGAAAATGACAAGAATTTTCTCGGAAAGTAAACAATTAAATATGTGCCATAACTTTCTTCTGACTTGGAGTGCCCTTTTTGGTCTTGTTTTTTAATAATGTTCCAGTTTTGTAAATATCTGCTTGCCTACAAAAACATTAAATAGTTCTTTATAACTTTTCAGATGTTCATAAGATTATACTTTGAGATCCTTCCACAAAATTAAAGAAGAAAATACCATTTCCACACAATCTGAGATTATAGCACAAACCTCAACAGAAATCCCCTCTATGACATTCCTCAAGTCTGTACTTCAAAAATTCTAGTAACATGAAAATCTATGCCTCTAAGGCACCAAAATTTATTTTTAATTTGGAAATTTTCTTTACAATGAGCCTAAATCTACCTCCACAATTTTTACCATGGCTGCTAATTTTGCCTTGTGGGACTAAGCATAACAATTCTTCATGCCCCCAGGTTCAACTCTATATTCTCTTCTCTGGATTGATTCTATCAATCCCTGTAACTGGTTCTCATATGACATCATTTTGAGTCATTTCAAACTTCCTGACTGATATCTTTTGGACACATTCCAAGTCATTAATGTTCTTCCTAAAATTTAGCTCACAGAACTGAATGGACCATTCCAGATATGGTATGACCTGGGCAAAATTCAACAGGGCTATCAACTCTATTATTCTGAATACTATACTTTTTATTAATTAAACCTAAATCTGTAATGGTTGTTTTTGGTTGTCACACCATTCCCATTGGCTCAGATTGGACTTGTACTTGACTTTCTTTGGTATTTCCCAGTACAGTATAATTAGGTACTTTTGGTGAAGCCAAAGGACAGAGGGGAACAAATAAGAGTTCACAGAAAGAGTCAGTGAGACATTCTGGGAGGTCTAGTCATTCTGCTATGAATCATGGGAATATTAATAATTTATATAATCTCTTAAAGAGGAAGACCAAAGAACAAAACACACAAAACTGCAACTGTGATGTTGAAGGAAAGAGTAATATCAGGTCCATATTATATACACAAAAAAGAATGTCAAACAGAATCATGAAAACAGTTATAATACTCTCAAGAAGTGCTCTGTTTATAATGTATATGTCATTGTGGCTGAGATTTCCAATCATTTTAAAAGGTAAGTTTATAGTCACATTTATAATCATTTTACATACTTTGATTTTTGTTTCATTTTGTTTGATTTTTCCTAATTCTTTTTTTCCTTATATTCATGTTTATCTTTTTCAATTCCAGTACTTATTGATGGAAGTTTAAAAATTTACATATAATTTGCATATAACATAAAACTTACATAAAAATTATATAAAATACATATAAAATTATAAAGAAAAGAGAAAGGGGGAGATGAACTAGGGGAAAAAAGAAACCACTCCATCATATTTTTAACTGCAACTATTTACGTTACTTAATCCACTTGATAACCTCATTTCCAATATATTTTCATCTAACGAATTTTTTTATCTTCTCCCCTCCATGCCTGTTATTGATTTTTGATACTAAGGAAAAATTAGCTGATGTAGGAATAAGGGATTAGACATGTGATTTTATTGGATTAGGGTAATAGTTCCCAAAGTGTCTTAATTTTCATCTCTAGAGCCCTTATCTGTTCCTACTAACAATTCCTAGTGGAGTAGGCAGAACAGACAAAATCCTTCTTCAGATACTTGGAGATAACATGGGGTCTTTGTATCAGTAAGGCAAAAAAAAAAAAACAATGTAAGTGATAATTGTCAAAATGCCTATGTGGTTCTGTATCACAAAGTATACAAGACTTTCCACATAGGAGGTAGAAGAAGTAAACCATTTATTCAGACACCAGAGAACCATATCCCACAAGCCATTTATCCAATCTCGCAGAGTAGTAAAGCATTCCGTACATAATATCACAACATGGAGCCTCACCATTCCAAAATCTCTCAGACCCCCTGATGGGGTCTTCCCTAAAACAAACTCACGGTACAGATAAGACAGCCTATTAAGCTCTATCACGATGGTGGCCATTAGCAGTCATTAGCAGTCATAACTGCGCTCTCTCTCTCTTTCTCTCTCTCTCTCTCAGCATTTCCTGTTAGTCAGGAAGCTCCTCCCACAACATGTGACCTAGGCTTCCTGTGACATAAGCAGGTCACTTAGCTTATTAATGGGTGGGAAAAACCTTCAAATCTAAATTGCTACTACTTTCTGCCTCAAGATCTTTCTTATCCATTACATAGGGGAATGGGAATTCTGGGATAACTGGTGTCAACAGAATGTTACACAACAATATAACAGGGATAACATAAGATACACATATGAAATAATGTCATCATCCCCCTATTGAATGAATGGGGCTCAAAATCTTGAGGTAGTAGGTGAAGGTCCTGTCCTCCAAAGTTCCTTCACTGAAATTGGACGTAGAGCTATCCCTGCCCCAAGAGTTTAAGAGTCGTATTAGAGAGGTCAGTTCTTTAGCAAGCTGGCATCTGGAACTCAGTTGACACTAGGTCCAGGGATGACACATCACAGTTGTGGAGAGGTACAGAGGTGATATCTAAACACATCAAAGGATGACATCTGGCTTAAGCGACCAGGCAACTGCAGGTGGATAGTACTAAGCCTGCAGAAAACAAATCTCATAAACAAATGTAAGAGACAAAAGCCAAAAAGAAACAAAAAGACTCTCATAGCCTCATTCACAATAGAATACATGAGTCAAGGTTACAGTTCAGAACTGTTTTCTCCTATGTAAACTACTATTGCAGTGTTATCTTTACCATGTGCTATAATTTCTGCAGCCTTTGAAACATCTTTCAGTTTCCACTTTACCCATACTTTAGCTCCCAATTTTATTCTATCAGAACCAAATCCTTCCTTTTCTCTGATAGTTATTTTGGAAGGAGGGTCATTTTTCACAAGGGGTATTGTTTCACAAGGAATAATAATCAATTGAACTATTCTATTATTTTTACATAACTATATAGGTTCTTCACCTAAATTCTGCAGTATCACAATAATTTCTCCTTGATAACTAGAATCTATCACTTCAGCCAGTACATGTATTCCCTGAGCTGCTAATCCTGTTTTAGGTAATATCCATCCACAACGATTCTTAGGGATTCTCATACATATCCCAATAGAGATTTTTCTTATCTCTTCTCTATCCAACTAAAAGTTGTCTAAACAATGTAAATCATATCCTGCCAAACCAGACATTCCTGGATACAGTGGTGGGACATCTTCCCTCATGTTCCAATACTCAATATTTTGGATCTTATGTGTTTGCTGTTTTCTAATTTACAGAATTGGGTTATCATTCTGGCTAGAGGTGTACCTCCTCCTAATGGTCTATTATTACACAAATTATGCAAAGCGGAGAACAAATTGTCCTTCCAATGTTGATATGAATTATTAGAACTTAACTTTCTTAACTGTTCTTTCAACAATCCATTCATTCTTTCTGTCAACCCAGATGCTTGTGGGTAACATAGAATATGATATATCCACTCTATGTTCTTCAATACACATTATCTCTTCATCTCATTACCTTTGAAATGTGACCCACTGTCACTTTGAATCTGCATTGGGGTTCCATAATATAGACTTATAATATCTAGAGTTTTACAGGTGTTTTTCTGGGTTGCTTTCTTATAAGGACAAGCCACTAGTACACCTGCATAGGTGTCAACACAATTACATATAAGTTTGCCTCCTTTTTCTTGGGGTAGTGGTCCAATATAATTTATCAGCCAAATCTGGGGTGGAACTTTTCCCATTGCTATTATTTCTCCAGTTACTACCCAAGAAACAGTTCATTCCTTTTCCATTTGACATATGTGACATTCCTCTGTTACTTGCTTGTAGTAGGAAGGCCTAATTTATGATCTCAAAAAGGATCATATAAATATCTGAATGGTTCGAAATCGTTGGGTATACAGAATTCTCCAAGCAGAAGGCATCAAAAAAATTATTCAGGGCTCAGAGCAACAAATTAGCGAACCAACCTCCCCATTCCAGTATTGTGAACACAAGCCTCCAGGCCCAGTAGGCCCGCCTCACAAGAGTAGCCAGGAGGCCACAAAAAAATAAGATGGCATAAATCATATTCACGGCTTGAACTCCTGGGTCCACACAGGGGTCTGCTCTGCTTCGGATTTTTTCCAGCTATAGTTTTCTCGCCTCTCCTCGCAGCCAAGCCTCTGGCGTTCTTAAGTCCCGCCTCAACGACTAGAGACCAGAGTCCAGAGATCCATTGGTTCCCAAATTGGCCCCTTTTAAGTCTTTAATCTATGCCCACAGGGGTTTCACACCTGATAGGGCTTTGGGCCTGGGGCTTAGCGTTTAACAGGTGAAAGTACTTTCACCATAAACAAAAGCCAAACTCCTCAAGGGCACCCGTTAAACTAAGCCCATTTTGCCTTACTGGTACATTGCTTTAACAATGAATAAGAGATACTAATACCTCGATCTTGTGCCCTGGTGTGTGGCCTGGACCTCTAAATGGCCAGCCATTTGGTGGACATGGTTTGCTAGTACCAGATCATCAGTTGGTGTCAAAGTAGGGACAATATGTTTAGCAATCTTTGCTAATTGATCAACATGTGCATTGTTGTCATGTTCTGGTGTAGTGAGGGCCACGTGAGTATCTACATGAAAAACTGACAAATTAGTAACCAAAGACATGTCCCATATATCTTCCCATAGTTCTTTGCCCCAGACTTGTTTACCATTAATTTCCCAGTTTTGTTTTTTCCACGTTGGCATCCATGTAGCTAACCCATTAGCTACTGCTCATGAATCGGTTAATATATGACACTATCCTCTCTTCTCTGTTTTAATAGCTTGATGTACTGCCATAAGTTCATCATATTGACTACTTCCACCTGCGCCAGTATTTTCCAAAGTCCTCTTAGTACGTAGGGTATAGGCCACTGCTTTCCAATGTCTTTTATGGCCCAAATATTTTGCTGTCCCTTCAGTAAACCATGCATGTTTCTTCTGCTCTTCAGTCAATCTATCATATCTGTCATTCCATTTTACCAAGAATTGTACCAGCTGTTGCCTTGGTTCAGAGGGTTTGTCATTTCTATCAATGTCAGTTCTTTCTACAGATTCACGTAGAGTAGAACTCCACTTTTGCCTGTTTTCGGTATTTTCTGAAAATACCATTTCCATTTAATTATGCTAGCATCTTGTGCATGTCAAATTTTGTGAGATACTGTCATTACCCAAGTCATAATCAGGATTCCAGGCCTTAATATCACTTCATGGCCCAGAGACAGTTGTTCAGTCTCTACCAAAGCGCAATATGCAGCTAACAACTGCTTTTCAAAAGGAGAATATGGTAATCCAGATGAAGGTAGTTTCCTTGACCACAATCTAAGGATACATTTTGACTTTGTTGTTTCTGCCATAAACTCCAATTCACATAGTCATCCTGTACAGTCACTTGTAATTCCACAGGTCCACTTTGCATAGGCCATAAATCTAGAGCCAATTGTGTACCAGCTTTAGCTTCTTCAAAAGCATTCCTTTGTTCAAGTCCCCAATCAAATTCATATTTTTTTTCTGGTAACTTTATATAAGGGTTTCGAAATCTGTCCAAGATGTGGAATGTGGTATCTCCAATATCCAAACAGTCCTATGAACTTTTGGGCCTCTTTCTTATTGGTGGGGATAGGAAAATCTAGAATCTCCTGTTGAGCTTGTGGGAGAATTTCTCACAGTCCTTTATTCTATTGTATATCCAAAATTTTACAGTTTGAGCTGGTCCTTGCATCTTTGCAGGGTTAATTTCCCATCCTTTGCTTTTCATACGCTCAATTAAAAGTATCAAACTCTTCTCCACTTCTTTTACATTTTCTCCCTGTATCAGAATATCATCTATGTAATGGGAAAGCTGTACATCCAAAGGTTCAGTCACAATCCTATGACAAATAGTTGGGCTATGCAGATATCTTTGTGGTAAACGGGTAAAAGTGTATTGTTGACCCTGCAGCGTGAAAGCAAACTGGGCCCATTGTTTGGAGTCTATTGGAATTGTAAAGAAAACATTGGCCAAATAAATAACTGGGTACCAAGTCCCATCATATTTCTGGATCCTTTCTATTAAGGTAACAGTTTCTGGAACAGCAGCATACAAGGGTGGAATCACTTTATTCAATTGTCTGTAATCCACTGTCATTCTCCACGTTCCATCTGACTTTCATACTGGCCATACAGGATTATTCCATCAAGTGGTTGTAGGGACTAATACTCCGGCTTTAACAAATTCCTCTATAGTTTTGGCAATTTCACTTGCCCACCTGGCACATGGTACTGCTTCAAAGTAATTACTTTAGAAGGTTCAGATAAAGTGATTGGGTTTATCTTTTATTTTCTCACCAAAATTGTATTAATTCCTATCTTCCTTATTGCAAATTGACATCTCCCCTCAGGCAAATTCAGAGTCATACCTTTCAATATATCTATTCCAATGATGTATTCAGGAATGGGTACAATGACCATGATATATTATTTCTTAGGCAATTGTCCAATTTTCATCATCAGTTTCACTTGTTTGACTGATATTTCAGCCCCTCCTAGTATTGTGATGGTAATAGGAGTTCCATGCTTAAATTTATCAGGGTTTCCATAAATCAAGCTGGCCTTTGCCCCAGTGTCAATCAATGCCCTAGTTATAGTATTTAATCCATTTTTCCAATCCATAGATTAATATGGGGTCTGTAATCCTGTCTGTGTGTTTCTTTAATCTGAGCTGGGGCTCAGCCTATTCCCTAGTCTCCCTGAAGGTGTGACTCACTTGGATACAAGGGTTCAAGATCTGTAGGATTTGTAGGGGCAGTTCTTACTTTGCTATTCCATTTGCTATTAAGCCCCTTATCTCAGTATATTTTATATAGCTCATTAGTTGGAATACAATTTATTCTTCTAAAATCTACCCCTGCTTTCAATAGAGCAGCAAATATGTCTTTCCTTGTCACTATATTCTGACTTTGAATCCCCTGGCTATTTACCCTTCTCTCTCAAGGAAATTTATCTTTTCCCCAGTCTCCTAAGTCAATTAACTGTGAAATCTTATCTAACACCTCTGAAAGAGAGTTCCCTACTTCTGCAATCAACAAAGTCAGAATTGTATGTTTATAAGTTGGGGGGGGGTGACATTTTACCTATCAAAGTTATATGAGAGACTCCTAAGGGAGTTTCATAATAAACTTCAGCCTTCTCTATCATAACAGTAGTCTTTTTTACCTCCTCCTTTAACTTTCTCATACAGTTCCTAACTGAATACCAGGGACTATCTGCAGTAGGCCACATAGTATCAGCAGGATATCATTCTTTACAATCTGCTGTAGCCAAAGGCAACAAATTGGTTGTTTGGTTACCTCTTTGCAAATTATAATCCCCAAAAGCTTGCTGTACAAAATAATTCTGACTAATACTTATGAATCTAATAAAATCCACAATATCTACAGACACTCCTGCGGCTCCTTCATCACTGATTCTCACCATCCAAGATATTAATGATTCTCCCATTCTCTGTCTGAACCTACTCAAGATATCTGTGATTTCTTGCTGTGTAAAATCTTCCAGAACCTCCCTGAATACAGTATTATTGTCCTGTGTTTCTTGCCTCCATTGCTCTATGGGGTGTAATTCTGTTTGAGAGTGTAGCAATGTCTCATTCTCTATGTGAGAAGCACCATGCAACAAAGTATCACCTTATGCCTCAGCTTCTGACATTGTGTCCCCCCGTCTAGATTCTCTGTTCCTGTTACCATGGTAACCAGACTGGTTGCTAGACTCAACCTGGGCTGAACTGAGGTGCACTCTTGACCTCCTTGTCTCCCTCTGCCTTCTAGCTGAATTTACAGTAAAGCTACTAGATTCTGGCACAATCTGTTGTTCTATCACCTTGCTGTAGTATAGGAGAAGTATACTCAGATGTTTCAGTAACTGACTGAATCTGAGTTCTCTCATATAATAATCTGTCCCTGCTTTCATATATAATACGATATGCTGTGAGTAAAATCCAGCCTCGTCTAGAGACTGCCATTGGCATTTCTCTACCTGGGTTAACTGTAACTTCTTTCAGACATTGCTCCAAATCTCTAGGTTCTCCCCTCTGTAGATTCAGTTTCTAGTCCTCACACAAACCAGTGCCTTTAGACCATTCCCTTCCTAGGTAGGAGTAAGTTAAATCTTCCCTTCCTGGGACAACCATTTCTTCCTGTAAAGCCCTTCTACTTCTAAATATAGGTCTTATATCTTGTGATCCCATCCTCATCACCAAATAATGTATCAATAAGGCAATAATAACAATGTAGATGATAATTGTCAAAATGTCTATGTGGTTCTGCATCACAAAGTATAAGAGACTCTCCACATAGAAGGTAGAAGAAGTAAACCATTTATTCAGACACCAGAGAATCAATTCCTGGAAGCCATTTATTCAATCTATCAGAGCAGTAAAGCATTCCATACATAATATCACAACACGGAGCCTAACCATCCCAAAACTTTTCAGACCCTCTGCTGGGGTCTTCCCAAAAACAAACTCACATTACAACTAAGTCACAGTCTGTTCAGCTCCACCTATCATGACAGTGGCCATTAGCAGCCATAACTGCTCTCTCTCTCTCAGAATTTCCTTGACATAACTTCTTTTTCCTGTCAGGAAGCTCTTCCTATCACATGTGACCTTGGCTTCCTGTGACATAAGCAGGTCACATGGCCTATTAAAGGGTGGAAAAGATCTTCAGATCTAAACTGCTACTACAACCTTCTTAAATGTTCTCTTTTTCTGACTAAATATTTCAATTTACCCCAGTTCATCTTGGAAAGGCATGGTTTACGGAAAATAACAGCTCCTTGAGGACCAAGATTTTCATTTTTTCTTTAGTGTTCAGCACATAACACAATGCTTGTCACATAGTAGAAACTGAATAGATAGATATTCCTTGATTGATTGATCTTACTTCATTTTTCCCCTGTTAAGCCTGTAATGTACTCTATAAATCTACGTTGGGGTTATTATTTACAGTTATTCTTCTATAAAATGTAACATTGGTGGATATCAGCATGGAGCATAGTTATAGCCTTCTGGTACTCTATTCTTTTTGCTTCCCTTCTCCTTGGAGATCCCTAAGTCTTTCTTTTCTCCTGCTGGGAATGTAGCTTAGGGTGTGATCTTTTCTCCAATGTAGGTTTTCTCAAATTTGATAAATATTCTTCTCTCAACCCTCTATCTTAGTAGTGCTGTAATCAGTTACTCCTTATCACAGCAATGTGGTTCTTTTATAGCCTAGGGGCAATTAAATGGTTCTCAGGTACATTCACGCATTCACAAGAACTTATTACCATCAGTCAATCAAATAGTATTTTTCAATCACTTAGAATGTACTAAGTGCTGGTGATATAAACAAAAAACAAGAATGGTCACTATCAATAGTTTTAACTTCCAGTAGATACACAGTGGTGTGAAATGGGGAGTGGGTGGCTACTCAATCTTTAAGAGATAGAAAAAAGAAAAAGTAACCATTTCTCCTCTAAGAACTTCACAAAGAATCACAGAATTATAGTTGGAAGAGCCTTCAGAAACCAGTTCACCACAATAAATATCCTCCACAAGTGGTCATTCAGTCTTCACTTGAAGATTTCCATGGATGGGTAACTCATGGCCTTGCAAGATAGCCCATGCCATTTGGGGACTCCATTAGCTAGAATTTTTTTTTTCCTTATATCAAGCTGTAATCAGTCCCTCCGAAACTCCTACCCATTGTTCCTATGCCTGCCTATCTATTCTGTGAAGGAGAAAATTCTAATTTCTCTTCTACACAATAGTTTTTCAAATACTTGTTAGGTATATTGTCATCTCCAATCTCCAGCCCATCTTCTTCAGGTTAGATATCCCTGTTGATTCAAAAAGTCTTTTTGTAGTTTTTAATCACATTTCTCTTGAAGTGCTCTCTTTTTTTTAAAACTAATGTTATCCCAAAAATATGGTGCCCAGGATTGAACATTATGTTCCAGATGGTCCAAGCAAGACATAATATAGTCAAATTGTTACCCCTATAATTCTGAACATAGTTTATTTCTCATTTGGACCAAGGCTAGCATTAGCTTTTTCAACTGTTAGAACATACTGTTGAATCAACTCATTTTACCCATAGCTCATAGGACTTCCTGTTTAAAAAATGTTCTAATGACCTAATGATTCTCCTCTATTGAGCTCCCTGGGAGAAGGGATTATTTCACTCTTTATTTTTGCATAGCCAGTACTTAATGGAATACCTGTTTCCCTTTAGAATGATGCCTGCTGATTATATGAACTGAACTGAACTGAATTGAAATGAATTAAAATGAATTGAAGCAGTAGATTTAGAATTTGAACCCACATCCTCTGCCTGTATACACGATACATACACAGGTTGTTGTTGTTGTGTTTGTCCTTCGTTCTCAAAGAGGACTGTGACATCAGGGAAATGATGACATAACTTGCAGTTGACTTTGATTTGAGAGAGGGCTGTGCAAGGTCACCAGTCTCACTTTCTCCTCCAGAGCCATGTAGTTCCAGTGGCCTGATATTTATCACGATGACTGGAGATGGCCCAAGATGCATTAGGAGACCCTGGCCTTTCCAGGCTAAGGTCTTTTTGGGTTCTCACTTTGAGTGAGGTAACTCCCATTACACACATGTATATGTATACATGTATATATACATATATGTATCATGCATATGTGTATATATGTACACATGCACATGTATGTATGGATACAGACATGTGTGTGCATATGTGTATGCATTTATGTGTATGTGAGTGTGTGTGTGTGTGTGTAGAACATCAACAAATACATCCAGGACATATTTACATAATTGTTTGTAGGCTACATGCAAGAGTTATCTTTATCTGAATCATTGAAAAATTTGAGCATGAAGATTTATTCAGAGCTTCTCTGTAGTTTCTTTTTAGATACTTCCTGCCACATTTCCAGAATTGGAAGGACTCTCAGCTAGTTTTTGCTGATGATCTCAGCAACTAAAGATGATATTATCCTGGTTGACAAGTCGGGTGACATAGCTAGTCAAAACCAGGTTGGATTATTGGCTAAGGTCCAAGATAGTACACTCTGATCTCCCCCCCCCCCATCTCAAAAAATAACTATACTTTAGTGGTTTTGGCAAATGAAGCATTTCACTTTGCCAATCTAGAGATCCAAAAGGGTAGGAATCTAAAGGGCTTTTCTCTGTGTCATGTAAATGCTCACATTTTAGTTGTTGGGTTTTCCAGAAACACATGATGGAATTGCTTATGAACTCAATGTAAACATTTTAGCGGGAACATGTTCTTAGATAAAATCACAAAGGTCCTACAGTGGAGCATTTACTAATTAGCATAATTTAAAGAAAACAAAAAAAGACAGAGGAAAAGAGTCTGGGTTTTATTTTAAGCATCTGTACCAAGGAGAAGAGAGGAGAGTGGGGTGAGAGTCAGGGGAAGAAAGTGTCTGCCAAAGACAGGTTCCAAAGTATGCTGGCTAAACATTTTATATATTTTATTTTATTTTTTCAACTTGCTTATATATTTTTTGCCTTGGCTTCAAAGGGACTTAAAATTGGATAGAATCCATAGTGCAAGAAGGAAGACAAGAGAATTCCAATGATATAATTCTATTGCCAAATAGATATATTTTAAAATATAGTCTTTGGCATAATCTAAGCAATGTACTATGTTTCTTTTAATATGCTGTAATACAATGTAATATAAGTTTCAAAAATTCTTTGTGAGAGGACTTTTAAAACATTATGTGGCACCCTACATAACATTCAACCATTGGGAATGATTTAAAAGCATCATGAGTTATTCACAATTATGCTTCTCTGGAGTCACCATGAATGACAATTATGTGTAACAAAAGGAGTCCCTTGAGTACTCTATGCCCTGGAGAATCTATTGTAATTGAATACTGCTCATCTATCTGAAGTGAGAATTTAAAATGTTTCAGAGGAAAGGATAGGTAGGAAGCCTGAATTAAAATTTGACAGGTGAAATTAGTCTAAAAAAGATAGGAAATACTCAGGAATTAAACTCTCTAGAAGCAAAGAGAAAAAATTCTATTGGTGATAAAATTGGAGAATTGTTGAAAAAGACTAGTAAAATTGTACATGGAACTAAAAATGGGTAACAAGAAAGATTAATGAACAACCAACTAAAATTTCAAATTATATGTATAAAATTTTAAAGCAAGGGCAAATCATGGGGGATGAATACCAAAGTATGGCATGATATTATCAGAATTGTAAAGGGTATAAAAGGATGTAAAGGGTGTGAAAAATTAGCTGAAAATGTTACAGGGAATAAATAATTTTAAGGGACTTTTAAAACTATAAGGGGGAACAAAGATAAACAGATGGGACAGTTATCACTGATGATGAAGAGAAAGAGGAGCTGCTCAGCTATTAGTTTGTTTGTGTTATCTCTGCTGGAAATTACAAAAAGAAAATGGCTAATATAATATAGAATAAAGTAGTTCCTTGCAGTTAATGGAAAGCAACATATTCCATCCCCCATCTTCATGCCTTTGCACTGGATGTAACCTATGACTAGAATTATCTACTCCCTCAACTCTTCCTCCCACTACTAATGCCTTCCTCTTTCAGATCACCTTATTTATTCTGTTCATATATTGTAGGTAGAATGATATTTATATGTTGTCTTTTTTCTTCTCCATTAGACTGCAAGGTCCTTGAGGGCAGATAATTTTGTTTTTGTCTTTTTTCCTTTTGCTTTCATCTTTCTTTGTGTCCCTAGGGCTTAGCACAATACCTGGAATACACTAAAGTGTTGAAAAATAAGGAGGTCATAGTGTCACTGTGCTCTGATTAGTCCACTCCTGCAGCTTTGTTTTCTGGTCTAGGAAGAACACTGATAAATTGGAGAAAATCCCTAAAAAGGCAGCCTTGTGGTCACAGCAAATAAGGATCATCTGAAGAAATTAGGAGTTAGCCTAGAGAAAAGCAAACTTCCTGGGGATATGTTAATTGTCCTAAAGTGTTTGAAAGCCTGTAGTGAGGAAGAATAATTAATGTTACCTTTCTTGGCCCATAAGACAGAGATAGGAAAATAGGTGAAATTTACAAAGGGGTCATTTTAGGCTTATCCTAAAGAAAAACTTGCTAATAATTAAAGCTATCCAAAAGTGAAATGGAATTCTTCAGGAGCGAGTGTGTCTCCAAGTTCCTCACAGGGGAAAGCTTAGGTCAGAGAGAAATGACCACGTATCTCCTTGGATCATACCATTTTAGAAGAATTGAAAATTTACAGGTCTCCAGAATTAGCTCTGAAAAAAAGGCAGCAAAAAAAGCTGAAGCTTTGGACAATGTCCCCTCAACCCTAGGAGTAGAGCCCAACATTAACATAAAGTTTAAAGTCAAGAAATAGTCTATGAAAATGAGCAAACAACAACAGCAGCAACAGCAACAACAAAATAACCTGGCCACAGAAAGTTACTACGGTGACAGGGAATATCAAAACACAAACTCAGAAGAAGACAACAATGTCAAAAAACCACATCTAGAGCCTCAAAATAAACTGTGAGTTGTTCTCAGACTCAAAAAGAATCCCTGGAAGAGCTCAAAAGGATTTTAAAAATCAAATAAGAGAGGTAGAAGAGAAATTTGGAAAGAAATGAGAGTAACACAAGACAATCATAAAAAGTGTCAATATCTTGGTAAAGAAAACAGCAAAAAAAAAAAAAAAACCAGAAAAATATGTACAAAATTTCATTGAAGAAAACAACTCCCCATAAAGCAAAATTGGCCAAATAGAAAAGAAAATGCAAAAGCTCACTGAAGAAAAATATTTCCTAAATCAAGAAACAATAAAACAAAATTTTAAAATGAAAAAAAGAAAAGAAAATACCAAATGTCTCATTGGAAAAACAACTGACCTGGAAAATAGATACAGAAGACATAATTTAGGAATTATCGGACTACCTGACAGCCATGATAAAAGAAAAAGAGACGAGATATCACATTTCAAGAAATTGTTAAGGAAAGCTGCCCTGATATATTAGAAAGAGACGGTAAAATAGAAATTGGAAAAAACCAGCAATCGTCTCCCAAAAGTGATCCCCAAATGAAAAATCCCGGGGATATTATAGCCAAATTCCAGAACTTCCAGGTGAAGGAGAAAATATTGTAAGCAGCGGAAACAATTCCAATATCATGTAGCCATTATCAGGATGACACAGGATTTAGTAGATTCTACACAAAAGTTTCAGAGAGAACAAAGGAGCCAGGATTACAACCAAGAATAACCTGCACAGTAAAATAGAATATAATCCTTTGGGGGAAAACATGGAAATTTAATGAATTTCAGGACTTCCAAGTATCCCTGAGGTAAAGACCAGAGCTGAACAGAAAGTTTGATTATCAAATACAGCCATTCTGGAGAGCAATAAAACTTTGCATAACTTTTGACCCAGAAAGAATGTCTGCATATCAAAGTGATAAAACAAAAAAGAAAAAGGCCTATATGTACAAAAATATTTGTAGTAGCTCTTTTTCTGGTGGAAGAACTTTGTAAACAGTATGTTGGTTATCCTTCATTTTTGAGAAACATTAATCAACCCCATTGCAAACTCATGTCTTGACTTGAGCATGAATTGGATTCAAGTGAGGCAGAGTTACGCAGTCATCAGCCTCACTCTCTCTCAGTCATCAAAGTTCAGTGTCAAGACAAAAGCCAGGAAGACTAATGATGGTCCAAGATGAATTAGATGAGTTTGGCATCTTTGACGTGTGATCAAGTTCTAAGTGCTCGATGCCTGCTTAGCCACAATCATGGACATAAATCATATTCATCAACTCATTCCCCCCGGGAAGAAGCCTTTGTATGTTCAGAGTAGATATACCCCTAACTCACTGATGGATTTTAGGCCTGTCAGTTACCATTGACCTGGTTTAGCCATCTGCCAAAATGGTTCAACTGGTATGTGGGCTCTGTGCATGCTACAGCTTTTTGGAGCCACAGTTGAGAATTGTGTTTCCAGCTGGGCACCAAAGGTGGATGAGTAGCTCTAAAAAGGGCTTGACAAGTAGTGGATAGAGTGCTGGGCCTTGACTTAGTAAACATCTTTCTGAGTTCAAATTTTGGCCTTGTGAAATCGTGGGCAAGTCATTTAACATTGTTTGCCTCAGTTTCCTCATACATAGTAACAGCAACGTATGATGATCAACTGTGAATGACTTAGCTATTTTCAGCAATGCAATGATACAAGACGTTTCTGAAGGACATATGATGAAAATGCTATCCACCTCTAGAGAAAGAGTTGGAGTCTTCATGCAGATTGAAGTACATTATTTTCTACTTTCTTCAGTTGCTTTTCATTTTTGTCTCTTTTCTTTCACAACATGACGAATACAGAAATGTTTTGCATGACTGCACATGTATAACATATCAAATTGCTTTCTGTCTCAATGGTGGGGGAGGAGAGGAAAGGTGGGTAAAAATTTGGAGCTCAAATTTAAAAAAAATTAAAAATTGTTTTTACATGCAATTAGAAAAAATAAAATATTATAAAAGGAAGATTTCTTAGTACATTATTGCAATAATTCTGATAAGCACTGCTTAGTGTGGTGACCAGCTCCTTATTTTGAAACATTGTTTTATCAGTGACTGTGTTGATGTTTCATCTGGGTTCTCATTCTGGATTGAAGTCAGGAAGACCTATGTTTGAATTTTTCTTCAGCCATTTGGTAGCTGTGTGATGTTAGACAAGTCATTTAAACTTTATCTCAGTTTCCTCACATATAAAAGTGGAATAATAACAGTACCTACCTACTGAAGTTGTGGTGAGAGATGAGATAATACACATAAAACAATTACAAACCTTGAAGTCCTCTATAAAGGTTAGGTGTTATTATTGATGAAGATGAGGATAATCATAGTAATAGTAACACTCCTTCAGCTACGCAGATAATAATCCATGCAGTCCTTTAACCTTGTATTTCTCGAGTCATTCTTCCTACAAGTCCTCCATAGGGCATTTACCCGGAATGCTGTAAGGCTTTTCCTAGATCTTTCATTGTGAAATCCAGCTTTGCACACATGTTGTCCACTGATTATATTTGACTCCTACTATTTTACTATCTAATTTCTTTCATTTTTTTTCTGATAATCTACCTTTAAAATACCTTTGCTAACATACCTTCTTTAGCACAAATCCACACTGGTAGTGTGTTGAAGCCTATTCATTCCCTTTTGAAATTCTCCACTGCCCACTGAGCTATCTTCATTTCTCAGAAAATGTCTTAGAGCACAAATCCAATTGATGGCACACCATAAATCTCAGTATTGTATGTAAAGATATAAGTGATAGGTCAGTGTTATTTTGCTTTCTAATTTCTTGGTGAAAGGGAGTGGATCTAAAATAAATATGTGCATCCATTTCCTCAATTCCTAAGCAACTGCTCATAAACAATTGCTTGTTGTTGATCAAGAGAACCAAAAGACCCAGATTAAGCCAGTAATACTCTCTCTCTCTCTCTCTCTCCCTCCCCCCCTCTCTCTTTCTCTCTCTGTTTCTCTCTCTCCCCCTGTCTCTCCCTCTCTCTCCCTCTCTTTCCCTTTCTCTGTCTCTCTCTGTCTCTCTCTTCCTCTCTCTGTCTCTGTCTCTCTCTTTCTCTCTCTCTGTCTTTCTGTCTCTGTCTCTGTCTCTGTCTCTGTCTCTGTCCCTCTCTCTCTCTCTCTCTCTCTCTCACACACACACACACACACACACACACACACACACACACACACACACACACACACACACACATATCTTTCCTAGAAATAGAAACCAAGGTCTCCAATCAAGTGAATCCAAGCCCATATGTATTCAGTAAACACCTACTACGTGCCCAGTACTTTATGAATGATGAAATTATTTCATCTCTCTGTGTCTCATCTGTAAAATGGAGATAATAATATTCATGCTAACAGCTTTCCAGAGTTGTGAGGAAGGCATTTTGTATAGTGCACAGTGCCACATAAAAGTGAGCCATTATGATAATTATCATTATTAGAGTAATCTGTATAGAATGGAATTGCACATCTTCCTGGAGAAAAGGAAATAAATCAGATGAACTGTGAAGGTTAATGCAGCTTGAAGCAAATAAAAGTATTTCCTAAGAAATGAGTAGTATTATGAGGAAAACCACTCACAGTAGAACAGTCAAGGTTTCTTTGAAACTGGCAAGCCGCATGAGTTGTTAGAAACCATTAGAGAAGTGTCATGTTATTCTTTAGGTATTTAGACATATTAGTAGCAAAAATGCCATTGATTTACAGGATAGAACATATTGTACATCCAGTAAACAAGCAGAGATCACAGGTCTCCAGTCATTTTTTACATCACCTGAAAGTCAATAGTCACCTTTGATACCTTTTACTTTTGTGAATTCACCTAATGCAGCAGAAAATAAGGTGGTTGCAGGTAATTGGTTGACTTTGACATGATCACAAAGGAAAGGAATTTCCTTTCAGACTCATTCACTTCTGGACTTTGGGAATCCATCAAATAATAATGATTACTGAGCACCTACTATGTCCAAGGTATTATACTTTGTACTGTCAAATGTCTGAAAAAAATGTCTGATTTTAGGAATCAGAAACCCTGAATTCAAATCTCTCCTCAGACAGTTAAAGGCAAGTTGCAACCCCTCAAAATCCCAGTTCCATCATCTGTAAAACAATGAGAATATGTGCACTACCTATCACTCAAGGTTGCTGGGTAAAAAATTCTTATAATCAAAATCATTATCATCATTCTTAGCAAAAGAAGCATAAAATTTTTATCCAAAGGAACTCAAAATCTGCTTGAGAATATAAGGAACAAATATATAAAAAGAAAATTAACAAGAGAACTAGGGTTATATCATAAAAATCCTAAGGTATGGAGTTAGAAGAACTGAGTTCTAGGCCTATGACACTAATGAATTGTGTGACCTTCATCAAGCCATATCTTCACCCTTGGTCTCTGTTTTCTTAGTCCAGTGAAATGATGGTTTTGTACCCTACATAAGTCCTCCTCTCAGGTTTCATCATTCTATGGTAATGACTGTGACTTCTTTGGCAGAATTTGCCTGTTTAATGCAAGCTCTAACTGGCTCTACCACAATGGAAAGGTTTTGAACAGTCCTGGAAATAGACTGTCTTTAATGAGAGGATAAAGTGAAAAAAATAGGTCAAAACACTTTGTGAAACATAAAGTGATATGTGTTACTTATTATTATAATTATTAGCTAACATATAGTTAATAAGTATAGCTAACACATATAATAATTAACATATAACATATCATTGACAATAATATTTAGCTTAGCTATCTACAAAGGGGCTCAATTCCAATAGGTTGGCCAGCAGGTGATTAATTCTTTAGCCATAGAAACTCATAACACAAAAAAGAAAAAAAGAAAAAGATCCTAAGTCTTGACATATGTTATATATACATATATAACATATATATATTCATATTTCTATTCATAAATATATGTGTATATTTCAGTGATTATATCTGAATGTCAGAGAGAGAGAGAGAGAGAGAGAGAGAGGGAGAGAGAGAGAGAACTACATTTGTCCTAGGAAAGCAGACTCATCAGTTGACAGGATCAATTTCAAGGCCTCTCTTGCATTTTAGAATCTGCCAGAGCTTGGACTTCTCCTGCACTGTGTTTGAGAACACCAATTTATTCCCATACCATAATGAGGCAGCGATGAAGAAATTGAGAAGTAGTAATTTATTATGGTATTTTAATTAATCACTCTGATACATATTGGCTATGTGAACCTAGACAGTTAAGAATTCAGTGCTTTGCGGGGGGCAGCTAGGTGGTGCAATGAATAGATTACCTTCCCTGGAGTCAGGAGGACCTGAGTTCAAATCTGGCCTCAGCAGTCCTTTGGGCAAACTTCTTGGTCTATAAGTTGACAAGAACACATAAACCTTCACTGGTAGGATACTGCTAACATTTTCATATACTGTAAATAAACAGATTAACCTTAATTATTGCCTTATAATTAGTCTTTAATGATTTCCTTATATTTCCTCTGGATCTTTTATTTGAGTTTTGCTTTGAGTTCTGTTTTCTTTGTTACAAATACCTGAATTTCTTTCAGTTCATCAAATATGCATTTTTTCATTTAGGATTATACTTAACTAGAGTTTCCCTACATGGTAGTTCTCTCTGCCAGTGAAGTCACAAGTCAAGTCCCTATCCCACCTATCATAAGTAGATGGTTGATTATAACATAGTTTAACACTTCAAGAACACATGATTTTACAAGTTTTAGTAGTCTCTCCACTAGTGAAGAATAGCACCATTCCCATGCCTTATTTTACGATTCTTTAAAAAGTTTTTGTGCCCTCTCCCACTTCCCCCCAAAACCATCACCTTGTGGCTATCCTTCTAATAAAGAGAAAACAAGAACTTTAACCACTATGATCACCACCATCAACCTCCTCATTCTACTCCTCAAGACCTAAGTTCAAATCCTGTCTCATATACTTATCAGATACATGACCCTGGGCAAAACACTCAACTTCTGTCTGTCTTTATTTCCTCATCTGTAAAATAGGGATGATAGTAGCATACAGGATATTTGTGAGCCTAAAATGAGATAATAGTTGTAGAGTACTTTGCAAACCATAAAGTGCTATATAAATTCTTTTCATCGGCATCCTCCTGATTCTCCTCCTCTTCTTCATAATCATCATCAACTATCCAAAACTTCCATTCTGCAGCTTTCTCAAAACTCTTATAGGTAAAGTCCTCACAAACTTTTCTGGAAAATATCTATTTTCACTTAAGACTTTTATAACTGCAAAACATGAACATTCTGTAGTATCATATCCATTCAAAGATCAAGAAATATAGTTTATGATGAAGTACAAGGGTGTTTGGGCTGCTGGAAGTAATTAACATTAAGACAAGACCAATGTAATAGTTCATATGTAAGCAATTGGAATGCCTTTCAGTGGGAAGTCTGGGTGTCATGGAGAAAAAGTGGATGTCTTATCTAAAGGCATAAGAAATATGAATACATGGGGAAATGTTTTTGGAGTTAAAGGAGGAACCAGCACCTGGAGATAAGATGCAGTGTAACCTGAAGTCTATGCTACACTGTTTTTTCACTCTTCTAAGATCCTCACAGCTTCTTTTGACCTTACTCCCCTCTCCTGCTAAGCAACCTTTTTTTCCTCCTCTAGCCCAACCACAAATTTTCTTGATGTATTGCAAATGCCTTTGTGGTTAAGAAACCTTAGCAAGGTATTGGTATTCTTTTCATATAGCAGCTTAACAGTTGCTTATTAGGTCAGGGGTAGTATAACATAATTGTTTAGAAACTTCCCATTTCTGTTGAGAGGACAAATCAGACCCTGCCGATAACCCAACATGCAAATAGGGATCACTTTTGTTTTTTAGTAAGCTATGAAGTTCTGTGTCATTGGAAATTATACTTGGCAAATATTCTCAACACAACATCTTGTTCTTGTAATCAGTCTGCTGCCTAATGTATGGAAACAACTGATTTGTTGTATTTATTTTTACTTTTGAGTTGTAATTGTTTGTCTTCCTTATTCCTGGCATTTGTGGTGTTGGGGATGTATATTATTTCATGCACATGTCCAAATGTTTCTAAATGTTTGGTCTGAAGATGTTTTTTAGGTTGGAAAAGGACAAAGGGAAAAGCAATGGGTCTGAGATAAATATCTACGCAGATGTTCCTCTTTCCTGGACATTCATAAACCATTGCTTATTATGGAAAAACAGATCTGAAAAATCTGGATAAATCAACACAATGATAATTTAAATAAACAACGAATAGTTGTCTTTTCAAATATAAAAGGTGCAATATGATGTTTGATAATTACCAACTTAGCAGCTTCTACATTAAGATAATTACCAACTACCAAAAAGAAAAAGGAAAATATAACTAAAGTAGCTAGGTGGTGCAATGAATAGAATCCAGATCTTGGGTCAAAAAGACCAGAATTCAAATCCTGCTTTAATTACTTACTAGCTATGTGTGATGCTGAGCAAATCACTTAACCTCCAGTGGGCTCAGATGTCTAATCTATTAGAATGGAGATAATTAGAACACCTGCCTCCCAGGGTCGTTGTGAGGCACACATGAGATAATATTTCCATAGTGCTTTTTAAACCTTAACATGCTACAAAATGCTATTATTATTAAAATTTTAAATGAAAATGATAGCCTATGAAACAAAACCTCGTCCAATGGTTATATACATAGATAGACACGCATATGTGTACACATATACACATATGCATTATATATAAAATACATATGAGTGTGCAAATCTAAAAAGGCAACGCAGAATTATTTTTCTTGTCAGAAAAAATATATTCAATTGTGTTTATACACATACATATGTGTAAAACACACATCTATAAATAGTTCTGTGTGTGTGCACATAGATATGTATATATGTAATCATTGGAATATAACATTTTATCACAAAGAATGAAAACATATTGGGCTTTTCCCAATATTGAGCCATTATGCTTATTTTTAAATTCTATTCTCACATATATTTACCATACACACACACACACACACACACACACACACACACACACACACACACACACAATTTTACCTCTGTTTCTGTAGCCTTCCAAAGATCTAAGATTTCATTGCCTTCCATACTGAGACAAATTTCAAACTTCATGGACTGTTTCATGGATTACTGAAGACAATCACCTTGTGGCCTATACTCATACAAAGATTAGAATCTTTGAATTTCCCTGTGTTGGTCCTCAGACAAGCACACTGTTAGCCTCCCAGAAATACAAACCTCTCTAAAATGATAGAATAGGCCAGAGTCAATGCCCTTTGAGATGTTAAGACGAAACCTTCAGTGGAGGGAAAAAAATGTGTAAAAAATGTGTTTGTGTAATGTTTTTATTTGTGTTCATACTACCTCATTCTGATGAACTGAAGCTATAAATGATGTTGGCTCTGTAACACAAACACAACAATTATATCTTTTATCTATATGCATATTTTTAAAGGCAAGATTCAAAAAAGGGCTAAAAGAACAAAATCCCTACTCTGCCTTGGCTTATTAATAGCTTAAGGCCCCGGTCTCCAGTGTTTTTGATTTTGTACCCAATCAGTAAAAAACCTTGAGTACATACCTCCAAAATATGTGCATTCTTTATTTTTAAATGAAATGCAAGAATTTTTATGCTAATATATAATATACATTATAAGATATGAACAAAGTTAGTTAAAAGTATGACAGATGAAATATTTTATTTATAAATGTTTATTAATTGTATAAACATTTTTGCTTATGAAAAAAATATGATTAAAGATATTTGATTAATTTGTGTATTTCCCCAGGAATACATTCAACATGTAAATAACAGTGCTGGTTTCACAACAGATCAGTCACTAATCATGAAATTTGTGTTATTTCATAATTTTCTGATCTTTTAGACTGTTTTTGGCCTTGGGAGTCCAAGAAAATGTTGCACTGGAGCACATTCTCACAAACAATGTATTATATCTCCTTTTTAGGAGTATATTTCTATTTTAAAGAAATTGAAATTCTAGATATCAAAGTGACCTGTACCATACCCAATTAAGTTTCAGAGTCATGATTTGAACTCAGGCATTTTGATTCTAAGCCCTGTGGTCTTTCAACTACACTAAATCATCTATACATGGACACTGAACAAAATCTCATCACTATATACATGAGAGATCATTAATAATACAAGGAGATACCTGAAAATAGTCCCAATAATGAATTGTGATCAAAATAAATCAAAAGGATACATGTAAATGCTGTTGTTTGGAAAGAGAAGTAAGGGCTTCTTGGTAAGTTTTTGTGCAGCTCATTGCTTTTCTTAACAAAAATCCTCAAGGAGTTAATTGACTCTAGGCAAGAAGCACAGTGCATTTTTATTTTCCATAAAATCTTATTTTACAGTACTTATCCTGCCTTTGCTGCTTAGTAACTATGTGATCTTATCAAACTTAATTCCTTGAACCTCAGGTTTGTTATCTGAATAATATATGGTTTAGACTAGATGACCTTTGAGGTCCCTTCCAATTCTCGATCTAAGTTTCTAGACTTTAGTACCTCAGTTTCACAGCTATCAGATATGAAGGCTCACTCATAATCACATAGCTAATACATTTCAGAGATAGGCTTTGAAAACAGGTTGTATCATTCTAGATTTAATGCTTTTCCTATTGAATTGTGTATTGGGTAAATACATCTTATTTAAAGTACCTCATTTGCTTTAATGTTCAAATTCTTCTTCAGCATGTTTCTCTCTACTCCCCTCTATCCCTTTAAGAACAAAAGGAACAAAGGGTAAAAAGAAAGCTTTTAAATGAATTCCTGCAAGGTCTTCAGATGGGCCCTGGTTCTTCTGCCAGTGGAACTATATCCTTCCTAATGACAAATAGAAAAATTTCTGTAGTGGAGATATATTATTATGTCAGGGATGGAGCCTGTGGGGCTGTAGGGTTTAACTGAGTGGTTCAATAACATGTGAAGAAAGCTGGGAGCTATGCCAGGGTGAGCTGAGGTTTTGTCCTTAAAATCACCAGTGGAAAGTACTGAAAATTATTGACCACAGAATTGAAACAGAAATTTTTTTTTTTATCTAATAAGCAATATACAAAGGAGAGGGAGGTGAAAAGAACCTTCATGTCAGCTTCTTCCTTAACTTTTAAATGGTATAGCTGACAGAAATTGTGCATATTCAATACACACTGCTTTCAGTCATATCAGTGGGGTGATCATTATAATTATAAAGAACTGTACTTATAAGGTAGAGTCTTTTTAAGTTACTACCCTTTCATATAGAACAGTAGTTTCTTGTGGAGTTAATTTCAGTCTGCTCTGCTAAAATTCTTTTTTTTTAGACTTGGTCTCTAAATCTTACCCAGCCTAGAAACATAGAGGTCACTTGCAGCTCAATCCCAATATTCTCCAAAACAGCAACTATGCTATGTTTAGCATATTAACACTACTATGTTTTTCCAAGAAGGGCCAGTTCATTTTTCCTTAGGCAGTCTGCTGCCCTCTAATCCCAGAGGCTCACCAATCAACTTTAGCTTTACTTCATCTCAGAACTCCTGAACTCAGTCAATACACAAACCTAAGTTTCCTTTAGTAACTGGAATTAGAACCATGTGCCCTTATATCCAGATCTTTTTTCTCAAAGTACTAAGAGAAATAGTTTTACTTTGACTCAGCATTCTAAGATTCATGTGGCTTTTTTTACTGTGTATACTAAAGAGACTTGGACATCAGACTTGTAAGGTTTATGCAATGATGGGGCAAATATATTCCATCTGATTATAGCAATGAGATGAAATTTGGTTACCAACCATAAGCTAAGGTGAAGAAAGAATCCAGTGTTTGAATCCAGAAAGATAAAAGGAGAGACAGGGAGGAAATGACAGATTTCAGAACAGCATCAGCAAAGTTTACATCTGGAAGTGCTGGATTTCAGTTATTATTAAAGCAAAAAGTCAAACTGAGCGGAGTAAAAGTTTATAATCCAGAAAATGAAAGAAGCTACTTAGCAGATAAATTACTTTGACTGAGGCTTTGTGCCCATTTAGTCAAGCTCAAAATGGTTCAGCAGCTCAAACATTTGTTTAACATAGAAACTACTATCTAGGAACTTTTATGGACAGTTACTGAGACAGAACAAGGATACCAAAGTTTAATATTCCAGAGTTCTGAGTTGCCCTAAACAAATATATTTTCCTCATTCATAAACCTTATCAAGCTTCCTTGTGTGCTCACTCTCCCCCACAGGTACTGACTGAGTACATTATTGGGAGAGTATGACCAAGATTTATGTATGGATTGTGATGTATTTGTTATTCCTGTATTTATTTCAATACAGCAGAATGGCAATGTTTTTTTTCCTTTTCTTTACTGCTATGAAAATTTAATGCTTAAGATATAAAATCACCATCATTTTGAGTGGCTAATTTAGATAAATAGAATATAAACCAAAGGGGGCTCAAGGATTAGAATGGTGGTGAGCAGAGGTCAATGCTTTCCCTCTTAACAAGGTTATCCTTTAGGATCCTGAGAGAATTTGAGTGTAACTGTATTGTAGTAGGCCTTTTCTAGAAAAGTACACCCATTAGTGTGAAAGTAAATTGGGGTGAGAGGGCTAGAAGAGAGAGCAAGTAGATATCCACATATCCAAGAAAAATATGTGAAGTATTACAATGGATGTAGGTATTCTATTGTAACCACCATGTCCACCTGTTACCTAATCATAGGATGATATCCTAAATTAAGATCTGGAAAGGACTCAGAGATTTAGTAGTCTAACCACTTCATTTAAAGATGAGGAAACACTATAGCCCAGAATTGAAGCAAGTTACACAAGGTCATGTAGGCAGAAAATGGCAGAAATGGGATTTGAACTCAGGTCCTCTGATTCCAAATCCAGCTCTCTTTTGGTCACATGAGCTTGAGGGATGTATGGTGATCTTAATAACATCATCAACAAGCATTGTAAGAAATTATGGTGGAAGGTATCTTTACCAAAAATTGTCACCCTCAAACTAGATACCATTTCCATATGGTATTCATGGTCATAGATGATGATGACAGCAAATGCTACCTTGTACCAAGATACTTGCGAAGAGGACTTTCAAATTGATTTGACTCTTGGGATTTTTTAGTATGTAGATACTCATGATTACATGATGCCAGGAAAGGTTCATCTACTTTGATGCTCCTTAGCTCCATTCTTATGGATCCTGAATGGTATATTCTCTCAAATTAGCCCATCATGGGCAGGCTGCACTGATACACAGGCTCATACATTTAGAGTCCAAAGAGACCTTAGTTACTTGCCTAAGTGACTTTTCACACAGGTATTAAAAAAGACAGGATATTAATGCACATCCTCTGACTCCAAAGTCAATATTCTTTCCACTTTATCATGGTGATTCTCCTGCCTTGATGCTAACATTAGAACACCATACCTTTTAACTGTAGTCTGAAAAGGCATGGATATGCTTAAAATCAGCTGGGACTTTTCATGGAGTAAACATTACTTGAGTTATGAGGACTCTATTGGTAAACACTTTTTTCCCTATGTGTTATGTATAGAAATTAGGTTGGATTCTTCTGTTTTAACTTTGGCGATGTATAGGAATACAGTCTCACTACCTATAGCTTTGTCTCTAGAACTTAGTAAATGTTGAATTTAGATCATTTAGGATGTGTTCTAGGAGGACTTTGTTATGAAGGAACTCCATGTACCAAATAGTCATGTAGAAATACATCCAAGAAAGCCCTGTAATTACCATGCTGAAACAAATGGAACATCTGTGCAACATAATGTTAATAGCCCAAGTTATTTGATCTCAGTAGTTAGCACAGTCAACACCAAATAAATGCTTCTTTAATGTTGGAATAATAAAATTTAATTCCCAGAAAATAGACAATGTTTCTCATGAAAGGTGAGCTTGCAGTAATATCATGAATTTATGAATGTTAGTAGAACTGGGATGAATACCAGGATTTTTTTTAGAATACTCGGAGGGCAAAAGGAGTAGACAATGTGACACAGTTGCAAAAAGTAGTAATGTACTTTGAGGATGCTTTAACTTAGTTATTCTATCAAGAATAAGGAACATTATAGTTCCTTTTTTGTTCTTCCCTGGTCAGACCACATGTGTATGGTAATTCACTCTATTCTAGTCAACACATTTTATGGAGTGAGGTCAGATGCTAACATGTATTTAGAAAAGAATAATGAAGATAGAAAGTGAAGGTACTAGAGACCATACCATAAAGGATCAATTGGAGGAATTTAATTTAAATAGGCTAGAAAAGAGAAGAATGATTAGAGATATGATAGCTGTCTTCAAGTATGTATGTGGGGGGCATCTCTTCTTTGGAAGGGAGATTATATTTATTCTGATTAATCCCAGAGGACAGAATTCGGGAACAATGGATGAAATCATCAGAAAGATTTCAGCAAAATATGACATGTATTAATAATTAGATCCAATCCAAAAGGAGATGAGATACCCTGAACTTAGGATAAGAGTGGTTGATTTGAAGGCTGGTATCCCAGTTTGGGAGTTGAAACCCAAGTCTTTTGAATCTAGTTTAATTTTTAATTTTAATTTCGAGTCTAGTTTAATTCCATACACCACATGAAAGATAATCAGCTTAACCTACAGAAAAAAAATCTATTTTCCCCCATGGGAACCAAAAATCATGTTCAGGATTGCTTATTGATTTTTCAGGATCCTTACACTTGAAAAACTCACTAGAAATCTTTAAACAGAGGCTAGATTACTACTTGTTATGGATTATGTTGAAGGGATTCATATGTGCAGTTACAGGTTGGACTAGAAACTTTCCTACCTTGATATGCTACACTCTAAATAAGGCATACATTTTGACCCTACAAATTGTCAGTACACAACATACTGGTTTTCATGACCTACTCTATCATTTGTTCAAGAAAACTCCACATGTGTTTATTACGTACTGTTTGCCAGGCAATATAGCTGAGCTCCAAAGAATCAATGCTTTGAATTGTGGTGCTGGAGAATACTTTTGAGAGTCCCTTAGACGACAAGGAGACTAAATCAGTCAATACTTAAAGAAATTAATTAAGACTGTCATTGGAAGGACAAATATTAAAGATAAAGATTAAATACTTTGGCCACATAATGAAAAGACAGAACTCATTGGAAAAGACCCTGATGTTGGGAAAGATTGAAGGCAAAAAGAGAAAGGGATAGCAGAAGATGAGATGAATAGATAGTGTAATGGAAGCAATAAACATGAATTTGGATAGAACTTGGGAGACAGTGGTGGATAGATGAGCCTGGCATGCTATGGTCCGTGGAGTCACAAAAAGTCAGACACAACTGAATGACTGAAAAACAATTTGCCAGGCACTGGGCTAAGTGCTGGAGATACGAATAAGGGCAAAAATGTTCCCTGACTTCAAGAAGCTCACAATCTGGGGCAGCTAGATGGGGCAGCAAGTAGAGCACAGGCCCTGGAGTCAGGAGGACCTGAGTTAAAATCCGGCCTCAGACACTTGACACACTTACTAGCTGTGTGACCTTGGGCAAGTCACTTAACCCCAATTGCCCTGCCTTCCCCCACGCAAAAAAAGAAGCTCACAATCTAATGGAAGGAAGGAGAGATAAGATGTAAGCAACTATGTACAAATAAGATATATAAAGAATAAGACTGGAGATAATCCAGCTGGGTATGTTGATTCTAAGATGTCTATTAGACCTTGAGTTTGAGATGTTTAAGCAGATGGAGATCAGGTTTTAAGCAGATGTTTAAGCAATAATGGAGGTCAGAAGAGAGGTAAAGACTAAACAATAAATGTGAAAATCATCTTATAGGCATGATAACTAAATCCATAGAAGCTGATGAGATTGTCAAGTGAAATAGTATAGAGAGTTAGAGAAAGAAGAAGTTTAGATCTAACAAAGGAAATAGAATCCTTACCTCCATCTCAGATAATACCTTCTTCAAGTCAGAGATCACGCACAGCCCATGCAAGTGTTTCCAGGTTTTTCTGAGAGCATCTTGCTCATCATTTCTTATAGCACAATAGAATTTCATCATAATCATATACCATGACTTATTCAGCCATTCACCAGTTGATGAGCCTCCCCCCATTTCCAATTCTCTAACCCCAGAAAAAGAGCTGCTCTAAATATTTTGTACATATAGGTGCCCTTGCTTTATGTTTTTTTTTAAATCTCGTTTGGAGTACAGACCTAGTAGTGGTACTGCTAGGCCAAAGGGCATGCATGGTTTTATAGCCCTTTGGTCATAGTTCCAAATTGCTTTACAGAATTGTTGAATCAGTTCGCAACTCCACCAACAGTGCATTAATGTCTCGTTTTTCCCCACATCCTCTTCAACATTTGTCACTTATCTTTTCTGTCCCATTAGCCAATAAAATATGTATGAGGTAGTACCTCAGAATTGTTTCAACTTGCATTTCTCCACTCTATAATGAGTTGGAGTATTTTTTTTTCTTTATGGCTATAGATAGCTTTGATTACTTCATCTGAAACCTGATCATATCTTTTGATCATTTATCAATTGGGGAGTAGTTTTTGCATTTATAAATTTGACTCAGGTTTCTATATGTTTGAGAAATGAGGCCCTTATCAGAGAAACCTTCAAAATTTTTTTTTCATAGTTACTATTGCTAACTGTATTTCTCTCCATCCTCTTAACTTCTGTTTATTCTATTCTCTCTCCTTTCACCCTGTCCCTACTCAAAAGTGTTTTGCTTCTGGCTATTCCCTCATCAAATCCTCCCTCCTTTCTATCACCCCAACTTCTCTTATCGCCTTACCCTTCTACTTCCCTGTAGGGTAAGATAGGTTTCTATACCCAATTGAGTGTGTATGTTATTCCCTCTTTGAGTCAGTTCTGATGAGAATAAGGTTCATTCGCTCCCCCTCACCTCTCCTCTCTTTCCCTCCATTGTAAAAGCTTTGTCTTGCCTCTTTTATGTGAGATAACTTTCCTCATTCTACCTCTCCCTTTCTCTTTCTCCCAGTACATTCTTCTCTCACCCCTTAATTTTACATTTTTTAGATATCAACTCCTCATATTCAACTCACATACATATTTTGTGTGTATATATTCTGTATTCATGTATATATATTTATATACTGTGTGTATATATATACACACATATATACTGTATGTATATATATACTGTGTGAATATATATATTGTGTATATATATTCTGTATATACATGTGTGTGTATATGTGTGTGTGTATATATATATATATATATATATATATATATATATGTATGTATATGTGTGTGTGTGTCTTTGTGTGTGTGTTTCTTCTAAGTACCTTAATAATGAGGAAGGTCTTATGAGTCATAAATATCATCTTCCTATGTAGGAATGTAAACAGTTTAAACTTACTAAGTCTCTTATGATTCCCCTTTCCTTTTTTACCTTTTTATCCTTCTCTTGAGTGTTGTATTTGAAAGTCAAATTTTCTATTCAGCTTTGCTCTTTTCATCAAGAATGCTTGAAATTCTTCCATCACATTGAATGTTCACATTTTCTCCTGAAGAATTATACTCAGTTTTGCTGGGTAGGTGACTCTTGGTTATAATCCTGGCTCCTTTGCCCTCCAGAATATGATATTCCAAGTCCTCTGATCTTTTAATGTAGAAGCTGCTAAATCTTGTGTCATTCTAACTGTGGATCCCCCCATATTGGAAGAGTCTCTTTCTGGATGCTTTTAATATTGTTTCTTAGACCTGTGAAATCTGGAATTTGGTGATCATATTCCTGGCAGTTTTCATTTTGAGATCTCTTTCAAGGGGTGATGGGTGGATTCTTTCAATGTCTATTTTCCCATCTTGTTCTAGAATATCAGGAATATCAGGGCAGTTTTCCTTGATAATTTCTTGAAATATAATGTTTAGGTTCTTTTTTTGTCATGGCTTTCAGGTAGCCCAATAATTTTTAAATGATCTTTCTCGGATCTATTTTTCAGGTCAGTTATTTTTTTTATCCCATGAGATATTTCACATTGTCCTCTATTTTTTTCATTCTTTTGGCTTTGTTTTAGTATTTTTTTTTTGATTTCTCATAAAGTCCTTAGTTTCCATTTTCTCTATTCTAATTTTTAAGGAATTATTTTCTTCAGTAAGCTTCTGGATTTCCTTTTCCATTTGGCCAATTCTGCTTTTTAATGCACTCTTCCCCTCATTGGCTTTTTTGACCTCTTTTACTATTTGGCTTAGTCTGTTTTATAAGGTGTTCTTTTTTTTCAGTTTGTGTGTGTGTATGTGTGTGTGTGGGTGTGTGTGTATGTGTGTGTGTATTTCCTTTACCAAGGTGTTGACATTTTTCTTCCCAATTTTTCCTCTACCTCTCTTATCTGATTTTCAAAATCCTTTTTGAGCTCTTCCATGCTCTGAAACCAATTCATATTTTCCTTGGAGGCTTTGGATGTAGCAGCTTTGACTTTGTTGTCTTCTTCTGAGTGTGTGCTCTAATCTTCCTTGTCATTATAGTTACTTTCTGTAGTCAGAGGTTTTTGTCGTTGTTTGCTCATTTTTCTTGTCTTTCTTGACTTTTAACTCTTTGTTAAAGTAGGGCTCTGCTTCCAGGGTGGGTGCATTGTACCATCCTTCAGAATTTTTGTTCAGCTGTTTTCAGAGATATTTCTAGGGACCTATATGTTTTCAATTCTTCTAACATGGTACATTCTAAGGAGAGGTATTTACTACTCTCGTGGCCTGTGCTGTGTTCTGTGAGGGACCACAAGCACTCTTTTCTGTTCTGGAACTATGAGGAAGGTCCCCCCTCCACTGCTACCACAGACTCTATTACGCTAGTGCTTCTCCTCACCCAGGGACTGCCAGCCAGTACTGTGACCAGGACCCAAGTATAGGCAAAGCAACAGAGTCCATTCTCAGTGTTAGCAAAAAGGCCCTTGTAATTTCCTTCTGACTAGTTGTTCTACCCTCTTACTGTCTTTAGGCTGAGATCTTGGGAAGCAACCACTGCCACTGCTGCTTCTGTTGCCACTGCTGATTCAGTGTCTCCCAAGGCCTTCTAATGCTTTGCTGAGGCTGGGGTTGTGCTGGCACAGACTGCACTGGATTCACTCCTCTCTCACCTTGATGCAACAGACCTTTCCTGTGGACCTTCCAAGTTGTCTTAGGCTGGAAATTTGTTTCACTCCATCTTAAGTGTGTTCTGCTTCTCTATAGTTTGTTTAGTCATTTTTAAAGGTATTTGGAGAGGTTTGGGGAGAGCTCAAGCGAAACCCTTGTTATGGTAATTAGGGTGGGACTTTTTGCTGTCCTTCTCTTTTGGAATGCTAAGGCCATCAAGTGCCTTTAATAAGTCTTGCAGTTGTTTGGATGGGGCAGGTAAAGTGGGACCCTTTTGTCTTTTGTTTTGACTGCTTCTCAGCCCTGAGGTAATGAAGTACCTTTGATGTGTCTTGTCTTTCAAATGTAATGGAAAGAAAATTGGATTTTTTATTGTCTTTGTTTTGGAGTGCTTCTCAGTCCTAAGGAATCTTTGATTGAATCAGGAATCTATGATGACCTGCTTATGTCAAGGGAAGGCCTACTTCACATGAGTTTGAGTTGCATGGTTGTGATTCCCTTTGACCCTGAAGAAGTATGTATATATACTCAGATGTTAGTGTTTAACTTCTGGGGGCACACTCAATGGAAGAGTGTTGATGATTTGGCCAAATGAGACTCTGGGTAGCCATTGGAGCCCTCCCCGACCAGCTTTGAAAACCCAGATGTTGGTGCCTCTCTCTCTGATAACTATGTAATTCCCTGGTCAGACAGCTAGAGGCCTGTCTGTTGATTTCTACGTGTGTGTGTGTGTGTGTGTGTGTGTGTGTGTGCTCTGTTTATATAATGTACGCTTGTAATTTCTGTTTGTATACTCTCTGACATTCAGGGTGCTAGCTTTTTCCCCTGAACTAAGTGAATGACATATATATGTTTAATTACAGTAAGATTGTTAACCCCTTAAAGTTGCTTTCTTTAGAAAAGCAGATCAAAGAATCTGTGCCAAAGAACAGCCCTTCTGTGTGCTATTGTTGTTAGTCTTTCACCCCCATAATATCTGCTAGCAACATTGTTGTTACAACCCTACCTTTACTCCACAATCTTGACTCTGCCTCCTCAACTGACATTTCTACCATTTGTAGACACTCAAAAAAGAGTCATGAAGAACTACTAGCCTGTTTAATTTGGGGAAAATGAGGCCTGAGAAGGCCAGTTCACAAATCTAAGACACAGCAGGTCCCATACCTGGCAATCAGCTGAGTTTTCATCCTAGTGCTTCCATGATTGGTACCACAGTACCCCTGTGAGTTACCAAATAAGAAATTAGGGATATATGGAAAGATAAAAACGTGTTACACTATAGGGGACCCTAAAGTACTGGCCAATAATTTTTATTTTATAGTAGAGAAAGGAAGTAGTCACTAATTTTTTTCTTTAGAAAAAATAAAAACAAAATTAAAGAAAAACTGAAGGCCTTTTGCAAAACTAAACTAGCTCTGCTTTTAATCACCATAGGACACAAACTACAGTAATCCAAAAAAAAGCAAACCTTTCTCCTCAACCTAACAGACAGAACTCCTGAGCATAAGTAATAGTTTCTCACTGCAAACGGTGACTAAAGCTGGGCACAAGAACTTTCTTACTCTTCCATAGTAATCCAGTATGTTTCTATTAGGCTTTTCATCAAATTGCTTTGTGACAAAAAGTTCATTGCACTTTCTAAGTTCATTTGATTCTTTTCCAAAATAAGGTCCTTATTACAGAAATTATAGAAAAAAAATTACATTCGATAAAAAGCAAACTCATATCCCTTTTGCTTAAATGTTTTGACTTTAATAACTCTTGTCTTTCCCTTCAGTATGAAGAGAGAACCTTCTCCTGGGAAAACTTGAATCATTTGAAGCATCCCAGAAATCCTGTGCACAATGTCACACCATCACCAATATTAACTGTGACAACTGCTGAAAAAGAAGATGACCCCATGGTCCAGGGGCAGGAAACTCTCATGTGGATTTTAAGCTTACAAATTGTTAATTTCTATGCTAAGGGGTGTTTCATTTTCAGTGACCACCTGTATAAATAATTGACTTTCTTTACATGTAGCAGACACATAGGAATTAGGGTTAATGAGGATTGGTAGAGTAAAAATGTTAACCTACAATTTATGGGAAAGCAATTTCTTCTGGAAGAAAATGTCTCTCAATATTAGTATGGTTTGGGATGATGATGCCTTAACTAGTTAGCTACAATATCCCCTCCAGACGTATTTCCCTGACCTGATTTAGAAACACCTATTTGTAAGATGCACTTATTTTGAATAAAATTTGAACAGAAAGAGAATGGAGAAAGGACTAGCCACAGAATTATATAGAGAATGTTTGCCTGGTTTTAGTGGATCAGAAGTTAGAATTATGCTTATTATTCTACCTGAGAAAAAGATTTTTAAAGGTACCTTATTTTAATTTAAAACTTTATATTAAATTTTATAACCATACGGATTATTTGGATATTTGTATACACACACGTACTCAGTACAGTGAATAGGCCTGGAGTCAGGAATATTCATCTTCATGAGTTCGAATCTAACCTCAGACACTTACTAACTGTGTGACCCTGAACAAGACATTTAACCCTGTTTCTCTCCGTTTCCTCATTTGTAAAAGGTGCTAGGAAGTGGCTAACCATTCTCCGCTATCTTTGCCCAGAAAGCCCCAAATGAGGTCACAAAGAGTCAAGTACAACTGAAAAACAACCAAATACATACATATAAATACATATGCATATGTGTTGTCAGGCAAAATGGTCTCCTTAGCACTTAGTTCAACAAGTGCCCTTGAAGAGTTTGGCTTTTGTCTGCATTGAGTAATTCTGCTATTTCATTGAATCTTGCTAAGTGCTAAGCCCCAGGCCCAAACCCCTATTAGGTGTAACATTAACATTATTATGTAATAGTAATTAAGGTGGGACATTTTGCTTTTCTTCTCTTAAGTGCCTTTAATGATTCTGGGGCAGATAAAGTGGGATCTTTTTGTCTTGTCTTTTCTCAGCACTGAGACAAGTAGGAGTCATTGATTTGTATATGATGTGATCCTAGGGATGGAGAACTTTCCCAAACTCAGCCTGGGTGAGGTCAAAGCCTTCGGGGCTCCAAAAACTGGATGTAACTGGGGAGAGCTTGGCATTTGATTTTTGGGGCACACTCATGGAAGGACTGTTGAGACTCTGGGCAAGCTGCAAACTGCCCCCCAGCTTTGAAACCCAGATGTTGGTACTGGTAACTATGAATTGTATTGGGTCTGTCTGTTTGTAATTTGGTTAAGGGACTTAATGGTGTTGATTAAGAGACTCCGGGCAGCTGTAGCTAAGGAGCCCTCCAGCTTGTAAACCCAAATACTGAGACTTCGTTGGACTCTGGTAACTATATATTGGGATTTGAATCAGACAAGATCTGTCTGTTGATGTTTGTAATTTGTTTGTATTTTGCTCTGAAGTTCAGGGTGCTGGCTTTTTCCCCTGAACTAAGTGAATGATATTTGTGTGCTGAATTAAAGTAAGCTTGCCAACCCCTTAGCCTTGCTCTCCTTATTAAGGCATATCAAAAGAACCTGGGCTTTCTGGCTGTCCGGCAGCTTTCTGGGTGCTGGGTGTGGGTGGATCTGCCACCCCCCCCACCCCCCCCACCCCCCGCCCAGAAGCTGCTAGCCAGATTGTGGAAACAGCATATATGTGTGTGTGTGTATAAATATACCTAAATATGTACTTATGTTTATGTCTTCTGGTCAATTCAGTGATTTGACATTCTTCCAAGTAATAGTAGGTCTTTACATATTTAGAAAAGGAGAACAAATTTCAAGTTTTCACAAGATATAAAAGCAACTGTGAATGAAAATACTAAAAGGAAAATGCTGAAAATTTTTGGTTTTAGAGGATGAACTATAGAATTGAGAATTTGGGAAATGTTTTATTTACATTTTAACTCAAATGATAATATTTTGAAAAATAAGCAATAAGTTAAGCAAATGATGAGACTTCCTTTTTCCTCTCATACATTCAGTCTATAAACATTTAAATGCATGCTTGCCAAAAACCCTATTTTACGGATAACTCACACAGGGCAAGTGCTCACATGATGGTCAGAAGAAGTGATACAAGGGCAATCTCAAGCTCTCTCTTAAGAACTTTAGAATTGATTGTGTGACATGGGAGACACTGGCATAGGACTGCTCAGTATGAAGTGCCTTCATCAGAGAAGGTGCTGTGTTCTATGAGCAGAGCATAATTGAAGTAGCTCAAAAGAAGTGTGAGATGCACATATTTAAAAAATCCACCCCAAATTTTCACATAGACTATTTGTTCTCAACCTGTGGAAGAACATTCTGAGCTCATATTGGTCTGATAAGCCACAGCTGGATCCATTGTAACTTGACTCTAGCATAGTGATATCATTTTGGTCCTTTTGGAGAATGAAGGACAACAACCAACCAACCAACCAAGTGCCTACCATGTACCAGGCACTGTGCTAAGTTCTTTGGATATAAATAAGAAAAAGATGGTTGGTCCCTGACCTTAACGACCTTACAATCTAATGAGGGAGAAGGCAACACATAAAATAAAACAAAATAGAAGAGAAATAGGAGAAAAAAGATATCTAATCTATCAGACACAGTAAAGTCCAATTTAAGGAGTATAGCCAGTGGGACATGAAGAGTTGGCTGTCCTTTGATCTTTCTTTATATGGAAGCTTTTGGACAAGTAAAGAAATGGGGGATTACGGATAGAGAATGTGTCTGGCAGACATGATATCTACGTATTTTGCCATACTTAAATATGCTTCTTTGTTACAAGAGAGTATTCAATATTTTGTGGGGGGTCAGGGAAGGAGAATGCCATATATTTGGAAATCATTAGTGCTAAAGATCCAAAAACACCCAGCCATAAAATCTGATCAATAACCTTTTGCTGAATTGATTTGAAACTAATTTAATCTTTAAGAAATTTATTCTGTGTATGCAATTCCAAATCCTAATTACATAATGTACTTCAAGAAAGCACAGTCCCCTCATATTTCAAAGATGTCAGAACTTAAAACCAAAATGTTACCCAAAATAACTATAGGAAATCAAGAATTTGAAACAAGGCTCTCTAATTCAAACCCAGTGCTCATTCTCTTACATAACATACTCCTGTGATATTTTTATATTCATAAGCCTTTTTCTATTATAAAACTTTCTAAAGCATCTCATCTTGGGACAAAATTAAGATATAATTTTGAAAAGGTTTATATTCATGAAAATGTTTGTAGCAGAACTTTTTTGTAGTAGTGAAGAACTGGAATCAAATTAAATGTTAATTGACTAAGGAATAGCTGAACAAATTTTCATATGTGATTGAAATGGAAAACTAAAAGAGGGTGAAAATGAAGAAGGCAGAGAAGAAAGAGAAGACTTACATGAACTGATTCAAGGTGAAGACAACAATGAAGGAAAAAATAATTTATACAATGCCTACAAATGAAAGTGGATAAAACAAGAACAAGAACAAATGAAACCAGATGTTGTGAATATAAATGATTGTATTTTTCTACAAACATGTGAAAAACGTATCCTCTCTATTCTTTGCAGAAAATGGATAAACTACCAGATTTGTTTCATGTTTTGGTTAATTTTGTTGACTGACATTTTTCTTTTCTTAAAAAAAACAAGCCATAGCTTTCTTGGAGGAGAAGGAAAATAATATGCTTAGAAATGAATATTTTTATAAAAACAAAAGAATAGCAATTTTTTTCAAATTTGTAGTGGCTGATAATTCTTTCATTCCAATTAAGAACAGTAATTTCTTGTAACAATGGATTGATTAATTAATAACACACTGAACATAATCTATTAAAATATATCTAAGGAGAAGAGACAAAGAAGAAATTAGAGAGGTCAGTATATTTCTCACCTATTCAGTTTATGAAAATGCAGACCAGTCTTCCGATCAGTTTGGAGTGATAACATCTGACCTCATCTATACCATGATAAACACAGTGCGACAAAACATACTCTCTTCTGCAAGTCTGGGAGCATAACTGTGATTAGTCGGAAACAAATGGCTTTCTAAAATACCTAGAAATCACCACTGTTGAGTTTGTGTATTTATTTGTTAATTAAAATTTGTAAATGAGTCAAAAGCAATGGAAAAGTATCATTGTGGGAGAAAAGTGGTTAACACATTGTCATTAGTTACTAGTATGTAAGAATTTATGTAAAATTCAAGAATCGCAAAAGACACGTATGACTAGAAAATGAAATGGGTCAGTCATATATTGAAATAACACATTTTTTCCTCCCTCCTTTTTTAGGCTTATTTCTAATTATTGCCCTTTACACATTCCCTGTTCAAAACAAACTCCTCTAAACTATAAACAATATACAATATTTCATCTTGCCATTCCATCCATTTATTTAAGTGGTCTCTAATATCCGGAATGCACTCCCTCCTTGCTTCCACCTTTTATAAGCCCTTAGCTTGATTCAAAGTACAACTCAGGAATCATTTTCTCCATGAGGTCTTTTACTATGTCTCTCCAGTTTCCAGGACTCTCTGCCTCCAGAAATTACTTCGCTTTACTTTCAACGTATTTTATAACTATTTAATTGATTATGTGCTGTGTTATTCAAGTAGAATGTTTGTTTTCTAGGTTCAGAGATTTTGTTTTGTTTTGTATTTTTTTTCTTTGTGCCCTTCATATTTAACACAGTACCATGCACACAATGGGTACTTAATACATTTTAGCTGAATTAAATGAAACAGGGGAAATAGATTTAATGTCCAGGTGTTGCACTATTACCATGAAATGCTAAAAGCAAAAAAAAAAAAAATATCTGAAGTGTTATGGACATTTATTTTATAGAAGATTCATGGAAGGGCAAAGAAAAGGATCACACAGAAAAAGTAGGCTTAGTTTGGCTGTAATCTATAATATTATCTATGTGTTTTATAATCATGAAGTATAGATACCAAAATTAATAGGATAATAACTGCTATTTATACGGGTTTAAGATTTGCAAAGCATGTTACATATGTCATCTGGTTTGAGTAACGTCAACCATGTGAAGTAAACACCATAGTTGCTATTTTACAGAAGATATTGAGAATAAGAGAGGTTAAGTTACTCATCCATATCACACAGCTGACAAGTTATGGAGTCAGGATTTGAATCTGAGTGTCCTTAATTCTCAATCGAACAATCATCCATTGTGCCATGCTATCTCAGAAGGTCAAAGAGATGTGAGAAATATTGTGCTAAGCAGTAGCATCATTGTAAGTAAGCTTTGTGTAGAAACAAGGTTATAAATCCTCCTGAAGAGGTATAATCCTATTCCAGAAGTATAATGGAGATGTGGGCAGCTAGATAGCGTAGTGCATAGAGTGCCATGCCTGAAATCAGGAAGACCTGAATACAAATCCAGCCTCAGATACTTACTAGCTATGTGACTCTTGCAAATGATTTAATCCTGTTTGCCTCCGTTTCCTTATCTGTAAAATGAGTTAGAGAAGGAAATGGTAAACTACTCTAGTTTCTTTGCCAAGAACATGCCAAATGGGGTCATGAAAAGTCAAAGATGACTCAAATGAATGAACAAAGTTATTGAGCAAAAAAAGGTCAGCTTCAAAAGTAGAGGTCAGAGAAGGCATGGTTAAACAGCAGTTTGAAAAAGATCTGGAAGTTTTGGATCTGAAAATGGATGACAAGATCAATGTGAGTCAGCAGTGTGATTCAGTAGCCCCAAAATGCTAATGTGGTCTTGTTGTATTAAAAGAGGCCTAATTTCTAAGAATAAGGAGATGATGGCTATTCTATACTGTTGCATGGTCAATTGGCATCTGGAATATCATGTTCCATTCTCAGGTACCTCTTTTTTAGAATTCACAGGGAATATCATATCTTTCTCTAAGTATTTGGAAGGCTACCATACAAGTCAAGCTATCACTTTAATGATGTCATTGGTCTTGGAGAAAGAAGAATGAACAAAAGCCATAACAACGTGGAAGAAAGATTAATGTTGTTCAATTTGGACACAAAGGACTGGACTAGAAGCAATGAAGAAATTATAGAAATGCAAATTTAAGCTTTGATATCTGGGGAAAAACAAAAACAAACAGCCAAAATAAAACTCTTAACAAAGCTGTTGAAAAGTGGAATAGGTTGCACTGAGTTCATTGGCTATATAGTAGCAAGGATTTGTATGGCAAGGACTAGATGACTCCAGAGGCCCCTTGCAGCTCTCAAATTCTGAGATTTGGCATTTTGTGACCAATTGCTGCCAAGATAAAAATCAAGTACGGTTTATCATTATGGCATTGGTACTCACCCAAAGGAAAAATGTTTTAATTAATTGCCTCATCCTCTAATAGATCACATTTGTGGGAGCCTAAATGACCTACGAAATTCTTTCACTGCAACAGTCCCGTAAGGCCTATCAAATGAGTATAATTATCCTCATTTTACTAATGAGGAATAAGACACCCAGAGTGTAAAGGATCTTATGTAAGATCTCATAGCCAGCAAGTAAAGAGTCAAGATTAGATCACAAATGTGTTTAAATACAGTTGTTTTCATTACTTTTGAATATTAACAGCAGAAATATGTAAAGATATGATCTAGGTAAAGAAATACGCACCCATATTCCTTTCTGAGCCTTGTCTGAGAAAAAAAAAAATTGTTGAATGAAGGGAAGCATACTTTAGATTCTATGAACCTGTACCAAAAACGAGCTTTGTGAGCACAAAACTTGACAGAAGAGATTTAAATCAAGAAACTTAGATAGGACTATAACTGAATTTGGTATTTATAATTTCTTCCAAAACTGCCTAATACTTCAAGCTAGGCAAAAATTATAATATGTTTTTCTAATATTTTCAAGAAAAATTTCCATTCATTTGCAAGTTCATTGTAGTTCATATAGTTTATGCCAAGATAATTTGAAAATATTTCTCTATTTCCTCATGCTGAAACATAGAATGCCTTAAATTTTAATTGCTCTGTTCAGACATTTTATACTGAAATTCTATTACTTTCACGTTAACTTCCTTCTTATAGTCTTCTAGCCTGGTATTTACTGTTTGCGTTTTAAGAAAGTTTATATAAGGACAGTCTCACAGTATATTAGAAAGGAAGACTGGACTAGGAATCAGAAGTTCTGGGTTCTAAGCCAAGAGCTACCACCTACTGGTATACGAGCTTGGAGCGAGGTAAACTTGGAACCAAGAAGACCTAGATTTAATTTCTACTTGTTACAGTGATGAGATGTGATCCTGGTCCAGTCAACTCATCTCTCTAAGTCTTATCTTTCCCACCTGCAAGATAGGAAAAATAATAACACCTATCCCAGAGGGTTCTTGTGAAGTTCAAATCAAGAGAGAGCATGTGAAAAGCTTTGCAATCTTTAAAACACCTTATAAATATGAATTATAATTATCATATGACCTTGAACAAATAGTTTCACATCTTTGAACTAAGTTCCCTCTTTGCTGAAATGGAGAGGATGAATCAGATCATCTTTGTGATCCATTCAAATTCTAATTTCCCATGAATCTAAGATGCTTAAAGTCTCAATAGCTACCATTCAAAAGAAACAGAGGAAATTCTACTCAGGAAATGTATAAGTAACATCAACAAAATAATATTATAGAGGAAGAGTGGGTGATTACCTGTCCCATGGATTCCTGTTTTCCTTCAAATGTATTACCTACCTAAAATATATTATCCTAGTATTCGGGATATTCAGAGAATAGATAATTAAGGTGACAGGATTCAATATAGACTGCCAATATTGAAGTACTTACTGTGTACAAGATACTCTAAGATTAGACCCATAGTAATCACAGTAGCATGCCACGTGTCTGATTTAAATTTAGCAAAACTGAGAAATTTTATTACAATTAAAAACAGTAAGTATGTACATATGTACATGCATATTCACCCTATCTGTTTGAAGGTAGCTAATGGTCATTTAATTGGAAAATACCCTTCATTCTCATTAAAGATGAGATTTAAAATGCAGAATTCCAAAAGAGGGAACAATAGTGACATATTTTATTGTGCATCCAAGAAAAGGCAAGAGGAAGAGATGCTACAGACACAGGAAAGGGAGTTAGGAGGTTCCTAATACAAACAGCTCATGTCTGAAGTTTTAAGACCATCATGATTACCTTCACATACATTAGACAGTATTCTACTACATTAAGTCTAATTAATTTCAACATGTCCTTGAGATTCTAAGAGATGAGATGAAGGATAGGATATATTCATAGTCATGTGGATCAAAAACCACTTATTAAGCACTTGCCATGGCCTAGGCACTGTGCTAAGTGCTAGGGATACAAAGAAATGCAAAAGATAGGATTATGGAAACATACATACATACATACATACACACACACACACACACACACACACACAATTATTCCCATTGGACCAGGGTTTCTTTAACCTTCCTATGTCATGGAACCCCTTGGCAATGTGGTAAAACCTAGAGATACATTCTCAGAATTTTGTGTGTTTGTTGCCTATATTCACAATCAAAGAAAATGTTAAATTTTAGTTAGAGATCAGTGAAAATCAAGATGTCATTTTTTCCATCTAAGTTTATGGGTTCTCCAATATCTATCTTTGGACCCCTTGGGGATCTACAAACCACAGAATTCCTGCAATAGATTATGCTACGGAATGAGGTGCTGATGAGGATTAGTTAGGCCCTATGCAATCAGAAGGGGAAAATCATTGATGAAGTTATCCTATAACCATTCTCCAGAGTCAGGTGGATATTGCAGGTCAACCTTTTATGGCAAAATTCTCACGAGCATTGCTGGCTCATCTACAGAATTTTGGCAGTAAAGATAAAATCTAACTAATATTACAATCACTTTAGAGATTGGTAGAACAAAGTGATGGGGAAGCATCTGGAAAGGATGGTTAATTGCTTGTAATTTGGTAACTGAGCAGGTGACTTAGAATTTCTCTGCTTTATGAGTCATGAAACTTTCATTCATTCCAAATGATACATAATTCTTGCTTTGGAAGATGTTTCATTTCCTGCTGGGTTTTTATTCCACTTATATGTGGGAATATCTGTACTTATATATGTGTGTATTATGTATCAAATCTGAAGTGGATTATATTCCATATATAAACACACATATAAATATATATATATGTGAATATATGTGTAAATATACATGCTTACCAAATAGTACAAACAGATTTTGTCAAAGCTTGTGGCAAGTACATTTTTTTTTGTAATTTGAGGAAAAGAAATTGAAAGCTGGAAAATTTTTAGAAAATCTACTTTTATACATAGCTATTTTTGAACAATAACTTACCATTCACCAAAATCACTTTCTGGTGCCTCATTATTATTGGAAGTAATGCTCTTGAGGATTATGCTAGTGATATATGTCTGAAAGGTCCTACAAAACTGGAAAGTTTGTGAGTGCAGGTTTATCAATAAATAGTATGTCAGTTTCCTAAGGACTGCACTTCTTTAATTTGGAGATACTCATTTCTAGATGCTTAACTAGCAGGTACTGTTTATTTTTGGTCAAGACATTAAGTATTATCTATCTATTAAAACTGTCTATATTATCTAAAATTAAAAGCGTCTCTTAAAAATGAAAAAATATTGTAATCAGGGTTGATGGAGGGAAAACTCACATGCATAAAATCACAGATCTTTGAAATTTTGATGTAAAAACATTACTTAAATATAACTAAATATTATTAATTTCTTTACATGAGAAATATCACTATATTAACCTTAAAATATAGGTATTGCAATTTTAATATTAACATTACATAGATGAAGAAAATGAGGCCTTCTAGGCCTCAAACTTAAATGGTTTGCCTTAGATCACAGAAATACTAGTTGATGAGAAGAGAGGATATTAAACTGTATATAGGGTCAAAAATATTGGCTGAGAATGGATTGAATCCCTATATACAAATTATTAAAAATTGTGAGACAGAGATGATAGTTGTTGATTCTTTTAATTTAAATAGTATTTTATTTTTTCTCAATTATATGTCAAAAGAATTTTTAGAATTCATTTTTACAAGATTTTGAGTTCCAAATTTTTCTCCCTCTCTCTCCCTTCCCCTCTTTCAAAAATGGTAAGGAATTTGGTAATACATGTGCTAACACGTAAGACATATTTCCATATTAGTTACAGATGTGAAAGAAGAAACAAAAGGAAAAAAACACACAAAAAGAATAAATTAAATGAAAAAAAGTTCTTTGATCTATATTCAGAGTCCATCTGTTCTTTATCTGGATGTGGAGAGCATTTCCCTTCCTGAGTCCTTGGTACTTGTCTTGGATCATTGTATTACTGAGAAGAGTTGAATCGTTTATGGTTGATCACCTTACAACGATGCCGATATTGTACATGTTTTCCTGATTCTGTTCACTGCATTTTGAATCAGTTAATACAAGTCTTTTGAGGTTTTTATGAAATCTGCATGTTCATAATTCTGATTTGTACAATAGTATTCTATTATACTCATATACCACAGCTTCTTCAACAATTCTTCAATCGATGGGCATCCTCTTAATTTCCAATGTTTTGCCACTATGAAAAGGGCTACTATACATATTTTTGCACAAGTAGGTCCTTTCCCCCTTTTTATGATCTCTTTGGGAAACAGATCTAGTAGTGGTGTAGCTGGATCAAAGGGTATAGTACAGTTTGGTTGCCCTTTGGGCATGGTCCCAAATTGCTCTCAAGAATGGCTGGATCAGTTCACAACTCTATCAACAATGGATTAGCAGCGCAATTTCCCTAGTTCCTCTCCAAAATTTATCATTTTCCTTTTTTTTGTCATAATTACCAATCTGACAGGTGTGAAGTGGTATTTCAGAGTTATTTTTATGTGCATTCCTCTAACCAAAAGTGATTTAGAGGACTTTTTCATATGCCTGTAGATATCTGATTTCTTCATCTGAAAACCTTGTGTTCATATCTCTTGAACATTTATAAATTGAGGAATGGCTTACATTCTTATAAATTTGACTTAGTTCTCTGTATATTTGAGAAATGAGGCCTTTATCAGAGATGCTCGCTATAAAGATTGTTTCCCAACTTTCTGCTTTCCTTCTAATCTTGATTGCATTGGTTTTGTTTGTGCAATTTTTTAAAAATTTAATATAATCAAAATTATCTATTTTACATTTTATGATGCTCTCTATCTCTTGTTTGGTCATGAACCTGTAACTCACCTAATTTCTCCTTTAAGAATTTGCATGCTATACTTACTACTTGGTGCATATATGTTTAGTATCAATATTATTACTTCATTGTGTATGGTACCTTTTAGAAAGTTGTAGTTTCCTTCCTTATCTCTTTTAATTTGGTCTATTTTTGCTTTGTTTTGAGATCAGGTGTTTCTACAATCCGGCTAGCAGCTTCTGTGGGGAAGAAAGATCCACCCACAGTCAGCACCCAGAAAGCTGCCAACAGCACAGGTTCTTTTGATCTGCCTTAATAAGGAGAGCAAGGTGAAGGGGTTGGCAAGCTTACTTTAATTCAGCACACAAATATCATTCACTTAGTTCAGGGGGAAAAGCCAGCACCCTGAACTTCAGAGCTAAATACAAACATCAACAGACAGACCTTGTCTGATTCAAATCCCAATACATAGTTACCAGAGTTCAACAAAGTCTCAGCATTCAGATTTACAAGCTGGAGGGCTCCTTAGCTACGGCTGCCCAGAGTGTCCTCATCAACACCATCTCAAGAGCCCTTAAACAAATTACAAACAGACAGACCCAATACAATTCATAGTTACCAGCATCTAGTTTCAGCCCGGGAGCTCGGAACAAGGGCTGGCCCAGAGTCACATGTGCCACCACAGCTGTGGGTAAGAGCTCCAAGGAAGAAGAGGCCAACCCCTGGTTTTTATATCTTTGTCAGCGTCAGGGGTGAGTCACACATGTGACTCACCCACGTGACCTAAAATCGTCACAAAGAGGCAAACTTAAACCCACGTGGTCTAAGAGCCTCTGCTGTCCCAGACATACAAACTAGGTCCTTCCTGGAGTTAGCCTCACCTTGGGCCCCATCTTAGTTGCCAATCCACACCCACATAGGTTTTACCCCTAATAGGGGTTTGGGCCTGAGGCTTAGCACTTAGTAAGTTTCAATGAAATAGCTGAATTACTCAAAGCAAACAAAAGCCAAACTCTTCAAGGGCACTTGTTGAACTAAGTGCTAAGAAGCCCATTTTGCTTACCAACACATCAGGATTGCTTCCTCTGCTTTCTTTTTATTTTTACTTCAGCTGAAGCACAACAGATTCTGCTCCAGCCTCTTACATTTACTCCATGTTTGTCTCTCTGCTTCAAGTGTGTTTCTTGTAACAGTATAATATATATTGTAGGATTCTGATTATTGATCCACTCTGCTATCTGCTTTTGTTTTATGGGAAAGTTCATCCCATTCTCACTCAGAGTTATAATATAATTCACAGTGTATTTCCTTCCATCCTATTTTCCCCCTCCATATATTTTTCTCTCTCCTTTTACCCTGTCCTTTCTTGACAGTATACGACTACCACCTCCCCTAGTCTGCCTCCTCTTCTATCAGTCCCACACCCCCAACCCCCATCTCCTTAATATCTTCCTCTCCTACTTTCCTGTTGGGTAAGGTGGATTTCTATATTCAACTGATTGTGTATATTATTCCCTTTTGGAGGCAATAATGATGACAGTAAGGTTTAAATGATGCCCATCATCTCAACTCCCCATTTTCCCCTCCATTCTAATAGGTTTTTTGTGTCTCCTGTTATGAAATAATTTACCCCATTCTTCTTCTCCCTTCCTTCCACACCCAGTGTACTCCTCTTTCTGATCCCTTAATTTTTATGTCATTCCATCCAATTCACCTTATACCCATACCTTTTGTCTGTGTATATTTCTTCTAGCTGTACCATTAATAGTACAAATTTTAAGAATTACAAGTATCATCTTCTCATGTAGAGATGTAAACATTTCAGCTCCATTGAATCCCTTATGTTTTTTCCCCTCTTTAGGCTCTTCTTGGGTATTCATTTTGGAGATCATTTTTTTTATTCAATTCTGATCTTCTCCTTATGGAAGTTTGAAATCTTTCTATTTCATTGAATGACCATTTTTCCCTTGAAGTATTATGCTTAGTTTCACTGGGCAGATGATTCTTGGATTCTTTCAATGCCCATTTTGCCCTCTGGTTCCAGGATATCAAGGCAATTTTCCTTGATAATTTCTTGAAAGGTGCTGCCCAATGATTCTTTTATTTAACTAATATTTTATTAAGCACAAATTGAGGGCAGCATACTTTTCAGTCTATTGGGAGAAATTAAAAAATTTAATGACACAAAATCACTCCCTATGTTAAGTTTGTAGTTGATAAACAGACTTAAACAGAAACACAGATAATAACAATAGGTTATATTAGATGTACATTCATAGGCTCGAGGTAGAAAGCTCCAAAATGGTGACAATATTTAACAGTTAAAGTTTTAAAATATGCTCGTAGTCTTCTAGAACTAACATGGTGTCCATGTTCGTTTTAAAAAAAGGACTCAAAGATTGTTTTCTTTCTATTGAATCTCAGGCAAAATATTGCTTTTCGAAGAGAGGGTGGTGGCAAAATGATGAAAAATTTCACAAAATGTCAAAGTTTGGTCATAGAATGGTAATTCTTAGAAAGAAGCCTCAGAGTAATCAATGGACAACCAAGGAAAAGCTGGTCTTTTCACACCTCAGAAGGAAAGAATATCTCTAAGTCACTTGACAGTAAATTATTATTTTCTCTGTGTAATATTCAGTACAAGTGAGAATAATTACACTGAGGCAAATCCAGCCTTCCTTGCTTTACATTAAGGTGTTCCTAAAAAGCAGCATGTAAATAGAATATTTTAAAAAGTAAAATTATATGTTAAATGTAATACCTAAGAGCAATATCCTTGAAATGAATTAACCTTTTCTTTTAGTGCAAATATCTCCTCCATACTTACCAGATTTATATGTACTCTAAATGAATAAATCTAATAACTAATATATTCTATATATCTCATATATATTTAGATATCTAATGTAGAGAGCTATACGTTACAGATGTACATATATATACTTTAGATGTAGCTATCTAATATCTATATATCCATGTATATTATATATAGAATATGTGCTTATGTGTTATCTAATTCAGATTTGATATATTTATATGTGTATGTATGTACATGTGAGATGTATGTATGCATGTATGTATGAATATATATATATATATATTTATGTATGTATCTATGAATTGTGTGTGTGTGTGTATACACTACGAGGCACAGTGGATAAAGTGACAGTCCTGGAGTCAGGAAGATGTTTGCCAGAGTTCAAATCTGGCCTCAAATACTTACTAGCTGTGTGATCCTGGGCAAGTCACTTAACCCTGTTTGCCTCAGTTTCCTCATCTGTAAAATGACTTGGAGAATGAAATGACAAACTACTTTAGTATCTTTTGCCAAGAAACCCCAAATGTCATTATGAAGAGTTGGACACAACTGAAGTGACCGAACTACGCTCTTTCTCTCTCTTTCCATATACACGTGTATGTTTACGTATGTGTATATATATATATACATAGATATATATACATATATACACATATACATAACATATAAGTATATATGTGTATATATCACTCACAAATACCAATTTCTCATAAATCCATCTGTTAAATGTTTATTGAAGTTCTACTTCCATTTGTCAGGGATATCTGCTATATAAATTCCTTTGTCCTCCTCTTGAACTGCTTAAATCTAAAAGAGGGAGATGATATGCACAAAACGTTCACACTTTAAATCTGAATATTTTCACTGTAAACTAATGTATTTTCATAATACAGATTTTTGTCATGTTCAAGTACATGTATCAAATGCTTCTTGGCTAATAAAGTAAAATCAATTAGAGATGTTGTATTATGTATATAACAACCTCAAAACCAAGAAAGGCAGAAGATAATGGTTTTCTTCCTTTCTTACTGGTTCCATCAGAATGGCTCCTTAATTGGAACTGCAAAAATCATACATTCTCCACTGAAAGGAAGGAAAGGCAATTTTTTTTAAAATTGGGAGTGCTCTTGTTTATGAAGTTGTGTTTCTTCTTATTTGTTCCCTCCCTGCTCCTTCTTTTCCTACCAAATATTATATGTTATAATATTTATAAGAACTTATAACTCTCAAGCAGTTTAATGTTAAATCTTCTGGGCTAAGGTTTACTTCCCAATAGAGAAAGGAAATACAAAGGCAGCCTTTGATTACTCATGTAATGGTTCACTTTTTATACTGGCAACTGAAAGTTTGTCAAACAATTTCCTTATTTTATTTTAATGAATATTGGATTCTATTTTTCTTTTTTTCTTTTTTAATTAATTAATTTAATTTATTTAATATATTTAGTTTTCAGCATTGATTTGCACAAGAGTTTGAATTACAAATTTTCTCCCCACTTCTACCCTCCTCCCCACTCTAAGATGGTGTATATTCTGGTTGCCCCATTCCCCAGTCAGCCCTCCCTTCTGTCACCCCACTCTCCTCCCATCCCCTTTTCCCTTCCTTTCTCATAGGGCAAGATACATTTCTAGGCTGCATTGCCTGTGTATCTTATTTCCTAGTTGCATGCAAATTTTTTTTTGAACATCAGTTTTTAAAACTTTGAGTTCCAAATTCTCTCCCCTCTTCCCTTCCCACCCACCCTCCTAAGAAGCAAGCAATTCAACATAGGCAACATACGTATCATTATGTAAAATCCTTCCACAATGCTCAGGTTGTGAAAGACTAACTATATTTTGCTCCTTCCTAACCTAGTCCCTTTTGTTGAATTTTCTCCTTTGACCCTGTCCCTTTCCAAAAGTGTTTCTTTTTGATTGCCTCCTCCCCCTATCTGCTCTCCCTTCTATTGTCTCACCTTTTTTATCTTCTTCCTCCTTCTTTCCTGTGGGGTAAGATACACAAGTGAGTGTGTATGGTATTCTCTCCTCAGGTCAAATCTGATGAGAGCAAGATTCACTCATTCCCCCTCACCTGCCTCATCTTCCCTTCCTACAGAACTGCTTTTTCTTGCCACTTTTATGCAAGATAATTTATCCCATTCTATCTCTCCCTTTCTCCCTTTCTCAATATATTCCTCTCTCATCCCTTAATTTGATTTTATTTTTTTAGGTATCATCCCTCCATATTCAACTCACCCTGTGCCCTCTGTCTAGTATATATAAACATGCATATATACATACATATACAGACAGACAGACACACACACACACACACACACATACACATATATACATATATATGTATATATATATATGCATATTCCCTTCAGCTACCCTAATACTGAGGTCTCATGAATCATATGCGTCATCTTTCAACATAGGAATGTAAACAAAATAGTTCAATTTTAGTAATTCCCTTGTGATTTCTTTTTCTTGTTTACTTTTTCATGCTTCTCTTGATTCTTGTGTTTGAAAATCAAATTTTCTATTCAGCTCTGCTCTTTCCACTGAGAAAGCTTGAAAGTCCTCTATTTTATTGAAAATCCATATTTTGCCTTGGAGCATGATACTCAGTTTTGCTGGGTAGGTGATTCTTGGTTTTAATCCTAGTTTCATTGAACTCTTCAATATGGTATTCCAAGCCCTTCAATCCATTAATGTAGAAGCTGCTAGATCTTGGATTATTCTGATTGTGTTTGCACAATACTCAAATTGTTTCTTTCTGGCTGCTTGTAGTATTTTCTCCTTGATCTGGGAGCTCTGGAATTTGGCAACAATATTCCTAGGAGTTTTCTTTTTGTGATCTATTTGAGGAGGCGATTGGTGAATTCTTTCAATTTCTATTTTACCCTCTGGCTCTAGAATATCAGGGCTGTTCTTGTTAATTTCTTGAAAGATGATATCTAGGCTCTTTTTTGATGATGGCTTTCAGGTAGTCCAATAATTTTTAAATTATCTCTCCTAGATCTATTTTGCAGCTCAGTGGTTCTCCCAATGAGATATTTCACATTGTCTTCTATTTTTTCATTCCTTTGGTTCTGTTTTATAGTATCTTGATTTCTCATAAAATCACTAGCTTCCGCTTGCTCCAGTCTAATTTTTAAGGTAGTATTTTCTTCCATGGTCTTTTGGACGTTCTTTCCCATTTGGCTAATTCTGCCTTTCAAGGCATTCTTCTCCTCATTGGCTTTTTGGAGCTCTTTTGTCATTTGATTTAGTCTATTTTTTAAGGTGTTGTTTTCTTCAATATTTTTTTCAGTATTTTTTGGGTCTCCTTTAGCAAGTCATTGACTTGTTTTTCATGGTTTTCTCTCATCATTCTCATTTCTCTTCCCAATTTTTCCTCTTCTTCTCTTGTTTGATTATCCAAATCCTATTTGAGCTCTTCCATGGCCTGAGAGCAGTTCATGTTTTTCTTAGAGGCTTTTGATGTAAGCTCGTTGACTTTGTTGACTTCTTCTGGCTGTATGTTTTGATCTTCTTTGTCACCAAAGAAAGATTCCAAAGTCGGAGACTGAATCTGAGTGGGTTTTTGTTGCCTGGCCATGTTCCCAGCCAACTTACTTGACCCTTGAGTTTTTCATCAGGGTATAACTGCTGGTAAAGAGTACTTTTTTCCAAGCTTGAGGAGATGCGCTGTTGTTTTCAGAGCTATTTCTACATATCCAGCTCTGTCACACCAGCACTCCTCCTTCCCCAAGAACCGCCAACCTGGACCTGACTTAGATCTTAAGCAGACTCTGCACTCCTGCTCTGATCTACCACTTAATTCCTCCCACCAGGTGGACCTGAAAGCTGGAAGCAACTACGGCTTTAGTTCTGTAGCTGCACCACCTCTGCTGCCCCTGGGGTGGGGGCTGAACCGTGAACTCCTTTCACTCCCCTCACCTTTTCCCACTAACCTTCTCTGTTGTCTTTGGTGTTTATGGGTTGAGAAGTGTGGTAACTGCCACAGCTCACTGATTCAGGGTGCTAAGGCCTGTTCTGCCTGGCTCCTGGTCTGGTAGGTCCTGCTGCCACCCACGCTGGGCTCCACTCTCCTCCACTCCTCTCTGCTGCCAGCTCCATGTGCGATAGACTTCACCCAGTGACCATCCAGGCTGTCCAGGGCTGGAGCCCTGCTTCCCTCTGCTATTTTGTGGGTTCTGCCATTCTAGAATTTGTTCAGAGCCATTTTTGATAGATTTTTGGAGGGACTTGGTGGGGAGCTCAAGCAAGTTCCTTCTTTCCAGCCACCATCTTGGCTCTGCCCCTGGATTCTATTTTTCACTACTTTCTTCCAATGGATCTGGGAAAGTTAAATTTAAAACCCACCCATAAGGGCTCAGGTCCTAGAGGCAGACTCAAATTTCTAATGGGGAAAAAGGGGATGTGGGAATGATGGCTTGAATGGAGGCACGTGGTCTCGAGGTAACTAGTAAGTGAAATAGTTGTTTGGTCATGTAAAGCAGTCTCCATCTTTACAAATTCTGAAAAAAAAAGTTTCATGCTGTCATATTCCAGGGGTATGCTGTAGATTTTTATGCATTTATATTATTTTATATTGGTTACGTGTATATGACTAAGTAGGAATATAATGCTAGACTTTGAGTCAGGAAAATCTGGGTTCAAATCCTCCCTTAGATACTTGCTAGCTGTTTGACCCTAGCCAAGTCACTTAACATCTCTTGGTCTCATGTTCCTCATTTTTTAATAGGGATAATGTTGCTGTTGTCCAGTTATTTTTCAGTTCTGTCTAACTCTCCATGACTCCATTTGAGGTTTTCTTGGCAAAGATACCAGTGGTTTGCCATTTCCTTCTCCAGCTCATTTTTACAAATGAGAAAACTAAGGCAAACAGGGTTAAGTACCTTGCCCAGAGTCACACAGCTAGTCAGTGTCTGAGGTCAGATTTGAACTCAGGACGATGAGTATTCTTGACTCTAGGCCCGGCACTCTAACCATTGTGCCACCTAGCTTCCCAATTGGGATAATAATAGTACCTATTTCATGGAGTTCTGTATATTGTCTTATTTGGTTTTCACAACAGTCCTGTGAAGTAGATACTATTATTATAGTATATGTATGAATGTAGCAATCTTCCATTTTCAGAATTTCCCAACAAGGAATACTATCTTTCAGAAAATAAAATATGTCAAAGCTACCTTTTTCAATGTCTTCTGTGACCTCAAGCATTGTAGAAACAAAGTACTAACTCACGAGTAAACTCTATCTCCTCTACCTCAGTTAGATATCTCTATTACTAGAACTGATTTGCACACTGAATAATTTGGCACTTGAAATATGATAAAATATTTTAACAGAATGTTGATGCTAGCTTCCAAGCCCCTCATTTTATGGTTGAAGAATCTGAGATCCAGAGTGAGGTCATAACTACCTTTTTAGCAGAAATACCTATGTCTTTAGAGAAGCAACACAGGATATTATCTAGATAGGAAGCTGGCATATTTAGGAAGACCTAGGCCAGGGATGGGGAACCTGAGGCCTTAAGGCCACATATGGCCTTTTAGGTCCTCGGGTACAGCCTTTTGACTGTGTCCAAATGTTATAGAACAAATCCTTTTGTTAAGGGGATTTGTTCTGTGAAGTTTGGATTCAGGCAAGGGGCTGTACTTGAGGACCTAGAGGGCCACATATGTCCTTGAAGCTGCAGTTTCCCCACCCCTGATCTAGGCTCAAGTCTCATCTTTCACACATTAGCTATGTTACCCTGGGCAAGTAACTTAACTTCTCAGTGCTCTTGGGAGCACTCTAAGACTTAAAGTTACAAGGAAGGAACCTGCAATGGTATGAAGTTTTTAATTTAACATGAGAGTTCTTATTTTGAATTAAACCACAGATTCAATCTCTACCCCTATTAAAGTTTTGTCATTGAAATGTTCTAAATGAAAAGTCATTTGCAGTGATATATTCCATAGGAAGATATGTTAACATTTTATTTAGAAACTTTGGGGATCATGAAACTTGTGAGTTAAAACCAAACTTCGCCCTGGTTTGCTTCATCTAAGGAAGTTAAATTAGGTCAATAATGATAATTGTTCAAGGCCACATGTAGTAAATGGCAGAAACAGAATTTGAACCCAGCACCTCTGATTTTAAATCACTTACTCCTTTTACAATAACATGAAAACATTTCCACAGGAGGAAGTCTTGAATGATGCCAAGAAGTAATTCATGCCAGGCAAAAGTTTTTCCAGAGACCAAATTGTGGAAAGGAAAACAGCATTCTGTAACAACCATATATGACCTTAGGCCTAAGTGTTGACCTTAAAATAACATTAGAATTATAATCATGGAAAAGAACGAAATTTTACCCAAATGAAGACTTGACTTAATCTATCCTGGTATATGCCATATCCTAATTTTAAAGAACCTTCTATAAAATATATTAATTATATGGGTTTGCACTGGGTCATCTGCTTACCCACAATAAAAAGTCAATGATTTATTTTTAATAAATTGAAATTTAATAGAGGTTAATCTAAATCTATTAATTAGATACAAAAAGAATAGAGTTCACAAGTTTATGACTAGATAGTTACAATTAGACACAAGTTGTTCTTTACACAAGTTTTTCTTAGACACAAGTGTTTTAGACACAGGTGTTCTTAGACACAAGCTTAATATGAGCCAGCTTGTAAATGAGCAGCTGAAAAAAGCTCATTCAATCTTTGGCTGCAATGAAAGTCCTCACTTGCAGAAATAGGTGTGCTGTAGCTTCTCCTTCCTTGGAGGTCTTCATTCAGAGACCAGGCAACTGCTTGTCAGACATGTAATAATGGGGATCCATTTTTTTTTAATTTGATCAGATATCCACTGAGATATCTTCCAACTCTAAGGTCCCATGATTCTCCTTTTTGTTTAATCTAAGTCTTTCATGTGAGATCTGTCCTCACAAGAAAAGGTATATGTGAAATTCATTTGTTGTAATTCATATTTGAATATAATTAATAATCTTTATGTGATTATAACCCCGTGGAACACAAGAAATTATAGTCCCACACTTTACCCCTTCGTCTGTTTAAATAGCTGGACAAATATCTATTCCATTAAGCTATCACCCTTCTGGACAACACTTTGCAGTCTATCATTCTTTCAATAGTTACCATATATATTCTTCTCTATGATGATGTAAAAGGGACTTGTCTGCATTTATGACCTTCAGTAGACTGTCATCCTATCTTCTTTATTCGCTATGGAATACCACATTCCCTCCATCATGCACTGGGTGGCTCCAAATTTCTGTTCTCTCAATCATCTGTATTCTGATGCAAAGATCATTTAAGGAAGTGATGTTGCCCCAACTTCTCTAGATTACAAAATTCCTGGGCTTTCTATTCAATAGCTTCAAATTATCATCTTGCTTTCCATTTTAACTACCTCAATTATTTTTGTCTTTTAACTTTTCAAACTGCAATCTGGGTATAACTCTTGGTAGTGTTCAGTGAAGAGTCAAAGGAAATTGGAATATTTCCTTGACATTCTCATAAGGCCAACCAGTTAGTGAAAGATCTTTCCTGCCCATTGAATAGGCCTCAGGTAGGGCCAACAAAAGGAGGCCTGATTAGAGGCAGGCCCACACCCTTTCAATAACTAGGTGTGACAAAGCAAGCCCACACCTTTTTGCTAGTTAAACCAATGTGGCTGTGAAGCCCTCAGGGCCCTAATGGGAGTTGCTAAGACCAGAGCCAATGGTATATGCACTGAGTTCTAGTCAATCAGATGCTGGCTAAGACTGTAAAAAGAGAGAGCCCAGAACTGAAAGCAGCAGAAATGAGAGCAGCAGAACTGAGAGCAGAGGAGCAGCAGAACTGAGAGTGGCAGGATTCAGAAGCAGACATGAAGAGAACATTCAGGCAGTGAGAGCTACAGGAATCAGAATTCAGCCCAAGGAGAAGGAGCAGGAACTCTGAGTCTACATAGCTTTAGAAGAGGGTGCTTAGCTGAGAGTTAGGATTTGTGAGTGATTGTTTATAGGAAGACCCTGGGTAAGGGAAGGTTACAGGATGACTTGCTACCTTGCTATAATAATGTGCTACAATTTCCTTGCTGTTACATTGAGGTGGGCTTACTGGCTTTTGAATATTATTGCTACTATATGGAATTGGAATTACTGGTCCTGGGATTGGATTCTCTCATGTCTAAATAAATGTTATACTTCTTCTGCCTTCTATGTAGAAAATTTCTTATACTTTGTGATTCTGAACCATTCAGGCATGTTTGTAGTCATCCTCGAGGTCATGAATCTTGCCTTACTGATATAATAACATCATATCATCTGCAAAGAGTCATAGTTTTGTTTCCTCATTGACTATTCAATTTTTTTCAGCTCCTTTTTCTTCTCATTATTGTAGCTGGTATTTCTAGTACAATATTGAATAGTAGTTATGTTAACGGGAATCCTTGTTTCACCATTGATCTACCTGGGAAGGCTTCTATCTTATGCCCATTACACATAATGCTTGCTGATAGTTTTAGACAAATACTACTTATCATTAAAAAAAACTCCATTGATTCCTATGTTTTCTATAGTTTTTAAGTGGAATGGATGTTGTACATGTGCCTTATACCTCCACAGCAGCTGCTAGTAGCAGACTATGCCATTTTGTAATAATAATTCTATGTAGCTGCTGTGGTTGTATAAGACCAACAACACCAGCACACAGGAGGGCTGCTAGCACAGATTCTTTGATCTGCTTTTCTAAGGGAAGCAACTTTAAGGAGTTTACAATTTCACTTTAATTAAACATACATATATCATTCACTTAGTTCAGGGGAAAAAGTCAGCACCCTGAACTTCAGAGAAGACACAAACAAAAATTACAAGCAGAAATTTCATAAACTGAGTAAATAACACACATCAGCAGATAGAGCTTCTGTCTGTCCATAGCAATACATACATAGTTACCAAAGAGAGAAGCACCAACATCTGGGTTTTCAAAACTGGAGGGTGTATTGGGAATCAAGATGGGCACTTAGCACTTATTCAACCAAGTGTCCTTGAAGAGTTTGGCCTTTCTTTCCTTGATTAAATTAAGAGTCCTTGATGACCTCCTTGCCCCAAAGGAAAGCCTAGTTTGCATGGGTTTGAGTGGCATGTTTGTGACATCAGAGGCTTTTAGACCACATGGGTTTAAGTCACATTTTTGTGAAGGTCAGGCTTCGATCCTGAAAAAGATATATAAACACAGAGGTTGGCTTTCTTTTTTGGAGCTCTGAGCTGCAGCAGGAGTGGTGCATGACTCTAGGCCAGCCATTGTTATTAGCTCCTTTACTTGGATGTTGATGCTTCTCTGGTAACTGTATATTATGATTTTGTCAGACAGAAATCTGTCTGTTGATTCATGTTTATTTGCTCTGTTTGCATTTGCTCTGAAGCTCAGGGTGCTGGCTTTTACCCCTGAGTTGAGTAAATGATATTTGTATGTTGGATTAAAGTAAGATTGTTAACCACTTAATGTTGCTTTCCTTAGTAAAGCAGATCAAAAGAACCTGGGCTTGCAGTGTTCTGTGTGCTGGTTTTTGGTGGTTTTACACAGCCACAGTAGCTGCTAGCCAAATTGTTGAAACAGAGGGCTCCTTAATAGCTACCCAGAGTCTCCTCTGGTGAAGTCACAGAAACACTCTTCAAATGAGTGAACCTCCAAAGCAAAATGCTAACCTCTGAGTATATATGTGCTTCTTCAGGATTAGAGGGCATCACAACCATGTGACTCAAACTCATGTGTCTTAGGCTTTCTTGTGGCTTAAAGGATCATCAAAGACTCTTGATTCAAAGACTCAATCAAAGGCACTTGATTGCCTTAGTTCTGAGAAGCGCTCCAAAAGAAAAAAACAGTAAAAAGTCCCACTTTGCTTGCCATTACAATGATCTGTAAGTTCTCATGCATTTCTAAATTGATGATTACACAATCCTATGGCTTTCCCTGAAATGTTTTCTATATCGAGTGAATTGTAATGGTTTGGAAAAAATGATAATAGCTTCTATAATCTCAAAGTTGCAGTTCAAGCAATATTAACCAGTGGGAATAGAGCTGAAAATCTAGCAATTATGCTTAAAATTTTAATTATGAAAAATGAAAGATGAGGTTTTTTTCTCTGATCCTTATAACTTGTCAGACCTCTCCAAAATATATATTATGGGCCAGAGATAAAGAAATTTCAGCTATCTCTGTGGTTTAAGAAACCAAAAACTATAACAAGTAATAACCTGATAACAAACAACCAAGGCTAATCTCTAATTCCCAATACATTTAATCAGGACCCCATTGGGCAGGGCTGCCCAAATTGAAGTACAGGGCTTGCAATAGAATTAAATTGTCCTCCCATCCTAAGGCTCCCTCCTTGGGAAATGGAAAGCCAAATGCTTTCTCTCCCTTTGATTTATGGTATGGCAGTGCTCTCTAGGGCAATAGTGTTCAACCAGAGGAGTGAAAAAAATGGAAACTGTGGAAGGTCTCTAACATAGGTGAAAACTAAAGAAAAGGGGACTGGAACTCAAAGGAAGCTAGTTAAATACTCCAGGAGATCAACTGGGATAGAGAATGAGGCTAATGAAAAGTGAATTCCCTTGTATGGGAGGAAGCTGAGAGAGCTTTGAAGTTCAGACTCCAGGGAAGTGCCATCAAAGTGAAAAGAGTTACAAAAGGAGTAATGAGCAAGTATGGGGGAGGGGGAGAGGATAAAATTACAAAAGCTCTTGGGAGAAAAAAAAAACAACTCAGCAAACAAACTTTTAGCATTATAATGCAGGAAATAATCCATAACTTAGGAATGCAGAAAGTGAAGTTCCAATCAAAAGAAGTAATCACTGATTGATTATCTGGGTGGATAGGAGCCCTAGCCTGTAAACTCCAAAACACATACATAGTGGTTACATTAAATGATTTCCATGAAAAACAACAATTTTTGCAAGAGACCAGAGGAAAGACTTTCAAATAAAAACAAAAAAAAATCAAATAACACTATACTACTCTGTACCCATTATTAACTTCTAAAGTAAATGGAATAATGTATTCAGAAGAGCAAAGAGGTAAGATGTAACCCAAGGTAACATAACCCGAAAACTTATGCTTAATCATCATTGAAAAAAGACATTCAATAAAAAGGACATTTGAGGTATTCTTACAAAGAAACAGATGTGGAGAGATTATTTGCTTTTCAAACACCCCAGATAACAGAAACACAAGAAAGGTAAACAAACATAGAAACCAAGGGAGAGACCATAATTCAATTTTCCATAAAGGGAAAAAGAAAAAAAGCTAGAAAGAAAAACACATCCACAAGGTTAAAAACATTACCAACAAAGTAACAATAGAAAGACCATTAAGAAAATTATTTCTAAAAGTACACAAGGAGGCAAAAATAAGAGATGAATTTAAATAGAATAACTGATAATAGAGGAACAGACCTCAAACATCATGAACTGAACTTCACAGCATTCCAGCTACAAGCAAATCTAAACTACACAGTTCTAACTAAACTGCAGAAAATAGAGGAGAGAGGAAGAATAAGGTAGTTGCCAATGTGTGATGTACTCCAACTACAGGACTCCAACTACAGGAGAATCAATGAATTCATAAATCTAAACTACAGAGTTCTAACTAAATTGCACAGAGTAGAAGACAGAGGAAGAAGAAGGTAGTTGCCAATGTGTGATGTACTCTAATAAAGTCAATGGCAAATAATGAAGAGAAAATAATTGGTGTAGTATTTCAGGAGCCTATAGATGGTGAGGTGGCAGAGGGAGGAATTGAAACAAGGTGAAATAAAGGGCGAACTCTCAATTCAGTGATGGGAGATGCTCTCACTGAGTAAGAACCCTATAAAAAAAGAGATATTCTAAAATGGGAAGCAAGGATCTTACAATGGGTATAATCTGCCTACCAAAATGGCTTTGGTGCTTAGAGAGTATTACCTCTGAGAAAGTGCTTTTATGAACAGTATCTTGCCTCAAGAGATGGGGAATAAGGACTCTTGGAGGCCTGTGAACTTGAGTAGAAAGGCACAGGCCCAGAGAGATTTCATGGCAGATGAGGGAAAAATTATTATAAATCACTAAGCTGCACAATCAAGGACAAGAAAATTCCTACCATGGGGGCGATACTTCTATCCTCTCCTCCTGCAGAAATTGGTATTTCTAGGAGTGAGGCACAGCAACAACAACAAAAAGGCATGGCAGGAGACAAATTCTACAAGGCAATAACAGAAACTGTTTAGAAGAAGGAATTCAAAATTGGTGCCCTAGAAGCTATAATTTCATGAGGAAAGCAGAGATTAAAGAAAGAAAAAAATGTAAGGGCCATCAATCAAAGAAAAAAATGTTCAGACCAGACAAAAACCAAAAAGAAATAATTGAAAGAATAAAGGAAATATTCTTTAGAAAACAAACAAACAAACAAACAAAAACCTGACTAACAAAACAAATTTGAAGTGGAGAAGAGGAAGGATGATTTTACCTATTTAACTGAGATGAGAAAAAAGAGGGGGGAAATCAATATAGATAAAGATTTTTAAAAGAACAAAAAAGAATTAATAAGCAGGAAGAAGTAATAAATGGGAATGGGAGAGATTGGAGGGTAGGGAAAGATATTCAGTGGGAATAGAATTGCCTTAAAGTAAATAACCTAAAATAACTGAAGATACAAAATGATGCCTTTACAGAGGAAGAGGGCAAAAAAAATCTAATTTAATCAAAGATAACGAAATCTTTACTACAGGAAGTAAGATAGTTAAATCCAATATAATTCTCAGACATTGATTCAATTTTAAGTTCAAACTTCTAATTTGTGTTTGAATGTTGTCTGTAGGAGGACGACTGAAAACCATTCAGGAAAATTGAATATAATTTCGAGAAACAAAAGAAGTGATTGGACTTCTGATACATTTTCCAAGAATGGTACATCATCTAGAGATCAACTCTTTTATTACTATTTGATTGGAACCACTCTCAATGGATAGTGTTTGTTTCATTCAAAAGAAGAGAGAAATCTTTAAATGAAGAGGAAACACAGTTAAATTCAATACCATTTTCCCAAAACACTGATTTCAGAGAGAGTGGGAAATTCCAGGTCATGTTATATTGCTGCCTACAGTTAGATCCCTGAAATCTTTTTATTAAAAAGTAATAATGTGAACTTTCAGAACCTAAAAGAGCAGACAATAATAAAGTATATTGTTTGAGTATAAGATATGGTCTGAAATCCAAGTAGTTTATTCTCGTACATTTTGAAATACAATAAATCATGAGGATAAATCTATTTCCATTGTAGTTAATTCTTTCAATTAGGAAACAAAATTCTTAAAAGTCCATTAAAGTTCAATAAGGACACTGATAAAATACCAAATGAATGGTTCCCAGTCATATTAGAGTAATAGCTATAGAGGAACTCTAGTCCCTATAGAGGCACTCAGTGAATAAAACACAGTCGCATATTAAAGATCAGAGACGGAACTGGAAATCTAGTATCCTCCTGAAATAAAATAAATTACCTGGAATCCACCTACTGCATTCCATTTGAGTTAAAATTATTCTCAATCAGTGGGATCACTCTATTTCAACCTAATAGTAGAACAATTCAATTTGGAATCAACATACTCAAATTCAAATGAATTCTACAAGGACTTTGATCCAATAGCCAATGGAGAGCTCCATTTCGTGACAAATTGCTGCTGACAGGAAGAAGCCTAAAGACTCTTCAGAACAAACAGAATATAATGTGCAGCAGCCCGATCACATGATCAGTAATTGGAAGAATAAAATGCATTGTCTACCAAAAACAAACAAAACCTTCATTCTCATGAAGCTCATGGGCTTTTCATTTTTTTTTTAAATTGACTACCTTCACTAAAGCCTATTGACTTAGTATTGGTGTTGAAATTAGTTTTTCATTAAAAAAGCTTATTTGATTCTTTTTTTTAAAGCATCAATGGACAGCAAATTAAGAGAGATGTTGCTAAAAGCAAATGTATTGGCTTTGAATCCTGCTTACGCTGCTTATATCTCAAAGCACAACATAGACTTTTCACCCACCATGGTAGCAAAAGTAAGCTTGATTTGACCTTAAGCCCCTGAGAAAGAGGTAGGAAGCTGAAGCAAGTTGGGGTGCAGGGATTGCTTTTTCTAGTTCTTGGTCCTGCCAGGTGAAGGAATGTATTGGTGGACTTCTCAGACTAGGTTGGTTAGAGTAAGGCATGACTGAAGTATGCATCCTTTCAAGTCAGGTTTAATATTAAACTTATTATGTCCCCAGAAGTGTGAGTGTGTGTGTGTGTGTGTGTGTGTGTGTGTGTGTGTGTGTGTGTGTGTGTGTGTTTAAGAGTAGGGGAAGCTACCATAAGTGTCTTTCTTCCTGGACTGATGGCCCAGGAAGAAGTTAAAAATTTGACACCAGGCTCAAATGAGATAATGCATACAAAGGACTTTAAAAATCCTAAAATACTAGATAAATGCTTACTTCCCCTAAAGTCCATGTTCATTTGCCCATCATGACACAAAAGTGATCTTGAATTTTCAAAGGCTGTAACCGCAGGACATAAAATCTACTGCGGTCTACCAAGTGTCTACCAAGTGTGGTCTACCAAAATGAAAAGGTTTTGAGTATGGATTTTTATACCTACCATGAAAAAACTTATCTACCTAATTTCAGAGATGTTCAATACCAGGTTGGCCTCAGGGTGGTAAATTTTTCATCCTAGATTTTATGGAAAATTAAGTAATTCATACATAGATAAATTGTCACCTGTGATCATGGAGAGTCCACCCACATAGAAGAAATCATAGAATCTAAGAAAATTGATGAGTTATATTGAATGAGATGATACTACACTTGAATAAAATGTTTGCTTGGGTAAGTGGATCCCCTATTTATTGAGTAACTTAATTCCTAAACCTAAAAAGATCTGTTAATTCCTGTTTGGTAGAAGTCATGTTACCACTCTTAAAGAAACATGAAAATCTTTGAAAACTGCCTTTTTGGTATCCAATGGCAGCCACATGTCCATATAACCTAAAATCCCCAGAGCATTAACTTGATTAAGAAGGATGAGCAGAAGCAAAACAACCTTAAACAAAAATCAATGGATGCAGGAAGTCCCGACTCATTAGAACTCTATTTAGAACTGTCTGATTGAGCTGACAGAGCTGAGAATCTGAGCTTGGGAAGTAAGAGGAGCCAAAGTTAGACATAACAGATGTTCTAGTCTACTCTCCATTCATGGGAAACTACACTTAGTGTGATTGTCTCCCGTAATAACTGTGAGATCACTGTAGAATTCGTTGAGGAAAAAACCAATAAAATAGAAGAGTAAAATACAGGGGAAAAATCTGCTTATGCAGTAGTTGGGTTTTAAATTTTAGTAGACTTTTATAAAAGGAAAGTCACTATCGTCATTACACAAGCTGAGGACTGGAATACCAACAGTATGCAACTGACATTTTAAGCCTGAAGCCTTGTAAATTATGCCTTTCTTAATCTTTTTTTTTAATTTAATATATTTAGTTTTCACCTTTTATTTTCACAGGAGTTTGAATTACAAATTTTCTCCCCATTTCTACCGTCTCCCCGCTCCAAGATGGCATATAATCTGGTTGCCCTGTTCCCCAGTCAGCCCTCCCTTCTGTCACCCACCTCCCCTCCAATTCCCTTTTCCCTTCCTTTCTTGTAGGGCAAGATAAATTTCTATGCCCCATTGCCTGTGTATCTTAT
>CM053625.1:194198105-194209332 GCA_028646595.1 Phalanger gymnotis
AAGCTGTTGTTTTCTTCAGTATATTTTGCGGTATTTTTTTGGGTCTCCTTTAGCAAGTCATTGACTTGTTTTTCATGGTTTTCTTGCATCATTCTCATTTATCTTCCCAATTTTTCCTCTACTTCTCTAACTTGCTTTTCCAAATCCTTTTCGAACTCTTCCATGGCCTGAGACCAGTTCATGTTTTTCTTGGAGGCTTTTGAAGTAGGCTCTTTGACTTTGTTGATTTCTTCTGGCTGTATGTTTTGGTCTTCTTTGTCACCAAAGAAGGATTCCAGCATCTGAGACTGAATCTGGGTGCATTTTTGCTGCCTGGCCATGTTCCCAGACAACTTACTTGACCCTTGAGTTTTTCGGTGGGGTATGACTGCTTGTAGACTAAAGAGTTCTATGTTCCAAGTTTGAGGGGATGCGCCAGCTCTGCCTCACCAGCACTCCTCTTTCCCCAAGGACCCCCAACCTGGACTAGACTTAGATCTTTAGCAGGCTCTTCACTCCTGCTCTGATCTACCACTTAATTCCTCCCACCAGGTGGGCCTGGGGCCAGAAGCTACTGCAGCTGTAGTTCTGTAGCTGCCTCACTTCCACTGCCCCTGGGGCAGTGGGTGAACCACAAACTCTATCCCACTCCCCAGCAGCTTTTCCCAGTAACCAACTCTGTTGTCTTTGGTGTTTGTGGGTTGAGAAGTCTGGTAAGTGCTGCAGCTCACTGATTCAGAGCGCTAGGGCACCCTCCACCAGGCTCCTGGTCTGGTTGGTCTGTGCCGCCCATGCTGGGCTTTGCTCTGCTCAGCTCCACTCCCCTCTGCTCCCAGCTCTGTGAGTGATAGACCTTACCCAGAGACTATCCAGGCTGTCCTGGGCTAGAGCCCTACTTCCCTCTGCCACTTTGTGGGTTCTGAAGTTCTAGAATTGGTTCAAAGCCACTTTTCATAGGTTTTTGGAGGGACTTGATGGGAAGCTTATGCTAGTCCCTGTTTTCCAGTCACCATCTAATTTGATAATCTAATTAGTGGATGAAGATGGAATTGGATTTATTGATCAACCAGTGAGAGTGAGTCTAATGAGCTTTTTAATTCTCTGGCTTAAAGGAAACTTTGATTTTGTGATTTTATAATCCTACAGAAGCTGCCATGTTGAATAAGTCCTTCCTATCATCTTGTTTACCATTATTTTCCCATAATTTCATGAAGAATATGCAAAAGAAGCATTGATTTGAGAGATTTGAGATTTCTGAGTGTTTCCATTCTGGATAAGTGGATGTTTCCTATATTTATTTTATAATGCATTGCTAGGCCCACGCAGTTGAAGTGAATAAACAAGGAAAATGATTCGAGGATTTTTTAAATTTACTTAATTATAATAAACATATGTGTACACTGCTCTTAGAGTCAAAAGATATGACTGAATATTGGCAAAGCCTCCTTATTTCCATGATTATGGGGATATTACTTAATTTGTAAGCCTCAATTTGCCCTTTTTGTGAAATGGGGATAGTAATCGTTATAGGGCTAAAGGAAAAAGTGGATATGATGATTCCGTGTAAACTCAAATCTCCATACATACTTAAGCTATCATCATCATGATAGCCATAAGGAACAGCTTAGGATTATTAAAATCACTGTACAGTTTTCCAAATGCAATCCAGTCTGCTTGATTCCTTTAATTCCATGTCAAAATAATATTCTTGCTCAAGTTACTGTCTAAATTTTGTATAGTGCTTAGTGAACTCACTGCACTGCTCATTGAACTATATGACATAATTTGGGTGACAAAAACTAACCAGCCATCTAAATTTCCTTTGGTCAGTGGTTTAGACAGTATCATCATAGTAGACATAAATTTCATTGTGGAGGTAGGTTAATATTTAAGGGCTTAATGCAATCAACTCAATATCATTTGTAGTGACAGAGTCTATCCCTGGTACAGAGCCCAAATTCAAGAAATAATGCTAGAGAGATGAGTAAAGCAAAGAGACTACCAGCTAATTTTAAAAAGTGATAATTATAGATCTAGATATGCCCACAAATCTAACCTAGAAAGAGAAAATAGTACCATAACAACTGTAATAAGTAACTCAAATTAAAATATGGATTTTCCACAAGGAATGCATGAATTCTCAGAAGAAATTAAGCAAGCAATAAAAATGATACAGCATCTTTGGAGGAAAGAATTGAAAAGGGAAGAAATAGATTAGAAAGCAAAGTGGTAAACTTTACTCATCACAAACTATTGCAAACTAGAATAGACCAAACTAAAATCAAGAGTCCATGAAGCAAGAAATTAGAACAAAATAGATTGGAAAAAATAGAAGAAACTATAAGTGATTTAATATTTTTTTCTAATGAGCAGAAAAACTATCCAGGAGGAAATTAAAGAATAATTGTAAGAGGGAAGAGAGAAAAAAGTATTCCTTCAGAATCTTCAGAACATATATTCTCTTTCACAATAAATATTCCTTTTCTCTATTTGCAAATGAATGAAGTATATACAAAGAAAATATATCAAAGTATATAAATATATAATAATATAATATAATAAATACATAAAAAGAAAGTATATGAAAAGAAAAAGATTTAACATGGTGCTTTAAAAATATTGTCCTTTAGTTCATATAGCAAAAAAATCTCTTTAATATACCAATAAGTGGTCATTCAAACTTGCTAGGAAATCTCTGATAAAAGAGAACTTCCTTCCTCCCAAGGCAGTTCATTCCACTTTAGGATGGTTCTACTTGTCAAGAAATTTTCCTTGTATCAAGTCTAAATTGACTGCTTCTAGTTCAACTGGGGACAACTAATTAAATATTATGTATGCTTTAATTAATTCCATCAATCATTTAATAATTTATTTGTTGTTTACCAGACCATATCATTACCCAAACTGTCTGAATGAATTGGACATTACTGCATAACTTTTTAGGAAGAATAAGGGGCAAGGCTCATAAAAACATCTCTATCACGAACCAATCAATGAGCTTTTGGTAAGTCCCCTTTGGGCTGCTCGTTCATATTTAGTGTCCACCTTTACCAAACTGTCACCTGTCGTTCCAAGAAGTTGTAGTGTGCACAGTGGCCACACCCTGGTCAACTATATTGGCTTGGGTTGAACCAGTTTTAGAGTAATCAATAGGCCTCAAACCTCTTGGTGAATTAGAGGAATTTATATGAATATGAATATGAAGAGTTTCCTTGGTGGAATGGGCTGATGAGAACAATTTGTTCCAATAGCCATGAAAGGCAGCTGAAGCAAGTGCTGTGTGACTTTCAGAGTTTGGTGAGGCACCAAAGATGCCAAGGTCATTCATTGCATTCTGGGTCATCAACAGTCATCTTTACTTTTGTCCTGCTACTGACCTCCAATGACTGTGCAACTCTGCCTCACTTAAATACTATTCATTTGAAAGTCATCACCCATGATATCATTGGTCTCCTTCAAAAATGAAAGATGAACAACAAGGATTGTTGGACCAGGTGGCTTCTCAGGATGCTTCCAGCTCTAAATCTAAGATCCTACAATTTTCTTGACTTCAAATGTATGCATCAGTTCTCTATATTCTGTTGCTTCCCCATGTCCTCATGAATGAGATAACACAGCTGAAATACTTGAAACTCGGAGCAATAGCAGTATCATTAGCACCTTTAGTGCAGTCTGATATCTCTTAACACATACAAACTGTATTCGCCATTCACCAAGTTCCTTAATTATTATAGTGATGCTACAGTGATTGTGAAACAAAAAGAGTTCCTTCTTAGAATTACAGGATTTCAAAGTGAGAAAGGACCTTTTTTAGAGGACATCTGGCCTAACCTCTAACTGAACAGAAATCCATTCTGCAAGATACTCAGCAAATAGTCATCCTGCCTTACTTGATTACCTCATGTGGTGATGAACCCTTCTTCTCGATAAGTGACCCATTCCAGATGGGATTAGGATGAACTTGAATGAATAAGAACAAATTCAGGAAAATCTCACACACATTGGCATTAGGCCACTTCTAACAATAAAGACAGAAGACTGAAAAAAAATGGAGAGTTTTTGAGAGAGTAGTGACCTTAAAACCTGACCTTGATTTTAATCAAATTGTTATGTGCAGAAAAATTCCATTATAAGCATTGCTTCAAAATCCAGCATACAGAACATGGGTGAGTTAAAAGCTCTTAGAATAAAAACTTAACTTTTTCCAATTATTAATTCTAAACAGTAGTATTCTTGCATTTAAATCACAAGAAAGGAAATCAAGAATAATGTGAATGATCAGAAATAAACCCAAAATATGGAAAGATTGGGGGAAATAGAAAAGTATCAGAGGCAGCAGGTAAATCTGTTAGTACTGAGTTCTCTTGGCTTATTCAAGGGAAAATAAATGATACAGATAATTTTGAGATATGATGTTGAGTCATGGATTGAGATCTGGTCTTCAAGCCATACATACTGATTGAAACTGTGAAAGTCTTTTAACAGCTCAATATTGTAAGTGGCTCTCTAAAACTATGTGTTTCAAATAAGCTGCTGACATACATTTCTGTTGACCTAGAGTCTGAAAACTCCAACTTATGGTACTTCTCTAACTGGATGTTCTGAACACATGTTAAACTCAACATATCCAAAACTGAACTTACCATCTTCTGCCCCCAAACCATCCTCTCTACCCAATTTGCCTATTATTGTTGAGAGTACCACCATGCTTGGACTAATTGTTATCTCTCTTGACATTTCTCTAACCCTTTCCCATACCCAGTCTGTTGGCAAGTTTGTCAATGGTATCTTTATCATACCTCTCACTTACTCTCTCTTCTCTCCTCTAATGCTGTCACCACTCTGGTGCACATCCTCATCATCTCATGCTTGGACTATCACAATTGTATGCTATTGATCTGCCTGCCTCAAGTCTCTCCCCACTCTAGGTCATTCTCAACCTTTCTATCAAAATGATCACACTAAATCATAAGTGTGATCATGTCACCTCTTCCCCTATTCAATAAACTCCAGTGGTCCCATTACCTCCATGGTCAAATTTTAAATACCCTGTTTGGATTTTAAAGCTACCCATGTCCCACATATGTAGTCTTTTGACATCTCACTCCTCTCCATATATACTTTGAGTCAGCCACTGTGGTCTTCTTGCTGCTCCTTATACAAGATATTCCATCTCCAGACTCTGGGCATAGCTTTTCCCCATGCCTAGAATGCTCCCACTCCTTATCTCTGTCTCCTGGTTTCCCTGGAAGTCACAGCTAAAATTCACCCTTTTAAAGGAAGTCTTTTCTTTTCTTTTTTTTAAATTCTTCTAATTACATGTAATTTTTTTAATTTTAAGTTACAAATGCTCTCCCTTCCTCCTGTCCCTCCACCTCCTTGAGAAGGTGAGTGATTTGATATTGATTACATATGTGAAGTCAAACAAAACATATTTCCATATTCCCCATGTTGCAAAATAAAATAAACAAAAAGTAAAGCAAGAAAAATAAAGTTCAAAATATGCTTCAATCTGTATTCAGAGTTCATCAGTTCTGTCTCTGGAAGTAGATACTATTTTTCATCTTAAGTCATTAGGAATTGTCTTGGATCATTGTTGTGATCAGAATAGCTAATTCTTTCCCAGTTGATCATCCTTACAATATTGCTGTGTACGATGTTCTCTTGGTTCTGTACTCTTTTCTTTCCATGAGATCATAAGTCTTCCTAGGTTTTTCTGAAACCATCCTACTCATCATTTTTCCCCTCATCATTTCTTATAACACAATAGTATTCCATCATAATCATATACCACAACCTGTTCAACCATTACCTGACTGATGAGTATCCTTTAATGTCCAATTCTGTCAGGAAGGCTTTTCTGATTTCCCTTAACTCTCGTGCCTTCCATATATTGATAATTTCCAATGCATCATCCAGTTATCCTCTTTAGCTTTTGTTTGTACATAGTTGTTTATGTGTTCTTTCTCTCAAAAGATTGAGCCTCTTTAAACCTGTGCCTGCCTTTGGCCTTTCTTTGGCCTCTCTAAAAAAAGAATGGTCATTTACAAAGGTAGTGATTATTACTCTGATTTCCTTAAAACCCAAAAGTTTGTCATTTCAGTACATTGCTTAAAGTCATCTTCAGCCTTTTGATTTGTGTATTTTCCAGAAGGACAGAGCTGCTCTAAGAAAATGGATAAACATCTGGTGTCATCGTGTGGCAAAAACCACTTGGCCAACAAAAGTTACCAGTAAGACATGAGCATTCTAAGGCCACCTCCTTCTGCTGCCACTACTACCTTTTGCACATTTTCCATTCAGCCCCAAAATGTGATAGTTGCCTCCTCCCCCACCCCAAGCATTCCAGAAATGTGGTGTTAAAACATATAGAGAAATATTTTTAGAAAAATTTAAAAAAAGACTCACTGAGATATTCCCCTACTATAAAATTCAAACACCCAAAGATAACATTAAAAACAATAACATCCTGGGGCAACTAGGTGATGCAGTGAGTAGAGCACCAGCCCTGGAGTCAGGAGGACTTGAGTTCAAATCTGACCTCAGACACTTGACACACTTCCTAGCTGTCTGTGTGACTGTGAGCAAGTCACTTAACCCCAATTTGCCTTGTCTTCTCCCCTCCAAAAAAAAGAAAAAAAAAACATCAATAACATTCAACCCTAATGTTCCAAAAGGTTTCTTTGTTTTTTCCTTTTACTTGCACTAGCATTGCTTACCACAATATTTGGTATGTACTAGGTACTTATTACATGTTTATTGATTGTGCTGTTATAGTTTCCTCACCAGGGATTTCTAAATATTAAGGAACTCATACATCCTATCCCTACTTCTGGAATAAGTAAAAAAGATTTCCTCGCCCCCATAATTTTGTACTAAAATTCTTTAAACTTGTTTTTGGGTAGGGATCTAACCTAATTGGATAAGTGTATTCAGAATCCTTGGTAACATGTATCAAACACCAATTCTGGCATTAATGAGTTATAGACTATTTCATAAGTATGTATGTGAGGTTTGCTTTTGATCTGTTTCATGGGTCATAAACATGTAATAGCTTCTGCGACGAGCCAAGTACAAAGAGCACATTATTTTTGTCTTAGTTTTGTTTGTTTTTTAATGCATTGATTTTTTTCTCTAATAAGAGATGCTTTGATGAAGGTTTTAGTCAATGTTACCCATGTATGCAAAAACTAGTTTCTAATTCTTAATCAGTGCTCTTTTTCATTAAGAGATTGCAAAAACTAACTTTTAGAAAACTTTCCAAATTAGCTCATGTGTACCACTAATCCCTGAAACTGAAAAACTTCATTTCCATTCTCTGTTTTTTACATGCATAGGAATTATGGAGTCAAAGCATCTTCAAGCTATTGCGTTGCACAACTTCATGATGTTTGTTTTAATGAAACTAGTCTCAGATTATTGAAGTTTTTCCATAACAGGAAATGAAACTAAAATCATGATATGCATTGCATTGTAATCATTAATATAGTAAAAGGAAAAGTAATTTGCTTTTCTTTCCCAAATAATCCAAACTTTGACATCTTTTATGTTCACAACAACTATCAGAAAGTTTTAGGAATAAAGGCTATAATGTATATTCTTATTTGCTAAACATTTTGACAAGGCTTTTCATGATGGTCCATCAGTCCCTCAAGGATCTGGGACCCTCTCTGCACAAACTACAGAGATCATAACCATGCCTTAATTTAGTAAAGGATGTTTGAAAACTATTGTGTCCAAGAAAATATTGCTGTGAGCCCACTCTGGTGATGAGGTTCTCAAGACTTAACTAGGTTGGTTCCTTAAACAACAGACCACTCGGGACTAGTATTCACAGTATTTCCATTTTGGTAAGCCTGCCAGGGCATGTAATCTGCAAGTCCAAATTTAAGAATCCATCATTTAAAAACCAATAAGCCAACTAGGTGGAGAGTGTGAACGATAATAGCACCTACCTCCCACAGTTGTTAAGATCAAATGAGATAATATTTGTAAAATGCTTTACACAAACTTTATGGTTTGCCATATCATTTAATATAAACGGTAGCTATCATTACTGTTATTGCTTTTTTTAATGATTTTTATAAAATTTCAGCAGATGTTGATGGCTCTCCCTACTTGATATTCTACTGTTGAGGTTTATGGAATAATTAAAACAAATGTTTTTTGACTAAAACAAATGAATGAAAAATTTTGAAATTTCTTTTCCCTAAGAAAGAAGTATCATAAGTACAGATTTCCTGCAGGTGGTATTACCAGAGTAGGTTGCATATTCATCAAATATTTTACCAAAGTTTGCTGCTTTTTTGCTAATGTGACCCATTATTAGATGTTATGGATACGCAAGTAACTGTATCTACAAGCCTAAGAGTATGTCTTTCGTATGCTCCTGACTAAAGAAGATCCACATGAGATTATTCACTCAGTATGTGGGTTGCAATATGCTAGCAATCTAACAAAGCTTTCTGCAACCCATGTGTCGGCCTTTCCACAGAATAGAGAAAAATGTACCCATTGTGCCAAAGTACTGACATATCAGTGCTAGCTGAGTGAGTGTTGATGCTGCACTTGTGAAGACTTTCCAGTACTATGAAATAATTACAGAGAAGGCTAAAAAAATGGTTGAATCAGTTTGTCTATTATTTTGTGCCTACAGAAAGCCAGTGTCAAAAAGCATCAGCTGAAGCCCACATCATTCAGCAAATTCAGTTTAAGGACACTGTACATTCACGAGGACATGTTTTGATGATGGAACAAAATAAGATGGTGATGTAATTATTTTTTTACTATAACACTGCACACACACAGACACACAGACACAGACACACACACACACACACACACACACACACACACACACACACACACACACACACTGTGATTTTACCCCTGTGGAGATTCCCTTCACCAATACATACATAATACAATCTCTTTCATAATAGAGAAAACTCTTTAGGTTTCATGGATCAAAAGCATCATTCCCTATTAGTCAACCTCATGCTTTTTCAAGTTCACTCTGGCTCCTTCAAACTTCTTTCCGCGCTATACTTGAGCAACCTTCTCATATTGAAAGTTACCTTTGTCACCATGGTGACATCTCATCCTGCCGCATTCCTTCATCCTTTCAGTATCCTTATGCTTGAAGATTGCTCCAAACTTCTAGTCTCTTCCTCTCATTGTTCATTTCCTCCTGATATCTTCATTTTAAAGAAGGGCACCCGAGTTAGCCATAATCATTCCTTCATTCCTCTCTAGGCAATTCTCCTTTTTTAGGCGGTACACTTTTTAAAAAAATTTCCCAAGTCATGAAATTTACCTTTTCTCCAACTTCCCTCAATGATCAGCTTCTTTTTACTGGTTGATAGTTTATTTTTGCTTCTACTTAGATTCTCATAGAGTAGGATAGTTCCTGATATAAAGTAAGAACTTAACAAATGCTTGGTGATTTGATTATACTGAGGAGCCTCTTGAAGCTTAACTAATCTGGACCTCAGAAAACAGATACATAATCCATTACCAGATATATATTTAAAGCTAGTCTAGCTGAGGAGAAAAGATATTGCTCTCCATTGGCATAAACTTTGAAAACATTGTCACCTTCATGCCAAGGTGAGACATCAAAAGATATATCTTTACATTGATCACTGAAAAAAAAATAAAAAAAATTGTGTTGCTTGGAAGACCAGTGAAATGTAGATCAAAAGTGGTCATTAAAATATGTTTTATTTTGTTAAATATTTGCCAGTTATATATAAAAAATTTATCATTTAAAATTTTTGAGTTCTGAATTCTCTCCCTCCATTCCACATTCCCCTTCCTTGTGAAAGCAAAAAAAGTATGTTAATTGTATACATATGAAGTCATGCAAAACATATCTCTATATTAGCCATATTGAAAAAGAAAACACAAACAAAATAAAAAATAAAAATAAAGTTTAAAAAACATGCTTCAATTTGCATCCAGAACTCATCAGTTCTCTCTCTGGAGGTGGAAATCATTTTTTTCATCATGGGTCCTATGGATATTCTGAGATTGTAGTGTTGATCAGAATAGTTAAGTCATTCACAGTTGATTATGATACAATATTGTTGTTACTGTATGCAACATTCTACTGGTTTGGCTCATTTCACTTCGCATCAGTTCATGTAAGTCTTTCCATTTTTGTTTTGTTTTGTTTTATGAAAGTATCCTGCTCATCATTTCTTATAATAAAATAGTGTTCCATCACAATCATATACCACAGATGTCCAGCCTTTCCCCGAATGGTGGACAATTCCCATGATTTCCAATTCTATGCCACCCTAAGTAGAACTGCTATAAACATTTTTGTACAAATAGATCCTTTTTCTTTTTCTTTGATCTTTTTGAGTACCACTATTGCTGGGTCAAACGGTATGCAGAGTTTTATAGCCATTTGGACATAGTTCCAAGTTGTTTGTCAGAATGGTTTGAGTAGTACAAAACTCCAACAACAGTGTATTATTCTCCAATCTTTTTCCATATCCTGTCCAATATTTGTTGTTTTCCTTCTATGTCATGTTAGCCAACAAGATAGGTGGTATTTCTGATCAGTAGTCATTCTTTTCTTAGGTTTTTTAGTTGCATGCCCAATTTAAGTCTGCTCTTTTTCTCTTTTATTGATCTATGCATTTAAAGATATAAAATTTCCCTTGAGAAATATTTTGGCTGCATTCTATAAATTTTAGAATGCTATTTCATTTTTTTCATTTCTTTTGATGAAATTTTGATTATTTCCATGATTTGTTCTTTTCCCCCATCATTCTTTAGGATTAGATTATTAAGTTTCTAATTAATTTTTAATCTATGCTTCCATGGCTTTTTATTAAATGTGATATTTATTGCATTATGTGATCTTAAAAGGGTGCATTTAATATCTTATTTTCTAATTTTGATTGTGAGGTTTTTATGCCTTAATGCTTGGACAGTTTTTGTGAAGGTGCCATGTACATCTGAGAAAGAAAAGCATACTCCTTTCTATTCCCATTCAATTTTCTCCAGAAATCTATCACATCTAACTTTTCTAAGATTTTACTCATCAAGAATAGTCATTTACACAGGGTCAAGGGAGAAAATTCAATGAAGGGGGATAGGTTAGGAAGAAGCAAAATATAGTTAGTCTTTGACAACATGAGTATTGTGGAAGGGTTATACTTAATGATACTCATGTGGCCCATGTTGAATTGCTGGACTTCTTAGGGAGCATGGGTGGGAAGGGAAGAGGGGAGAG
>CM053625.1:194209432-194236062 GCA_028646595.1 Phalanger gymnotis
AATGGGGCATAGAAATTTATCTTGCCCTACAAGAAAGGAAGGGAAAAGAGGATGGGAGGGTAGTGGGGTGACAGATGGGAGAGCAGACGGGGGAACAAGGCGACCGGAATATATGCCATCTTGGACTGGGGGGGAGGGTAGAAATGGGGAGAAAATTTATAATTCAAACTCTTGTGAAAATCAATGCTAAAAACTATGTATATTAAATAAAAATTATAAAAAAATAAAAAAGAATGGTCATTTACAAAGGTAGTGATTATTACTCTGATTTCCTTAAAACCCAAAAGTTTGTCATTTCAATACATTGCTTAAAGTCATCTTCAGCCTTTTGATTTGTGTATTTTCCAGAAGGACAGAGCTGCTCTAAGAAAATGAATAAACATCTGGTGTCATCGTGTGGCAAAAACCACTTGGCCAACAAAAGTTACCAGTAAGACATGAGCATTCTAAGGCCACCTCCTTCTGCTGCCACTACTACCTTTTGCACATTTTCCATTCAGCCCCAAAATGTGATAGTTGCCTCCTCCCCCACCCCAAGCATTCCAGAAATGTGGTGTTAAAATATATAGAGAAATATTTTTAGAAAAATTTAAAAAAAGACTCACTGAGATATTCCCCTGCTATAAAATTCAAACACCCAAAGATAACATTAAAAACAACAACATCCTGGGGCAACTAGGTGATGCAGTGAGTAGAGCACCAGCCCTGGAGTCAGGAGGACCTGAGTTCAAATCTGACCTCAGACACTTGACACACTTCCTAGCTGTCTGTGTGACTGTGGGCAAGTCACTTAACCCCATTTGCCTTGCCTTCTCCCCTCCAAAAAATGAAAAAAAAAACAACAATAACATTCAACCCTAATGTTCCAACAGGTTTCTTTGTTTTTTTTTCCTTTTACTTGCACTAGCATTGTTCAGGGAACATCCAAACAACTATTAATAACATATTGTCTTTCACTTTTCTTCCTTTTAACAAGGTTAATAAGTTAAACACTTGTTAGGCAAAGTCATTCTTACTGAATCTGAAATTATTTCAAGACTAAAAACTTATTTGGAGCATTGAAATCATTGCCATAACCATTTTTCATGCTATTTGTAGTATAAAAAGACATGGATTAGTTACCATTGGTACCAATCAATCACTGAGCATTTATTATGTGCTTATTATGTATCAAGCATGGACTACTTACTGAGTACATACAGAAGAAATACCACTGGTGGGAGTATAACCGGGGTGATGAAGGACCTTAAGATCTTGTCATGTGAGAATTGGTTGAAGGAGTTAGGGATGTTTAGAATGGAAAAAGAAAGTCTTAAGGATGATATAATCTTTCTTCTAGCACTGAAAGTGCTGTCATGTGGAAGAGGGATTAGACTGGTTTGTCCCCAGAGGGGCTAATTGGTAGAAATTATAAAGAAACAAAGTTAGGATTGATTTCAGGAAAAGACAAGCATTATTGTATAGTAGTCAGAGGTCTGGCCTTGAAGTCAGGAAGATAGAGTTTTAAGTACTATCTTTGATGTGTACTGCTTCTATGACCTTGGGAAATCAGAGCCTCTCTGTTCTAGGCAATTCTGCAAGAATATAAATTGCAGAGAAGCTATAGACCTGAGTGGTAGAGGGAATTTCCACACCCAGGAGTCCCCTATACCAATGAAATTACAGATCCACATAATGGAATACTATTGTGCTATAAGAAATGATGAATAGGCAGACTTCAGAAAAACCTGGTAAGACTCACATGAACTGATGCTCCACAAAGTGAGCGGAACCGGGAGAATATTGTAGACAGTAAAAACCACAGTGTGTGATGACTGATTTTTGATACACCTAGTCCTTCTCAGCAATGCAAGGACCTAAAACAATTCCAAAGGACTCATGATGGAAAATGCCATCCACATCCAGAAAAAGATCTACTGAGTCTGAATGCAGAGCAAAGCAGACTATTTTCTTGTTTTGTTTTGTTTTTCCTTCTCATGGTTTTTCCCATCCATTATAATTCTTCTATACAACATGACTAATGTGAAAATATGTTTAATAGGAATGTATATGTAGAGCTTATATCAGATTGCAGGCCATCTTAGGAAGGGAGGGGAGAGGAGGTGGAGAAAATTTAAAACTTATAGAAGTGAATGTTGAAAACTAAAAATAAATAAATTAACTAATAGAAAAGGGGAAAAAAAAGAAATCACAGATCCAGTCCCTGTGATACTCCTTTCAGGAAAAACAAAACAAAAAGTCCTAACAATTAGCGTTATCTATAAGTAGAATAGGCTGTCTTGGGAAGTTGTGGGATCCCTTGCAGTGGAGGTCTTAAAGCTCATACAGGATGACAGTTCATCAGGCAATTTGTAATATATATTCTTTTTCAAGTATGAGTTTGACTAAATGTCTCAGGTCCTTTCCAGTTCTCTAATTCCATGATTCCAAGATGTCCATAATGATGAGATCATGGATCCCCTGAAATATCAAGATATATTCATAGTCTAATAGACTTAAAGCTAAAAAGGACCTAGAACCCATCAAATATAGCTCCCTCTCCCATTTTACTCACAAGGAAACTGGGGCTTAGAGAGGCTGACTGATTCATTTAGGGTTATATAGCTGGTGAGTATTTGAGATAGGATTTGATCCCAGCTCTTCTGGACTCCATTTCTAGGACTTATATCCAGCACAACATGCTGCCTCTCATTCATAGGACCAAACCTTTCATCAAAAAAAGATCAAATTACAAGTCCATTTACTGAGCAGAGGCTAAAATGCTGTGTCACATGGACACATTTTGACTATTAACGTGCTAAAATAAATAATGTGCCAAATAATAGCACAATAATATGCTAAAACAAATAATGAATATGAAAATTAATACGAACCAATGGAAATTGAAACAAACAGATCTAGGAAAATGCAGCAAAATTAAAATAAAATATATTGCTAAAATAACAACCACAAAACAATCAAAACTTGATGTTGTGAAGTTATAATGATTATGTACTTCCCCAAAAGAAAGATCTAAAAGGTCTCTTCTCATTTTTTTCCAAAAGCGTGTGTGGGGAAAATAATGAAGATTGTAGAGGGTGGGGCTAGATGTACAGTACTATATAAAATACCAGACTTTTTTTTCTTTTTTTTTTTTTGAAGGAGGGAAGGAAGGGCAATTGGGATTAAGTGACTTGCCCAAGTTCACACAGGTAATAAGTGTGTCAAGTGTCTGAGGCTAGATTTGAACTCAGGTTCTCCTAACTCTAGGGCTGGTGCTCTACTCACCATGCCACCTAGCTGCCCCCAGACTTTTTCAACATGTTGGCTAGCTTTATAAAACTGCTTATTCAATGCCCCTTCTGACTCTTTTTCAATTCTTTGTCATGAAGTGGTTCCTTAGAAGAGAGGAGAGTTGTTTATTGGTAAAATGTAGGTGACATAAAAAGGAAAGATATTAATAATGATGCATTTTTTGAAGTATGCAAAGCAAAGAAAGAAACTGTGAAACTTACTGATGAATTTAAAACAGTACATAGGTCAAAAAATAAGTAATGTGGGGGTAGGCAGAGAGATTCTGCTCTTCTTTGATTTATTATAATTGATTGAAATTGCAATAGATATCTCTGATAAAGGCCTCATTTCTCAAATATATAGAGAACCGAGTGAAATTAATAAAAATACAAGTCATTTCCCAATTGATGAATGGTCAAAGGATATGAACAGTCAGTTTTCAGATGAAGAAATCAAAATTGTATATTGGCATATGAAGAAGTGCTCTAAATCACTTTTAATTAAAGAAATGCAAATTAAAACAAGTGTGAGGTACTACCTCACATGTACCTGATTGCTAATAAGATAGAAAAGGAAAGTGACAAATGTTAGAGAAGATGTGGGAAAATTAGAACACGAATGCATTGTTGGTGGAGTTGTGAATTGATCTAACCGTTCTGGAGAATAAATTGGAAATATACCCAAAGGACAAGAAAACTGTGCATACTCTTTGCTCCAGCAATACCACTACTAGGTCTCTATCCCAAAGAGATGATAAATAAAAGGGGAAAGGACATATTTATAAAAAAATTTCATAGCAGCTCTTTTTGGGGTAGGTAAGAATTGGAAACAGAAAAGATCCTCATCAATTGGGGAATGGTTGAACAAGATATGGTATATGATTGTGATGGAATATTATTGTATTATAAGAAATGACGAGCAGGATGATTCCAGAAAAACCTGGAAAGACTTACATGAATTGATGCAAAGCAAAGTGAGCAGAAACAGGACAAGGTTGTACACAGTAATAGCAATATTGTATGATGAAGACCTGCGAATTACTTAGTTATTCTCAGCAATAGAATGATCCAAGACAATCCCAAAGGACTAATGATGAAGCATACTATCCTCCAGAGACAGTACTGATAACTGTCTTAATACATACTAAAGCATGCTGTTTTTCCCTTTTTTCTTTCTTTCATTCTTTGTTTCTTTTTCTTTTAATTGGTATTCTTGTACAAAATGACTAATAAGGAAATGTTTTACATGATTTCATGTGTATAAACTATATGAAATTGTTTACTGCCTTGGGGCAGGGGGAGGAAGAGGAAAGGGATAGAATTTGGAACTCAAAACTTTAAAAAATGTTTTAAAAAATTTAACACATAATTAGGAAAAATAAAATATTATATTAAAAAAGGAAATTAGCACTATCCTAATTTCCCTATGAGACTACCCACCTTTGCCTGCACAAGTGGATATGAGAACATAGACTCATAGCAATTAAAATGACCTCAGGAATTCTAGTACATCTTCCTGTATCTCACAAATATGCTCTCAGTCAACCATAAAACAATACACATTTGCTTTGGGATGTCCCATGAATATGAGAAGAAATCAAAGATAGATCACAGTTCATGCCAGGCAGCAAATACATATTACAGGATATTATGTGCCTTCCACATACATTAATTTCTGTTAGATGTCTTGAAAATCATGAATTATCTCAGCAGGATGTGCAAACCATCTGTGACATGTCTCTGAAGCTTTCAGAGAAACTAGTGCCTTGCAACGTCCAGTTAGGCATTATCGACTGATTTTTTTAGACCTTTAACAGTATTCTATTTTTTCCTCAATTACGTATCAAGTCAATTTTTAGCATTTATTTTTACAAGATTTTGAATTCCAAAATTTCCCCATCCCTCACTAGTCCTGTTGCTAAAATGGTAGTCAACTTCATATAGGTTACACATGTGCTATGATATTAAACATATTTCTATATTAGTTGCAGTTGTGAAAGAAGAAACAGATTAAAAGGAAAAAAAATATGAAAAAGAGTAAAGTGAAAAAAAAATGTGTTTTGACCCTCATTCATAGTCCATCAGTTCTTTATATGAATGTGGATAGCATTTAACTTCCTGAGTCTTTCATACTTGTCTTGGATCATTGTGTTGCTGAGAAGAGCTGAGTCATTCATAGTTGACCATAGATAATGTTGCTGATAATGTGTACAGTGTTTTCATGGTTCTGCTCATTTCACTTTGCATCAGTCCATTCAGGTATTCTAATTTTTTTTTCTGAAATCCACCTCTTCATTTCTTATTATACAATAGTATTACATTATATCCATATATCATAGCTTGTTCAGCCATTACCCCTCAGTTTCCAATATTTTGCACCACAAAGAAGGCTGCTAGAAATATTTTTTTGCACATATAGGTTATTTCCCCTTTTTATGATCTCTTTGGGATACAGACTTAGAGAGGTATTGCTGGATTAAAGGGTATGCAGTTTGGTTGTCCTTTGGGCACACTTCCAAATTGCTCTCCAGAATGGTTGGATCAGTTCACAACTGCACCAACAGTGTATTAGCGTCCCGATTTTCCCACATCCTCTGAAACATTTAGCATTTCCCTTTTTTGTCATACTAGCTAATCTGATAGGTGTGAGGTGGTACCTCACAGTTGTTATAATTTGCATTTCTCTAATCAAAAATTATTTGGAGTACTTTTTCATATGCTTATAGATAGCTTCTATTTCTTCATCTAAAAACAGCCACTTCATATCCTTTGACCATTTATCAATTGGGAAATGGCTTGTATTCTTATAAATTTGACTCAGTTCTCTATATATTTAAGAAATGATGCCTATATCAGAGATACTTGCTATAAAGATTGTTTCCAAGCTTTCTGCTTTCCTTCTAATTTTGGTTGCATTGGGGTGTTTTGTACAAAACTTCTTTTTTTAATTTAATGTAACCAAAATTATCTATTTGACAGTTTGTAATGCTTTTCTATCTCTTGTTTGGTCATGAACCTGTAACTCACTTAACTTTTCATTTAACAAATTGGACGATATATCATTTGGTGCATATATGTTTAGTATTGACATTCCTTCATTATCTATGGTACTTTTTGGCAAGATGTAGTTTCCTTTGTTATCTTTTTAATTTGGACTATTTTTGCTTTGCTTTGTCTGAGATTAAGATTGCTACTGCTTTTTTTAACCAGATGGAGCCAAATAGATTCTGCTCCAGCCCCTTACCTTTACACTGTGTGGACCTCTTTGCTTCAAGTGTTTCTTCTAAACAACACATCGTAGGATTCTAGTTTTGGTTCTACTCTGCTATATGCTTCCATTTTATGGGAAAGTTCATCACATTCACATTCATAGTTATGACTACTAATTATGTACTTCCCTCCCTCCTATTTTTCCTCCAATTTGTCTTCTCTCTCCTTTCACCCTTTCCTTCCTTGACAGTGATTTCCTTCTGTCTACTGCCTCCCCTGGTCTGCCCTCTCTTCTGTTAGTTCCCCTTCCCTTTTCTTAATCTCCTTTCCTACTTTCTTGTAGGGTAAGATAGATTTCTATAGTCAATTGATTGTGTATATTACTCCCTTTTGGAGTCAATACTGATGAGAGTAAGGTTCAAGTGATGGCCATCATTCACCCTCCTATTTTTTCCTCCACTCTAACAGGTTCAGGTTCATTGAATCCCTTATTTTACTTTCACCTTTTCTCTTTCCCTTGGGTCTTGTTATTGGGGCCAGATCGTTTGTTCAATTCTTTTCTTCTCCTTATCAAAGTTTGAAATCTTTCTATTACATTGAGTGATCATTTCCCCCCTTGAAGTATTATGCTTAATTTCACTGAGCAGATGATTGTTGGTTATAGTCCTACCTCCTTTGCCTTCCAGAATATCATATTCCATGACCTCCATTTCTTTAATGTTGGAGCTGCTAAGTTCTGTGTAATCCTGATTGTGGCTCCCCAATATTTGAATTGCTTGTTTCTGGCCATTTGCAGTATTTTTAACTTGATCTGATAATTCAGAAGTTTGGCTATAATGTCCTTTGGAGTTTTTATTTGGGGAACTCTTCCCTGAGGTGATTGGTAGATTCTTTCAATGACTTTTTGCCCTCTGGTTCTAGGACACCAAGACAGTTTTCCTTGATAATTTCTTGAAAGATGCTGTCCAGTTCCTTCTTTTGATTATAGATTTCAGGTAGTCCAATGATTCTGACATTGTCTCTCCTGGATCCATTTTCTAGATCAGTTATTTCTCCAATGAGGTATTTTACATTTTCTTCTACTTTTTCATTCTTTTCAATTTGTTTGATTGATTCTTGATGTCTCATAGAGTCATTAGCTTCCATTTGCCCAATTCTAACTTTTACGGAGTAGTTTTCCTCAGTTAGGTTTTGTACTTCCTTTTCCATTTGGCCAATTCTGCTTCTTAAGCAATTGTTTTCTTTTTCCAAGATGTTGGCAATTTTTTCATAATTCTCTTCCATAACTCTTGTTTTTTTCCGCAATTTTTCTTTTACCTCTTTTATATGACTTTTAAGCTCCCTTTTGAGCTCTTCCAAGAAGTCTTTCTGAGCTTGAAACCACTTTCCATTTTTATTTGGGGTTTTGCTCATAGGTGTTTGACATGGTTGTTCTCTTCTGAGTTTGTGTCTTGATCTTCCCTGTCACCATAATAACTTTCTATGCTCAGACACTCTTTTTGTTGTTGTTTTTACTCACCTTTTTTGGCCTTTTTCCTTTCTTTTAAATTTGAACTCTACTGCTAGAGTGGAAGGGGCACTGTCTCAGGATTCTTATGACAGGGGTTGCAGGCCCTGGATGTTCACCTGGTGCTGCACTGATGTTTCCCTAAGCCCCAAAGGAGACCCTCACGTCTGGTGTTTTGCTGAGGGGGTGGTGTGGGTGGTGGCTGGCACTGCTGGAGGCTGTAGGTGTCTGGCAGCCTACCTGGTGCTGATCCAGCATGTTAGTGGTGACATCTGGCATGTGCTGACACTAGTGGTGTGCTTCTGCATTTCCTCAGGGCCACACTGAAGCATCTAGAGGTCTGCCTACTGGAGGCTACCTGTTTGCCTGGGGCTATGCTGAAGAATATGGCAGTTGTAGGAGTCAGAGTTTGTCTGTTCCTCTGGCTATGCTGGGGCATAGGAAGAGTCCTAGTGTGCTGTTTGCTTTATCTACTGCACTGGGGCTCAGGATCTCCCACAGGTTTGCTGAAGTTGGGTTTGATGCTGCCTTGCTAGGATGCTTCCTGTCCTGGACTGCATTCCCCTTTTATCCAAGTGAGATAGAACTTTCTTGCTGATCTTTCAAATTTCTTAGGTGAAAAAATTGTCTCTTCCAGTCTTTTTGTTGTTTCTGTGTTCCAGGGTTTGTTTTGTGGCACTATTTTATGGTTGTTTAGAGGTGAGTATTGAAAGAGTTATGACAAGTTACTGCTTATTCGGCCATCTTGGCTTGTGAAGTCCCCTCAACTGATGTTAATGTCCCTACGTGACCCTTACTCTGCTTCCTAATTTCTGGAATTATCTCCCAAATTGAGACACCAGATTGGATAATTAACTTCTCAGAAAACTCACTTCATAATGGCTGACTTTTATATACAATGCCTTAAGGTTTAGATATGTTGATTCATTTCATCCTTACAATAATACTATGAGATAGCTGCTGGTATCTCTATTTTACAGATGAGGAAACTGAGACACAGAAAAGTTAAGTGATTTGTCCAAGGTCACACAACTAAGAATCTGAAGCAAGATTTAAGTTTTGGTCTTTCTGACTTGCCTAAATGGATCTAAATCCCACATAAGCACTGCCAGAGACATCCCGGGAACTACTAAAACAACAACAGGTGTTAGGCTATTTGATGGATAGACAATGTATCTGTTAAGCCACTGTGTGGTAGGAAAAGTCATACTGGTATTAGGACCCGATTCTTCCACTTCATTGCTAAGTGGCCTTGGGCAAGTTCTTTCCTCTTTCCTTCTGTAAAAATCAGAGTACTCTATTAGGTCAGAGATTCTTAACCTTTTCTGTGTCATAGACCTCTTGGAAAGTGTGATGAAACCTATAAGAGCTTTCTCAGAAAATTTTTGTTTATAAAATAAAACACATAGGATTGCTGAGGAAATTAATTATATTTAAATACAATTGTCAAAATATTTTTTTAAATTAAGTTCTCTGGCCCCAGGTAAGAATCTCTGAACTAAATGATCTCTAAGGTCTCTTCCTCTTCTATTAACATTTCTCTTTAAAGAATCTCTCCCTGGGAATTCCCTTGCACCCAAGAAAAATGACAACTATCACAGTAGGCTGTTGACTATTTACACCTTCAAACTCTGACTTAGATTAATTTTATAAATCTTAAAAGGAAGTGATATATCTGTGGCATTTGAAACTGCTTTATAGAGTCTTTGACTACCTCCTCAGTGTTCAACTTGCAGTACAGAAGGAAAAGGATGATTGTAATTTACTGCATATGTTTATAAGCCCTCTAATGAACAAGGAGCTATTACGGCATACTTTTTAACCTGGTTAGCTATGGAAATTAACTTTTTAGTTTATCTCACATAGACAAAGAGTAATTGTTTTCCTCTTTCTCCCTTGCACCCATTCTCCAAATAAAAAGATCCTTGGAAATATTTGTGTAGGGCTTACAAAAAAATTAACAGAAAGACACAGTAGCCTGGGGAAGAATATTATCAACAAAAGCCCTTATACTCCACATAAAGTGAACTTCCTGACACTGTATAGCTGACTCAACTCAGGTGAGATAAAGGTGAGAAGAGGCAGTGTGGCGTGCGGAAAAAAAAAATCACTGAATTTAAACTTTGAAGCACATTCAAATCCTGACTTCCATTTGCTACCTATATGATGTTGAGTATATCACTTTGTCTTTATAAGCCTCAGTTTCTCTATGTATAAAATAATAGTATTTGTCTAAATGATGCCTAAAATCACTTCCAGGTCTATGATCCCATAAGTCATATGTAGTTGTCACAAACCATTTACCCAATGTAATTGATATTTCAATTTCAGTTCTCTACCAAAAAATGTCATCCTTACCCTTACTAATAAGGAAACAATTTTGATAATGACAGCTGGAGTTTGATGCTACATATACTGCAGAGTATATCATGTCCTTGAAGAGTTAGCTTTTCGTAAGGCAGGGTCACATAGCTGAGTCTTTTGGGCAGTGTTTAGGAAGAAGAAATACGTTTGATTTATTGCTCCATTTTCCCAAAACTGTACTTTCCTTTCTAATCAGATTGGTCTCTGCACTGTTCCTCAAACTCTTCATTTTAATTCTCACTTCTGAGAATTATACACTCATTCATTTGATCATGAATACAAATTTCTGTGCAGAATTTTAAAATTAGTACCAGTCTTCATAGAGCTTAGAGTCTAGTTAGAGGATAGATTACAAAAATAGACCACCACAACATAACATTTTATGCTAAAGTCAGGATACATATATAAAATATTATTTAAATAAAAAAATAAATAATATTAAATAAAATATTATTTAAACATGCATACACATACACATACCCCGCCCCATGCACTCCTTTCCTTGGTACTCAAAATATTGTCTGTTTTCATCCAATCAAAATCCTATTCCTTCCTTTGTAAGGCAGTTCAAGTTTCCTTGCAAAATTTCCAGAATTCCCCCAGCCTGCATTAAAGTTTCTCTTTTCAACCCCCAACAGCATTTTGGCCTACCCACATTGGCCAGAACTAAATTATGCTTTATCCTTCATTATATTGTTTTCTGTTGCTTCATGTGTGATTCATCTCTACAGCTAGTTTGTTACCCTCCCACAGGGCAAGGACCATAACATAGGGAAGGCAACCATTGCGTATAATGGAAAGCAGTGGATCAGGACTCCAAAGACCTAGTTCAATTCTTGCTTCTATGTCTAAATTATATGAATTTAGAAAAAGTTGCTTCACCTCTTTAGGCCAAAGTTACCCCATTTGTCAGTGCAGCAACAAGCACTTATTAAGCAATTACTACATGCCAGCCCTGGGGCAGTGAATAGAGCACTGGGCCTGGAGTCAGAAAGAACTGAGTTCAAATCTGACCTCAGATACTAGCCATGTGATGCTGGGCAAGTCACTTAATCTCTGTTTGCCTTAATCTACTGGAGAAAGAAATGGCAAACCACTCCTGTATCTTTGCCAAGAAAACCCCAGGAACAGGATGGTCCACCGGGTCATGAAAAGTCAGACGTGACTGAACAATAACAGTTACAACAATGTACCAAGCCCAGTGCTAAACTCTGGGTATACAAAGTAAGGCAAAAAACATGGTCCCTGACCTAAAGGAGCTCACATTTTAAAAGGGGAGACAATATGCAACAACTCCCTCCCTCTCTCTCTCTCTCTCTCTCTTTCTCTCTGAGATTCTATATGGAAGGTAATCTCAGAGGAAAAGCAATAACAATGGTGAGTTCTCCAGCAAAAAGGAGGGTTTGGTTTGAGTCTTGAAGGTAGATAGGGAAACTAGTAGCCAGATATGTAGAATAAAGGATTTGGAATACATGATAAAATTCAACTTAATTTCAGACAAAAATATTAAGCACTCGCTATGCACAAGGCCCTGTGATACAAAGGCAAAAAAATAAAAAATGTCCCATGAACTGAAGTCCTTTGTGGTTCTAAAGTCCTATGTTCCTATATATCTCTTTTGCATTTAATAAGTGTCCAGGAAATACTTATTGAATGGTCAATGAGGAGAGAAATCTCTGGCTAAACTTGGTGATTGACTTTCTCATAGACATTTCATTCCCATTCTTTGCAGATCTAATTCAGGGGAAGAAAAGCTAAAGAAATGGAGCCTTTGTATATACACATTTTCTCACAGACTTAAAGAGATTCTAAAACCTTCCCCTTTGTTTGGCATATAGTCAAAATAGCATCAGTATAGTCAAATTATTATCAAATGACAGGAATGCTAAGAAATTAGAGATGCAAAAAATTTATATTTTTTTTTATAATTCAGTTGTCAAATCAAGCAGTCTCAAGACCCAAGTGCTCAGAAAGTCAGCTTCATTAATATGGGAGTTTTCCTCATGGAACTACTTAGAGACATATGCTTGCCGATCTAGTGTTACAAACAGGTGATACATTAATCTCTATAAAAACAGAGAAATGTGCCTTTTTGCTGGAATAGTTTTTGAGGAAAAAAAATACATATGATATTTAATTAAGATAGTCAAGCACAGACTCAAGTATTCCTGAATTTTGGGGTAAGGGTTTGATTTTGGCCTGGTAAGGTCTTCACTGACCCATCTTGATTTAAGGAGCTGTCATATGGCTCACACTACCGACCAACCATTCCATGCACGTATGTGAATGTTCCTGGGCATTTGCTGCCCAGATGTTTGGCTGGTTTTGTATTTGTAAGAAAACTAGCTAAAGGCCTCCCCAAGGGGAAATGTCCACACTTGTTATGTAGAAAAAACAAACAGTGCTCCTTGTAACCTCATCATCAGAAAGTATTTATGGAGACTAAGCTTTGGAGAGGGACAGAGCTGTATGAAACACCACACTTCATCCTGATCTTATAGTTGGGCAACCAAATGGGAGCAAAAACATTAAACAATCTAGTCTGTCATGTTAAGCTCATATTGAAAGCAGCAAGTCTTCATTTTTCATTCCATGACTCATAATTTATGAAAAAACATCATAGCTTTGGTTTGGAACATTTCTTGGCAATCGACTTTCTCTCCTGTGATACCTTTCACAAATACCCCTGCCAAACTCACCTATTTATATTTGAGAGAAATGTTTACTCAAAAAAAATGTACCATAGATAGAAGCATATTATAATTTGTTTGTTGTCATTTTTAACTATAATTTGAAAGATCAAATAGTGTGACATATTAGAAAGAGTCCTCAGCTAGATGTCAAGAGACCTGGCTTGAAATTTAGTCCCAGTTCTAATATTAATATTCTCTGTGACCCACACAAGTCCCTTGACCTTCTTAGGGTTCTCTTTTCCTCTCTGTAAATAAGGAAGAGGTTAGACTATATTCAGCAAGCATTTATTACTAAAGTACCTCCTATGTGCAAAACACTGTGCTGGGCACACAAAGGCAAAAACCAGACAATCTCTGTCTTCAAAGAACTTCCATTCCATTGAAACACATGTACACAAATGAAATTATCATCCAAGGATTTCTAAGTGAGCTTTAAAGTCCCTTCCTACTGCTTAATTCTGTCATATTATGTGGGTATTAATTTGATTTATCTTTCCAAATCTCATGCTATCCACAAATCTTCTGCACATATCATCTCTACATATTGTAATGCCTCAGTGGATGTATGATTTCTTCAATGTAGGTATGCCCTCCAAATAATTTTAGTTCTCTTTTTCCTTCTGTTACTGTAAAACTTTTATCCATGACTTTCTGAGAGTTTGCCACACATGATCTACCCAATGTGCTAGGGATATGAGAAAGTTTTGAATAAGATGATATTTGTTAAATGGGAATGGATCTTATTACATATAGTGAGTTACATGCTGAATATCGAGAGGATTTGGTCCACATTGTCTTCTTGACTAAACAAGTAATACAAGACTTCCATGGCTTACCCTGTATTCCAAACCTAAAAGTCACATTATTATTTTCAACTATTGGTATTAACTTAAATTCTTGACTTCTGAACACAAAATCGCAAATGCCTTTACCCCTTTGAAACCTATCTCCATTAGCTTCCCTTCATTCCCTCATTAACCTGCAGACAGACTTGCCTCTACCATCACCATCTCCTTCCATCCCAGGTTTCTCTTCTTTCCCTCCCTATACTAGAATGTTCCCATTACTTGATTTCCTCTTTTCCTACAAGAACATTTCTTCTAGAAAAAAAAAAAGCTTCCAGTAGTATCAAAAAGGAGATTTGATAGAAGAAATGTAAAATGGTGTGTGTGTGTGTGTGTGTGTGTGTGTGTGTGTGTGTGTGTGTGTGTAATCATTACAGCCATGTGAAAGGAGAGGTACAAGCAATGAGAAATGAAATTTCTTAGAAGCCGAGAGGCTCTCCAACTGAGTTTAAGAGCTCACAGTGCAGTTTCTCCTTTGTCTTTTATACCCAGCCCTCAGAACAGGGTCTGACATGTAGTCAGCAATTAATAAATGCCCACTGATTGACTGATTTATGGAGATGTCTGTGAAGAAAATGTTTACCATTAAATCCAGTTATTTATTAGAATCATGTACTTTATTTTGGGAGTCATTACTATTAATGGAAATATTTCTTATGTATTGGACCATAGATTAACAACTGGATATAACTTCAGAGGTTCTGTAGTCAAATGTCTTCATTGTTCTAATGAGTAAATTGAAGTCCAGGATGGTTAAGTTATTTGCCCAATGTCACTCAAGTACTTAGAGGTAAAGCCCAAATTAGAACCCATGACTTCTACCTTCAGATCCAAGACTCTTTCCACTATACCATGCTGTCTCCCAAAGAAATTTTCTGAGTTCTACCCCAGTCTCTGTTGAGTCTATTAGTTAGCCAACTAGCTATTGAGATAGAAGATTGACAAGGGAGGAAGGGACTGGAATTCCAGAGAACTGGGATATAATCCTGGCCTTGCTATGATCAATCAATATGACCTTAGACAAGTCCTCTTAGAGTCTCAGTTTCCTTCTCTATAAAATGAAGCAGTTAGAAAAGATGATCCTTAAAATCCTTTCCTGTTCTAACATCCTATGATTCTATAATTATTGTAAGACCTTGACTCACGCTGAGAAAAAAAATAAGCTTAAACTAATTTTTTCCTAATCTGGGGCAATATGAATTATATTTGAATCCTAACTTCTGCCTGAAACAGTTTTAAAATTGATCAAAGCTCATTAAAATACTAAAAATGGATCTACCTTCTGTTATCTTATTTCTTTTAAATCTGATCGTTTAAAATAAGGGGTCAGTCTATTCTGGTCTTGGACTTCAAATCAGTGATCTTTATATCTCTCTCCTTAACTTGTCTTAAATCAAAGTCAGTGGAAAGCCACAGGAAATAAGAACACTGAGTGTTTTCCAAATCATACAGAGGAAATGATTACAACTGAGCTAATCTAACTGCTGTCTGTTTGGCTGCCCAGAATTCTGAGAAGGAACTTCTCTGAATTACTCAGAGTAATGGGAAAGTTTTGAGTCTACCTTATTCACTCATTTATTGATTTATGGGGAGGAAAAGTCCCTCTCAGAAAAATCCAAAGTCCTTACAAGGGCTAAAAATATATTCAAACTAGAGTGCATTAACCATTTATTACAAGGAGAGGAAGTATAGCTAGGTCACTGACTCAGGAAAACCTATATTGAAGTCTAACCTCTGACACATGCTGAGTGCATGACCCTGTACATGTCATAATTATGCAGTGGCCCAGGAAACTTTCCAAGATTCTTAGTTGCAGAATTATTGTTGATCTGCTTTGGAAGTTAATTTTCCTCACTAGGAATTCCCTATACCAGTGAAATTGTGTGTGTGTGTGTGTGTATGTGTGTGTGTGTGTGTGTGTATGTGTGCGTGTGTGTGTATGCATGTGCATATACATGCATGCATGCAACTCCTCATATGTTGAGAGGACCTATGGCAAAAATAGAGATATTCATATCTACACAGATGATAAAGAAATTAAGACTAAAAAAGATAGAAGATAAATGATAGATAGATAGATAGATAGATAGATAGACAGACAGACAGACAGACAGACAGACAGACAGACAGACAGACAGACAGACAGATAGATAGATAGATAGATAGATAGATAGATAGATAGATAGATAGATAGATAGATAGATAGATAGATTAAATAGATCTTCTCTTTTCCCATAACTCTTCCCTTAGGTCAGCCTGTGGTCTATCTAAACTTGTATCACAGTATGAAGAGTAATGGTGAGATAATTCTTTCCTTTCTTGTGATGTTACAGAAATGATGGTATAACCCATCATGATAGAAAAATTAGAAATGTGGGAGACTCATGGGAAAAAAAGATGAGTAGTTCTTTTGCCCATCTCAGTTTCAGATGATGCTGAGGCAGTGCCATGACTGGAGAAATGATGGGGAAAGTGCAAGGGTTGATCTGTATCATAAATTTACAGTTGGAAAGGACCTTGGCAATAATCAAATGTTTGTATCTTAATTTTCTTAAATCATCATTACTTTCTGGATTATTAGATCATATATTTAGAGCTGAAAAAAGCCTCAGAGATCATCTTAGTTCAACGACCTCATTTTACAGATGAGGTAAATGAGGATTAGAAAGGCCCAGAGAACAGACTATTACAACTCTGCTAATAAGTGCCAAATTCATTTGAAAGAGAGGAGGAGGAGGAGTAAGAAGAGGAAGAGAAGAATGAGGAGGAGGAGAAGAAGAAGAGAAAGGAAGGGAAGAAGGGAAGAACAAGGAAGAGAGGGAAGGGACGAGAGGGAGGAAGAACAAGGTTCGAATCTCAACTCCAACACTTTACTAGCTGTGTAAACAAAAATGAGTCGCTTAAGCACTCTAAGCTTCAGTTTCCTCATATGTAAAAAGGGATGATAATAATAGCATCTATCTCACAAAGTTGTTTTGAGGAACAAAGATTATGTATGTAAAGTGCTTTACAAATCTTAAATTGACATAAAAATGCAAAATAATATTATTATATTATGCTTGTTTTTTTCAGAAATTGTTTAATATATTTATCATCCATGAATTTATCTAAACTCATGAACTTACTTTGATATTTATCTTTAATTAACCCTTGTGATAACCATAAGTTTTATACATATTTTCCCCTATAGGTAACACAGTAATCCCTCTTTATTTTTATTGGTCTTATATGTATTTTTTTCATATTTCATTGGTGGTATGTAACAATAGCATTTTTTCCTGAGGATTTTGTAGTCAGAAATATCTTAAATCTTTGTGACCAATCACTTTGACCAAGTCTGAACAATTTTCCCTTTATTTTATAGATGATGAAACTGAGACCCAGAGTTCCTCTTTTCCAATATTTCATAAGTGTAACACTAACTACCATGGCCTTTACAACCTGAAGAACAAGTACATTCTATTTCACCATTGTTTCAGGCTTCTCTGGTGTTTTTAGGGGGTTTGGGGTTATTTAGGCTCTCTGCAAATGGCTCTAGCTTCACCAATGTAGTTACCCCAATTGTGCAGGTGGTCACCTATATCCCAATTCCACTTAAACATTAACACTGGATTAGATTTTACAAAGGAATATTTATTCCAAAAAGGTATAATCACAAAGATGCAAACACTTATGCCTTAACAGAGGGGACTTAGTCTTTCTCCCCTCCTTGTACCAACTTAGTCTTTGAGAGGATTTCATACCTTAGCATGGTTCCTACAGAGTACTGTTCCAAATTCCAAGTTCAAAATCCTCCTCAGGTTCAAGTCCCAAGACACTGGCAAATCAGGGCTTCCATGGTGGTCTAGCTAGCTGAAACATCCTACCTGGAATACTGGCTCCAAAGTTACCATGGCTCTAACTATTGATTAGCATCTGAAACTGAGAAGGACAAACAAAATAGAACAAGATAAACATCCCCAGGGCCTATTTCTTGGAGCTGGGATAAAAGAAAGAGCAGGAGAAATAAATCCTTTTTTCTTATTGAATCAGTTCATGGCATGGGCACTGTGGGAAAACAGTGATCTTCACTTTCTGGAAGTAGCAAGAAAGAGTGTATCCAGAAAGAGAGAGTGTTTGTCTGTCCAGTTTCGTTTTGTTTTTAAATAGCCTTTCTGTTTCCACAGAATCAAAGGAGGTTACACTTGCCTATATGGATAGGGGACACAGGATACCTCCATATTAGAATCTGGAGATACCCCAGCCATGTTACATGGGCAGAAAATAGTGAAGAAAGCTGTTATGTTGTTCATTTATTTCATGATTTAGGAGAATCTGTTCATGTTTCTTTTCTGATTATATCTTGTCACACTACAAAGGCAGTTTTTATTGGTAGTCTGTCCCCTGAGCCATTATTTTGAACACTAATTACCCTCAAAACAATTATGATTTGAGACGAAACAGGACGGGAGCTCCTAATTTCAAATCTATCAGTGATTTTACCCTTAAAGTGTCAATGCCTTGGAGTCCTGAAATACTTTTGGTTTTCAAAAGTCCACAATTAAAACATCGTTAGGATGGACCCTATCTTAAATCTTTATCTTGAATTCATTCAAAAACATTTATTAAATGCCTAATATGTACAGGATGCTGAACGTATAAAAACAAAAAATAGTCCTTTTCTTCAAGAAGCTTACAATCTATTGGGTGTGTATGAAATTTGAACAAATAAGCAATTGCAAGCTAATTTGAAGAGGGAAAGAAGACTAACGTTTCATGGGTTATCAGTAATTAACTTGGCAAGGACTGCTAGGAGTAGGACATAGGACTGGCTTCAAAGAGGGACAGAATAAAGAGAAAGGAAGGAAGGAAGGAAGGAAGGAAGGAAGGAAGGAAGGAAGGAAGGAAGGAAGGAAGGAAGGAAGGAAGAAAGGAAGGAGAGAAGAGAGAGAAAAAGGGAGGGAAGAGAGAGAAGGGAGAGGAGAGAGAGAGTGAGGGGGAGAGAGGGGAAAGATGGGGGGGGAGAGAAATTTGGGACTACTTGCCAATTTTCCTTCAAATTGATCCTCTCTGTCCTCACATAAATTGCTTACTCTCTTCATTTTTAATTTGTTGATGTGATAGATAAATCAGGTACATCTATGTCCCATATTCCAAATGTAGACCCAGCATAATTTGCATGGTCGTTTGAATTATTCATAAATTCTATCATTTCCATAGTTAAAGCTTAAAGCATATTAGGATTTTGGGGGGCATTCTGTGTTACCTCAGTTCACAGTGTTGTTGTGAGGACCAAATGACATAACATATGTAAAGCTTTATATAGGCCAATGATTATTGCTACTGTGGTTGTTGTTATGTTTCCTCATGATAAAATCATAGTATCATTGTGTCTTAGAGGAAGCCTGGCACAGTGGATAGAGCACTAGACTTAGAATCAGAAAAACCTGGGATTAGGTCCTACTTAAGACATTTATAGCAATGATATCCTGGGCAAATTTGAAACCTTTCTCAGGCTCAATTTCCCCATCTGTCAAAAGGGGATTAAAGAAGTACCTACCTCACAGGGTAATTATGAGTATTAAATTAAATCAAATATGTAAAGTGTTTTGAAAAACTTAAAGCATCATGCTACCTAAACTCAGGACATAGTCTTTCTCTCCTATTCCATTAAAACCTTGGACTCTTATCACTAGGACTCGTAGATCTGCTAGATGAGTTTGAATCGTACATCACAGAGGCCATGTGGACACTTTACTCTCCTCTTTTTCCCTTCTATAACCTCTTTGAGCATTTTCTTACCCCAAAAGAACCCAACCTCCTTGGGGGCAAAGACAGTCTTAGCTGTTTGTCTTCATATTCTCAGTTCTTAGTACAATCCCTAGAACATAGAAAGTTCTTAATAAGTGCTCTATTTATCTATTGTAGTAAGAAGGCCAAATTTATGATCTCAAAGAGAATCATACATACGTCTGAACGGTTCGGAATCACAGGATATAAGGAATTCTCTAGGTAGACAGCAGGATTAAAACATTTATTTAGGTTCCAAAGTAACAGACCCACGAACCAGCCTTCCTATTCTGATGTTTTGATCACAAACTTCCAGGCCCAATAAGTCCACCTCACAAGAGTAACCAGGAGGCCACAGAAAAGCATGATGGTATTAAACCAAATCATATTCATGCTGGTAAGAAGATTACCCACTCCCCTCAAGTCCTTGGTCAAGTCCACACACAGGTCAGCTCTGCTCCCGCTACTCCTCCTTCAGCCTTGACTTTATCTTCAGCTTCGGCTGTAGCTGTCTCTGCCACCATCACCGCCACTTCCACCACACTCTCCAAGCTGTGTCCCAGCTAGCTGATTGCTTCCTCTCTCCTTCAGCTCTTAACTGCTGTCACCAACTGCCTCACCAACTGCCTCTCCAACTGTCTCTTAGCTCTGCTCCAACCGTTCAGCAAGCTCCTCCCACCACAGGCTTTCATTGGCTCCAGTCTTAGCCACTCCCCCAAGGATCCTGGGAGGCTCACATCCACATAGGTTCCACACCCCACAGGGCTCTGGGCCTGGGGCTTAGCACTTAGCAAGATTCAACTAGATACACTAAGTTACTCAAAGAAAACAAAAACCATTTTGCTTATCAACACATCTATCTATCTTTGAAGCTGAAAGTATCTTTGGAGAGCTAACATTTTCATCTTACAATTGAGGAAACTAAGACATGGAGAAAATAATTTCCCAAGGTCACATCAATATTTAGTGATGGAAACCCATACTTTGTTTTCCTAATGCTACTACATCTGACCTATCCCACCTTGGCCCAATCACGACCAACCTACAAATAGTAATACATAGGGCTAAAGTCTTTAGGGAAAAGTCCAAAAGTGTTTCCTGGATCCTTTACAGGTTAGGACTGTTCCTTCATAGCTAAGTATGTGTATGTGTGTATATACATATGTGTGTATATATATATGTGTGTGTGTGTGTCTGTGTCTGTGTCTGTGTCTGTGTGTGTGCGTACACATATGTATATATGAGTGTGATGCATATATACATATATGCATATACATTACAAAAATACTATTTTGCTCTTTACTTACACTGAATTGAAAGACTATTCATGTCAAGTAGACATTCATGCCTATTTTTTTCTGCTCACATCCCCAGTCTTAGAAAGAAATAGCATGAAGCAATAGAAAAGATGTTTTATTGAGAAATGGGACAACTAGTTTCTCATAGTCTTGAAAGAACTATATGACTTTGTGTGAGTCACACAACTTTCTGGGCCCCATTTTTTTAATTTGGAATTTGGAGAGTTGAGCTAGATAATCCCTAGGGATTTTTTCCTCCCTGATAGCCTATTCTCAGAATTGCATTTATTTACTTATTTGTCTTTCATTTGTCTACAGAGTTATCTATTTCTGAACTTATTTATATTCTATTTTTGGTATCACATTACTTGGAAGTGGTTGATATCATGTGCAAATTTGAAGGTTTTACTTTTTTTTTTTGTTTTCCGTTTAACTTAAATTTGTTGTTTTTGTTGCTATGAGATTTTCTGTTGCAGTGCTCAGAAGCTGCTTTTGGTTACATGGACTCCTATTCATCAATGGGATTTTAATAGGAAGTAGGTTTCTGAAACACTGAGTTTTACTTTAATATCAATAAAGGTGGAAAATACAAGAATACAAAACTAGAAATACAAGGCAAGAATGTTTTCTGAGTGAAAATAAAGGCATATAGGAAAGAATTAACAAATTGCATCAAGGTCCTATGGTGACTTGAAATGTTGTTCTTTGGAACAGTTATCATTCCTATGGAATGACTGGAACTTAATGGAAAATAAATCCATTTGTTTTCCGGGGTTGAAAGTATGGGATTTAAAGTATTCTGATCTCTTTTGGCTCTTTTTGATGGCTACCATAGCTACCATTCTTACGATTGTTGTATTATTCATAGTCATACCTCTGATGACCACTACAGTTACTGCTGTCTCACCCGATTCATTGGCTACTGTGTCTACTGTAAATATGAAGACCATTTTTGTGACTGGGAAGAAGTGCTAGCTGTGGTCATATAGGAATCTGTTTACTGCTCTAAGAATGAATAACATGTTCACCACAGAAACTTTGGTATGGCTCTTATCCTGTTGATGGCATGCTGGGCTTTAGGATTTCAACAAGCTTTTGTAAAGATCTATATCCTTCATCATAGCTTCCAATCATACTCTGAATACAACTAGATTATTTTTCTTCTTTGCTAATAATTTTGTGTTGTTTGGAAAAACAGAGAGTTAGAAGATAAGGCTTTGTCACTCTGCTGAATTTCCTAATTTCACCTTTCCCTTTCTTTCATATAAAACACAATCCAGTGATTAATATTGCTTATTTTGAGTTTTTGTCCCCAATACAGATTCCTTGGTATTTGTCCAGTATGGCAGCTGGACTTTAGCTTTGCTATTTCTCTAAATTCCTTACTGTTTCAGCTCCTCTAGACCTGAGCCAATCCTCAGGAGGGGCGGTGAAGATCAGATCAGAATCAACATTTGGTCTGGGCTTCTCACCAAACACACATTAAAGCCTGTCCCTGAGGGACGTAGGTAGAGAAATGAACATAATCCTGGAAGCTCTGGAGGTATCAGAGGTCCTGGAAGGAGGTATCACCTTCCAAGTTGGGACAAGGAAGTTTTGACCTTGGAGGCCCATTTCTGCTCCATGGAGAAATAACAAAGCTTAAAGATGAAGGCAGAAAAGTATTATGGCAGAGCAAAAGCACCAGAATCTCCTCACCTTTTACCCTTTAAGGAAGTGGTTATCTAGAAAAAAAAATGTTAAGGCTAATGTTGAAATAAGTTATTTTATACCACCAAGCCTACCCCTTATCAGATATTGATGAAGGCAGTCCTGGATTCTGTGCCCAAGAATTCCAGGAAGATTAATATTCAATAGACTGCTAACTGTACTTCTAGCTCACTCCTGGCAGCTAGTGTGCAGGGAAAAATCCTACCAAAATGTGACCAGGCAAGTACCAATTCAAGTGCTACTCCCCTGACCTGACCACAGACATTGAAATTGAGGAAAAGAAAGCTCTTTTTGACAAAGACTTTGAATCGTCAAATGGTTCAATATCAGATATGGTTTTGTCAGTGGAAATAAGGTTAAGAAAGGTAAACTACCACCTGCCTTGCCATTATACGCTAAGAATCCTGCAAGTGAAATCTCCTATAGATTTGGTCTCCCTCTATTGAATGTGCAATCCTTGAGAATCTGGGACTATCTTGTCTTTTCTATTCATAGACTCACACTTGTCATAGTACTTTGCACATAGTAAGCATTTAATAAGTGTTTCCATTCTCTCATCATTCCATTTTCTAAGTCAAAATTCTTTAACAGTTCATTCTTTCCAGTTCACTTTTTGAGGTCACAGGTAGCTCAACACATTCTCAATTTATTTTCTAAGATCAGTTTGTTTGGTAATCCACTGCTAAAGATTTTCAGCTTTGAGATTTCTCCTAAACCTATAGAAATGAACTAAGAATTCAGAAAATTTTAATGAGTTAAGCACAAATTGTCATATTAGAAATTAACTTCAAGCATGCAAAGTAGGAGACCTATAACTATGATAGTAGATCCACTATAAAGTCTGCCTCCTCTAGGCATCCAATAATAGGTCATTTGCATCTTTTTTCCTTCTGGATGCATACCTCAGGCTCACTCTCCCACAGATACTTTTTCTACAGTTCACTTCCCTTATAAGGCTACACATGAGGCTCTTATTTAATGTGAACAGACTCTTATTTCTGACAAAATGCAGCAAAGCCTCATGAAAGGTGGGGACTTTTATGTAGCCTTAGAAGATTTTCAAGATGCTATGAGATAGGTGGCATTTGCTCTATTTTACAAATGAGGAAATAGGCTCTGAGACTCAGTGACTTCATATCATACAGTGAATAAGTTTTTATTGCTATCGGGTGCTCTATCCACTACTCCATTTTTCCTCTTGAGGGTTTGTTTAGATCATTTTAGTTTCTATCTTGTTACATTTAATTCACTGAGCCCCTGGAATCAATAGATAAATATATGTTCTCTTTTTTAAAAAAAATTTCTTAAAAAATCAAGAACAATTGTTTATATCTCGTTAATTGTAAGGACCAGTGTTGGTGTGGAAGGGTAGATAGCATGACATACCTGTCACCTATTCATAGAGAGGTAGGGGACTATGGACATAGAATGCTGCATATGCCATCATCTATGGTGCCTGTATCAAGTGGTTTTATGTATTTTTTTTCCCTGATTACAAAGCAAACGTCAGTGCTAAACTAGGGAATTACTATGATTTAATTACAAGAGAAACAGCAAAATTTAAAAAGAGTTTATATATGTTATGATTTTGAAAGTGAGAAAAGGTAAGGTTTTATCACCTTCGGTTACTATATGAAATTGAAAGACTCTAATAGATTTTCGGCATGTATTGTAGTCTTGAAGAATGTATCAAGAAATACTTCACATAGCTAAAGAACATAGTGGATAAAGCTCTGGGCTAGAATCAGGAAGACCTAAGTTGAAATTTTGCATCAGATACTTACTAGCTATGTGACTCTAGGTAAGTTACTTTTAAAAAACTATGCCTGCCTCAGTTTCCTCATCTGTAAAATGGCTATAATTATAGCAAATACTTTACAGAGTTCTGGTGAGAATCCAATGAAATAATACAGACAATTCTTCGCTTTACATAAGTTCATATTACTCGTATTCAACTTTACATAAAGAATTCTGAAAGATGGTATTGCTTGCTATCATCAAATACATGAGGAATAAAAAGAGAGCTGCTGGCTAAATAATTCATGATAATTTCATAAAAACTGTGTAGCCATCTACCAGTGATAAAAGCTAGGTGTAATGAGTATGGAAGGGGCAACATAATACGCACTTTATAGTTCCATGTATACTTGATCATCAACTTTACCTTTCATAATCTGTTTATTAGCATGGTACAGTATTTAATATGTCTGCATGTTAGTACACTTTATAATTTGCTTAAAGATATTGTTTCATGTATGCCATTGTTGTATAGGCTAAGTAAAATAGATGGGTAGGGGGACAGAGCAGGCACATTCTACATCAGTAGCACGCTCTTCCCCTAAATATTCTTTTTAATTTAACAGAAATTTATTTTCTCCCCCAATCTTCACTTCATTGGGGGGGGGGGGGAAGAGAAACAATTTTCTTGAAATAAATGTACATAGTACCTAAAAAATATCTAGGTCACAGCTATTTTATAGCTAGGTCAAAAGTCATTCACTGTACAATAGCTTTTCTATTTATAATTCCCAATTGCTTTCTAGAATGGTGGTATCTATTCACAGCTTCACCAGTACTATCAATTTTCCTTTTTTCCTGAAGCACCTCCAAGATTTATCCTTTACCTTTTACTGTAATCATTTTGAATATAATGGGGATAAAGTAGAATATCAAAATTAATTTAATTTGCATTACTCTAATTAGTAGCCGTTTAAAGCATTTTCTATAGCCCTTTTTTTTATAAATTTGTATCAGTTCTTTATTTTTTTTGGTGGGGGAGTGTGGGGGGGGTAGGAAATGAGACCTTTATCTGAGAAACTTGCTGCAAAGATTTTTTTTTTCTCCCCAGTTAACTGTTTCACTTCAATTTTAACATTATTAAATTTCTCTATGCAAAAACTTTTTAAAGTTTTATATAATCAAAATTATCTATTTTATCTTCTGTGGTCTTCTCTATCCCTTGTTTGGTCATGAAGTTTTCTTCTATTCATAGATCTGACAGCTAATCTTTCTCATATTTCTCTAATTTGTTTATGATGTGACCTTTTGTATCTAGGTCACATATGGATTTGGAGGTTAAATTGGGATAGGATGTTAGGTGATGGTCTAAATCTAATTTTTTCCATGCTGCTGTCCAATTTTCCCAGCAGTTCTTGTCAAAAAAAAAAAGTGAGTTCTTAACCTAGCAGCTGAGATTTTTGAGTTCATTAAATTGTAGGGTGCTAGATATATCTGTGGCATGTTGTATTCCTAATTTCTTCTACTAATTGATCTCTCTTTTTTAACCACTAACAATTTTTTTGAGATTTACCACTTTTTAGTATAGTTTGAGATTTCACAGTGCTAGGTCCCATTCAATCTCATTTCCTTTTCTTCTGTGATTCTTCATCTTTTTGCCTCCATATGCATTTCCTTATTTATTTTTGTAGTGCTGCAAAATAATTTGGTTGTTTCATTGGTGTGGCATTAATATGTAAGTTAAATTAAGTATTATTATTATTACTATCATTATTATTATATTGACTCATACTATCCAGAAGCAATTAGTATTTTTTCAATTATTTAAGTCTGTCAATTTCTTTTAAAGAGCACTTTGCAATTATATTGATATAGTTCTTCGGTGTATCTTGGTAGGTAGACTCCCAAGTATTTTATACATTCTATAGTTCTTTTAAATAGAATTTTGCTTTTTATCTCTTCTTGCTGGGTTATATTGGCATTATATAGAAATGCTCTTGATTTATAACTTATTTGTTATCCTGTAAGTTTGCTAGTTATTGTTTTAATAAATTTAATTTATTATTTAGCACTACATATATTCATTTGCAAAATGCAATATTTTTGCTTCTTTTTTGTCTTTTTTTTTACTTTATTTTTCTTTTTATTTTTAATATGTTTAGTTTTCAGCATTGATTTTCACAGGCATTTGAATTACAAATTTTCTCCCCATTTCCACCCCCCCC
>CM053625.1:194236562-194327050 GCA_028646595.1 Phalanger gymnotis
TGGGCTTAAATCTTCAGCAGGCTCTTCACTCCTGCTCTGATCAGCCACTTAATTCCTCCCACCAGGTGGGCCTGGGGCCAGAGGCAACTGCAGCTGTAGTTCTAAAGCTGCCCCGCCTCCGCTGCCCCAGGGGCGGTAGCCTCTGTCCATCCCGCAGCTTTTCCCACTAACCTTCTGTGTTGTCTTTGCTGTTTGTGGGTTGTGAGGTCTGGTACATGCCACAGCTCAGTAATTCAGCACGCTAGGGCACTCTCCGCTTGGCTCCTGATCTCATCGGTCCGCGGTCTGGTCGACCGCATGCACTGGGCTCTGCTGGGCTCAGCTCCGCTCCCCTCAGCTGGGAGCTGGGAGCTCCATGCGGGACAGACCTTACCCTGAGACCATCCATGCTGTCCTGGGCTGGAGCCCTGCTTCCCTCTGCCACTTTGTGGGTTCTGCAGTTCTAGAATTGGTTCAGAGCCATTTTTTTATAGGTTTTTGGAGGGACTTGGTGGGGAGCTCACGCCAGTTACTGCTTTCCAGCCGCCACCTTGTCCCTGCCCTGACACCTTTTTGCTTCTTCTTTAACTGTGCTTGTTTTCCAAATTTCTTTTTGCTGAATTTTCTATTCGTTGAATTTATTTTTTTTCCCTAATGTATTGTTATAGACAGGCTTTCCGGTACGGTCAAATAAAATTTGTGACAACTGACATTCTTTTTTTTTTTCACTACTGATTTTATTGAAAACATTTATCTTTGTTATGTGCAATGGTTGATCTTGGTTTGATATAGATTTTTATTTTTCGAGTAAAGGTCTATTTCTATTTTTCTAGAATTTTTAACAAAATTTGCTGACATATTTTGTCAAAAAAGTTGAATGTCTATTGATATAATTATGCTGCTTTGTTCATTTTGCATTAACATAGTTGATTAAGTTTATAATTTTTTAATATTAAATCAACCCGGAAATATTGGTATAAATCCCACCTGGGTTGAGTATATGATCCCTTTCATATGTTATTTTAGTCTCTTTGCTAATATTTTATTGGTCTATAGTTTTCTTTTTATGTTTTAATTCTATCTGGTTTACTTGTTAAAACCATCTCTGTGTCATAAAAAGAATTTGGCAGGATCTTTTGCTAATTTTGCATTTATTTAAAAATGCTGCAATTAGCTATTTTGCTTTTTAATAGATTCACTTGTGAATTTTTCTGTTGCTAGAGTTTTTCGTTTGAAAGTTAACTTACATTTATTCAAATTCTTCCTCTGAAATTGGAGTGTTTTAATTCTCTTTTCTTATTGTATTAATTTGGTTATTTTATATATATGTATAATATTAATCTATTTAATTTCATTTGTTAGGCTTATTAGTGTGTATTTGGACAAAATAGTTTCTAATAACTTTTATGTGTTTTCTATGAAATCTCTTTTTTTTTAATTTTTAAAACTGATAATATGGCTTTCCTGTTTCTTCTTTTTAATAAAACTTATTCATCAATTTTATTGTTTCAAAAACAGTGCCACATTTTATTTATAAATAAAATTTTGTGTTTTTAATTTCATTAATCTCTTCTTTGATTTTCAGAATTACAATTTTGGCATTTAATTAAGAATGTGTTAAATAATTGTCAAGTAATTTGTTGGTTTTCCAGTATTTTAGTTGCATTCACTACTTATTGACCTGTTCTTTATCCTTAAAAAAAAATAATAGTGTTTAAGGATTTAAATTCTTCCCTAACTACTTTTTTGGATGTTCCTAAAATTTTTGGAATGTTTTTTGATGCCATTATATTTAATAAATTTGTCTATAATTTCTATAATTTGTTCTTTGACTTACCGCTTCTTTAGGATTAAGTTATTTGTTCTCCAGTTGCTTTTTGATATTTTTCCCAGTGGAATTTTATCATAATTTGTATTACATTGTATTTAATGAAGATGTGTGAAATAAGTTTACTTTGTTGCATCTGTCTGTGGAGTTTTTATGTGCTAACACATGAGTTTTGTAAAGATGTAATACATAGCTAAGCAATATGTATAATTCTTTCTCCTTCCATTCAATCATCACCAGAGACTATATATATGTGTGCATCTGTATATGTGTGCATGTATATGTAAAAGTGTATATAGATATGTATGAATATGTATGTGTATATAGATATGGATAGATATGCATGTATGTATGTATTCTAAAGTCTTGTTCAGATTCTTAATTTTCCCTTGGGTTTTTTTTTTTTTGTGTAACTATCTAGAGCTCATAAGGATAAATTAAGATCCCTCCATTATAATTTTGCTTTCTATTTCTCCATGTAATTCATTTAATTTTTCTTCTTAGTATTCAGAAGTCATGTCATTGGTACATACCACATATGGTAAATATTACAGGCAATTCATTGTCTATGACTACAAGAGTCACCTCTCTGAAAGTCAAATCGATATTGCAAATGACCTTTATTACAAAGGCTTAGCTGGAATGCATCAACACTATGAAGAAAGAAACTACTCAAAAGTGAACTCAGACCAAAGATAGTTCAACACTGCCCTCCTCAAAAACCAAGACTAGCACATTAAAATGATTATAGTGTTTCATAAAAGAACTTCATTTGTGTGAAATCCAGAAATCAACTTTTTAAATCCTGCATTAAATTTATTACATGAGTAAACAGAGGCATTAGAGATAAATGAAAACAAATTCAAGATTTTATTAAGCAGAAAAAGAGAGCAAGCATAGTGTACTGGGTTGAAAATAAGTCTTACAATCAGGAAGACCTGGTTCAGGTTCAGCCTCTGATGCATACCAGTTGTGTGGACCTAGAAATCTCGATTAACTTTTCAGTAGCTCAGATAACTTCCTAAGATTATAAATAATAGGCAAATTGCTGATCATTATCAGAGAAAGAAGCTTCCATACTGGGAGTTTCATGTTTGGGTAAGATCAGAAAATCATAGGTGTAGAGTTAGAATGGATTTAATGATCATCCCATAATCTTGCAGATGAAAAATATAAGCAGAAGTAAGTTTAAATGACAACCACAATCATATAATTCATTTTCTTAGGGCACATCTAGAATATGATCTTTCTGCTACCAAAAAAACTCCAACAACAACACATTAAAGGTATTCCTTTTTAATGATATTTTATTTTTCCCTAATAAAATGTAAGTGGAATTCTTAATACTTTTTTTTTTAATTTTGAGTTCCAAATTCTCTCCTTCCCTTTGTCTCTTCCCCTGTCCTTGAGATTGTAAGCAATATGATATAGGTTATACATGTGCAATCATGCAAAACATATTTCCATATTAATCATGTTATGAAAGAAAACATAGACCAAGAAAAAAACATGAATAATGTAAAGTGAAATATAGTGAACAATTTGCATTTGGACTCCATCAGATGAAACATATTTCTAGAATAACCTAAAGAAATAAAAAGCTGTAATTATCAAAAGCTCTTTGCAGATAAAATTTTGGTTTTTTTATTATTAAATTAAACATCAAAAATAAACACAAACATTCCAATATATATGAAGTAGAACAAGAAAGAGAATTTCTAAAGAAACTGAATTTCTTTGTGGGGATTACTATCAATTGGGAAATGGCTAAACAAGTTGTGGTATGTGATTATGATGGAATTCTACTGTGCTATGAGAAATGATGAGCTCGATGATTTTAGGGGAAAAAACATGGATAAGACTTGCACAAAATAATTAAGAGTGAAATAAGCAGAAACAAGAGAACATTTTAAATAGTTACAGCAATATTGTTTTAAGAACTTTGAGCAACCAAATCATTTTGACTGTTAAAATACCCAGATTAACTACAAAGGACCTGTGAAGGAAGATGCTATCTCTGTCAAGAGAAAGAATTAATAAATAGAAGTATGTAAAGTATGGATTTGCATGTAAATGCACATATATGTATATATACATACATACACATACATACATATTTAGGTCTAATAGTAGCCATCTTGGGTGAGGAAGAAAGTTACATGATAAGTTTATCATATATTTAAAAGGAAAAGCAAGTTGTACAACATAGATTTGCTCTTTCATGCATAATCCTCTTTTTTTCTCCTTTTCTACTTTGTTATGGAAATATTTGTTTTATTTCTTAAGTTCAAATTAAAAATTGTTTAAAAAAGAACCTGAATTCAAGCTATGTCATTTTTTTCAAATAATTATTATACGTTTATATAGGAGCAGCTGGATGGAACAGTGGATAGAGTGTTAGGCCTGGAGTCAGAAAGACTCATCTTCCGGATTTCCAAGTCTGTTCTCAGACACTTACCAGCTATGTGACTGTGGGAACTTCACTTAACCCTATTTGCCTCAGTTTTCTCATTTGTAAAATTAGCTGGAGAAGGAAATAGCAAACTACTACAATACCTTTGTCAAGAAAACCCCAAATGTGGTCATGAAGAATCAGACATGACTGAAAAATGACTGAATAACAATAATACATGAATATGTATGCATGTATGTATATATGTATACATATATATATATTTACACTAATATATGCTGCATCTAATGAGGTAGTGACAAAAATACTCTATTCATTTGGGCCCCTTCTATGATCCATTTTGGTTTTTTTTTTCATTAATTAGAAAAAGTTGTATAGTTGCTCTTTTTAATATTTAAGAATGTCATAGTCTTATTGTCTGAGATAGAGAAGTGATTTGAAAATAAGTCACAATGATAAGAAAAATTTTATGAATGCTCAGACCCAACCTTATTTTTTTGAATAAAAAAGAATAAATATTCATCAATATTTTGTGATATTTTGTATCACAAAATCAAACATGAAACTCAGTGGTAAAAAAAAAATCAGCTAATATCTGAAACTGAACGTTGTAAAGTTAAGCCACATTACATAACAGAAGAGTTACATCAGGATGTAAGCCTCCCTTCCTCTCCCCTAAAAGGCTTCAGCTCTCTGCAAAGAGAAGTTATCATGTAAGTAGTCAGGGAATAGAGTACACAGTAGTCTTAAAAAGGAGACTGTTGTGAAATACTCACAATGGTCTGTCATGGCTACTTCATGGTTAGAAAAATTTGTCTAAGATAAAGCATTTTTAAAAATTGAGATCTTAATGCTAAATAATGAAATGCAGAAATTCCTGCCTTCCTGCCTTCCTTCCTTCCAAATTTTCTTATTTGAGGCATCAAACCCCAACATTAACTTATTCCCTTCAGAGTCGTCGGACAGATTCTGGCTTACTAACTTCCTGCCTAATGGATCTTTCTACACAAATTGGACTTATCAGGTTTTATTTCCCCCTAAGGGGATTATTGCTGGATTATGATCATTTATTCTTTTTCATTCTTTATCTATTATTTACACAGTGAAATATTCCTGTTTCTTCATTCTGAAAAAAAAAAGAGAAAGAAAAAAATCTTTGGTTATTTCTGGCATTAGTGGCATTTTTGTCAGATTCATAATTTTCCATTTATTGTACATTCCTGAGCCCATGTATCAGAGGAAATTTACATTGAACATACTATAAGTCATGATTTACAATGTATAATAATTGAGGTTGACATCAGTGGTGCAGGATATTTCTGCTTGATTTCAAAGTTACAAGGATGGTAGGAGAAGGGAGATTGACTTTGGAACAGGTAAAACTGCTTGGGAGTAACATATGCAACTACTCCAATATACCAAGCATGGAGGCTCCTTAGTACAGGAAAAAACAAACAAACAAGCAAAAACCTTCCCTTTCTGTCCCTTTGTTCATTTCTCTCACCAATCTTTTTTTTTTGCTTCCTTTCAGGGGAAAGACTAAAATAGTACTTCCAGTGGCTTCTTTATGAGATATGAAAGTAAATTATATATTGAATCCTCATTGATTTTCTCATGACATGCCTCTTGAAAAAGTTCTAAAGATAGTCCCCCCACCATGCAGTCCATGAGCAGTGACTAGAACCAGGGTTGAAATATTCTTCCTCCATCTCACACCTATAATTTTGACTAATATGATATAAAAGGAAAATGATAAGCATTGGAGGAGATGTGGGAAAATTGAGACACTAATGCACCATTGGTGGAGTTGTGAACTGATTCAACAATTCTGGAGAGCAATTTGGAGCTATGCCCAAAGGCTTATAAAACTCTACATACCCTTTGACCACTGTTACATATGTATGCCAAAAATGATTTTTAAAAAAGGAAAAGGACCTATTTGTACAAGGAGATATATATATATATATATACATATATATATATACATATATATATGTATATATATATATATATATATATATATACACACGTATATGTATGTATGTCTCAGCTCTTTTTGTGGTGGCAAAGAAATTGAGGGGATGCCCATAAATTGGGGAATGGCTGAAGAAGTTGTAGTATATGATTGTAATGGAATACTGTTGTGCTACAAGAGATAATTTCATAAATTTATCATAAAAAGCAGGATAATTTCATAAATTTATCATTACCTTAATGAGCTTGAAATGGCCCCATTATAGGGAAATAAGCTGGAGTCAAATTCAGTTACTGTAGATTATACAGCATCATTTACAGTATATGTATGTACATACAAATACACTATAGAATCAGGCAAGATAGAATAATAGTAGATAGATATTTTGGTCCTAAAGTCAGGAAGACCTACATTTAAATTCTGGCCTAGATCTTTACTATATGTGACCTTTGACAAGTTATTTAACCTCTCTAGTATTTCTGTGCAGGAATATAGTTTTAAAATGATGAGGGCAAGGGAGAATGATGATGGATGACCTGGATGTTACATTGGTGTCTTCATGATGTAAGGAGTAAGTAAGTAAGGTTTCCAGTGGACCCTTTTCCATGATCTTACAGGAGGTCTACATCTAGGAGCTTGAACTGTGTCCAAGCAGCCATTAAGTTTGGAGCACACCTTTGGACTGTTGTTGGGATTTAGGGAGAACTGTAGTCATGTCAACTAAGTGTGTAATAATTTTAAAAATATACTTTGTTAATTATCAATCTTCCAAATTGTTTTTTTCTTCCTTCTGATGAGGTTTAAATATCATCCTTCCCAGAGATTGTAAAAGTAGATATATTAAATTACTGAATCCTATTATAATTCGTTTTATCAATGCATGCTGATTAGATGCTTTCATGGCTTTATATTTCTTTGTGTATATAAAATAAATGTATTTCCCATCCCTGGTTTATATTGTACATTGAACACATTTTAAATTCTGCTTCGTGGTTATACTCTACATATGAACCTAAATTTACACTTAAAATAATTTTCTCCAGTGAATCAGGTTGGGTGGTCAACAAGCCAAAGCTGATGAGAAAATCAACTCTACCTTGCATCCTATTATGATCCAGGATAACAAGGCTTAAACCCTGTCTGGACCACATATATTGGCTCAGAGAAGAATATCTTAAGGAAAAGGGAAGAAAAAGTGGCCCAATACCTTGAGCCCCTAAGAAATTCTTTACTGTTTTACAGATATAAGTGACTGTTATTTGTCCTACAAAGGGGACTAATGACATTAAGAGTACAATGATTTGACTTACATGTGAATTGACCCTGAGCAAAACAGAGATGCACAAAGTTGACAGCCTCACTCTGTCCTCCAGCATCATCACAGTCTAGTGGCAAGACAAAGGTTAAAATGACTGGCAATGCCCCAGGATGCAGTGGGTGACCTTGGCCTTTCTAAACTAAGGTCTTACGTGGGCCTCAGTTTGTCCAAGGCCATGCCCATTCAACAACTAAGGGCTGGGCAAGAATTGAGGGAAAAAAAAAAGATGTTACAGTTTATCAACCCAAAGATATCAATCTGGGAGGGGAACATCCTCAGAGTTTCTGGCCAGCACAGAAAATAATTGCTATTTACACTCATTCTAAGCCAGCAAAATCTAAACATTGAGCCAAAGAGGCTTGGGCTGGGTGCATTTTTGTCCATTCAAAGAAAACCAGGATGATTTGGGTTTAAAAGCATAGTCATGGAGCTCCATTAAAAATGCAATATGCTTTTAAAAAGCCTGTTTTTCAGAGTTTTGTTTCAAGAAATCAAAATTGAAAACTATGTAGGACAAAAGGAAGAAGAGGAAGAAGAAGAAGAGGAGGAGAAGGAGGAAGCAGAAGAGGAGGAGGAGGAGAAGAAAAGGGAGAGAAAGAGGTAGAAGAAAAGGAAGAGGAGGAAGAAGAAGAAAGGGAGGAGGACTTGAGTGAGGAAGCTTTATAGATAATATAGATCCACTATACATATAAGTCAATAAACATTGGTTTAACTCCTACTATGTATCGGGCACTGTATTTAGCACTGAGAATACAGAGAACGACAAAAGACAGTCCCTGCCTTCAGGGAGCTCATAATCTATTGCAGAAGACAGTGCATAAAAATAATCCACAAAGAGAGAGAGTGGATTGATGAAGTTGAAAGGAGTGCAGCCAAGTGGGAATGTGGGAAATTATGAGCTGCCCTCCCACTTAAATGGAGGATCTGAGAGGAATTTTCCATTTTCTACCAGCCACCAGTTCCAGTTAGTGGGAGGGAGGGGTCCCAAGAGCCAGCCCGGGGTCAGACTTGATAACATCTTGAAAGATGATGAGATTCTGGAGGGCATGACAAAATCCAGAAAAATGTAGCTGGGTGGGGAATAATGATATTGACAGAGCTTTAGACGTATAGAAATAGAAATACGGATGGACAGACACTAAGAGAGATGCCCCAAAGAACACTTTTTAACAATATCACAGACCACAGAATCAGAAAGGCTGGGACTTCAATGATCTGTAGCCCAATCCAAACACAAAAAGAATCAACACCATAACATATCCAAAAAGTGATAATCCTGCCCTCTGCTTGAAGACCTCCAGGGAGAGGGAAATCACTGTCTCACAAGGCAGCCCACTCAATTTTTCAAAAGTCCCAATTTTGGGGAAGCCCTAGTTTCCCTCCCACTCACTTCATGCCTTAGTTTGTATTTTTGTAACTTCTACCAATTGTTTCTAGTTCTGCAGTCAAATAGTAAAAGTCCAATCCTTTCTCCACATAAACCCTTTAAAAATTGTAGAACTAGAGACAGGTAACCTCTTGAGCTTGCCGGAAGTCTTCTCCTAAGATAAATATGTTCACTTCCCTCAGGTGATCTTCGTACAAGGTAGACTCAGAGCCTTTGTCATCCTGGTTTTGCAACATTGAACAATCCCCTACAAATCAATTTCCTTTTTTATATTGTCTGCTTATGTTCACCATGTTTCTATTTCCCATTCAGTCTCCAATAATTTTCATTTTGGGGGGATTTTTGTGTTCAATGACTTTCATTTATATAAAATCATGGAAGAAAATATCAACACTAAAAAGATACTAAAATTATATTATTATGTAGCATTTTTATTAATTTATTTTTAGTTTTCAACATTCACTTCCATAAGATTTTGAGTTCCAAATTTTCTCTCAACTGTCCCCTCCCCTGCCCCAAAACGATGTGCATTTTGATTACCCCTTCCCCTAATTTGCCCTCCCTTTTATCACAACCATCTTCTCTTATCCCCTTCCCTTCTATTTTCCTGTAGGGCAAGATAGATTTCTATACCCCATTGCTGCATATCTTATTTCCCAGTTGCATGTAAAAACAATTTTTAACATTCATTTTTAAAACTTTTGAGTTTCAGATTCTCTCCCTTCCTCCCTCCCCATCCACCCTCATTGAGAAGGCAAGCAATTTGAGATAGGTTATACATGTGTAGCCATGTGCAATGGTAAGAAGGGTGGGACTTTTTTTTTTTTTTTGCTGTTTTCTCTTTTGGAATGCTAAGGTAATCAAGTACCTTTGAGTCTTGCATTTCAAATGTAATGGCAAGCAAGTGGGACTTTCTGCTGTTTTTTGTTTGAGTGCTTCTCAGCACTGAGGTAATCAAGTGCCTTTGATGAGTCTTGCCATTGTTTCTTTGATTGGATCAAGAGTCTTTGATGACCTGCTTAAGAAATGAGAAAGCCAGGTTCACATGGGTTTGAGTCACATGGTTGTAATGCCCTCTGACCCTGAGAAGGGTATATAATATCTGAGGTTGGCATTTTGTTTTGGGACTCTCACTCACTGGAAGGGTGTCATGTGATTTGACCAAACAAGACTCTGAGTAGCCGTTACAGAGCCCCCCAGCTTTGAAAACCCAGAAGTTGATGCTTCTCTCTCTGGTAACTGTATGTATTGCTATAGCTAGATGCCTCTCTACTGGTTTGTGTTTATTTGCTCTGTTTATATAATGTATGCTTGTAATTTCTGTTTGTATACTCTCAAGTTCAGGGTGCCGGTTTTTTCCCCTGAACTAAGTGAATGACAATTTATGTTTAATTAAAGTAAGATTGTAAACCCCTTAAAGTTGCTTTCCTTAGAAAAGTAGATCAAAGAACCTGTGCTAGCAGCCCTCCCATGTGCTGGTGTTATTGGCCTTATACCTCCACAACAATTGCAAGCAGCATTGTTGTTACATCATTCAAAATGTTTTCATAAGAAGCATGTTGTGAAAGACTATAATTCCCTCCATCCTATCCAGCATTCCATTTATCCTGTTCTCTCCTTTGACTCTGTCTCTGTTCAAAAGTGTTTGTTTCTGATTACCTCCTCCACCCTTTTGCCTTTCCTCCTATCATTCTCCCCTCTCTTATCCCCTCCCCCCTACCATTTTCCTATAGGGTAAGATAGATTTCCATACCCAGTTAAGCATGTATGTTATACCCTCCTTAAGCCGATTCTAATGAGAGCAAGGTTTACTCATTCCCTCTCATCTCCTCCCTCCTCCCCTCCACTGTAAAAGCTTTTTCTGACATCTTTTATGTGAGATAATTTACCTCATTCTACCTCTCCCTTTCTCCTTCTCCCAGTACATCCCCTCTCACCCCTAAATTTAATTTTTCATAAATCATCCCTTTCTATTCAACTCACCTGGTGCCTTCTGTCTACATACATACATACATATACATCTATATATATATATACTCGCTCCAATTACTCTAATACTGAGAAAGGTCTCATGAGTTACAAATATCATCTTTCCATGTAGGAATGTAAACAGTTCAATTTTAATAAGTCCCTTATGATTTCTCTTTCCTGTTCACCTTTTCATGCTTCTCTTGATTCTTGTATTTAAAAGTCAAATTTTCTATTCAGCTCTGGTCTTAAAAGTCCTCTATTTCATTGAATATCAATTTTTTCCCTTAAGTATTGTACTCAGTTTTGCTGGGTAGGTGATTCTTGCTTTTAATCCTAGCTTTTTTAACCTCCAGAATATCATATTCTTACCCATCTGATCCTTTAATGTAGAAGCTGCTTAATATTGTGTTATCCTGATTTTGTTTCCACAAAACTTGAATTGTTTCTTTCTGGCTGCTTGCAATATTTTCTTCTTGACTTGGGAACTGTGGAATTTGGCTATAATATTCCTAGGAGTTTTCCTTTTGGGGTCTCTTTCAGGAGGTGGATTTTTTCAATTTCTATTTTCCCCTCTGGTTCTAGAATCTCAGGGAAGTTTTCCTTGATAATTTCTTCAAAGATGATGGCTAACCTCTTTTTTTAATCATGGCCTTCAGGCAGTCCAATAATTTTCAAATGATCTCTCCTGCATCTATTTTCCAGGTCAGTTGTTTTTCCAATGAGATATTTCACAGCAAGAATAATTAGTTAAAATAGTAAGATACTACCCAGATAGAAGTCTTCTTTGATTTCTTCATTGTAAATCATATTTTCCAACATCCTCCCTCCCCAAAAGAGTTATGGAAAAAAAATAGATTTAAAATGAAACAAATTTAGCACCATTTCTATAGGAATTCATTTTTTTAATCATCAGTGGTAACGTAACTACAAAGTTTGGGCTTTAGCATATGAATTTCTAGTGTGAATATATTGAAATAGCAGTTAAGAAGTTCTGAAGACTCCATATATATATGGAGACTAATCTCATGATGGTGCTAATGTAGTTTTGAAATAATTGAGGGGTCAATTTTGAACATATGCAGAAATGTGTCTACTTGGCTACTGGGCAAAAAGCTCATATTTGGAATACTGACAGTCAGATTAATGTTTATAAATGGCCTGAAAATTTTTTGATGCTTCTAGTCCAATAAACATTTATTAAGCACTTCTTGTATACAAGCCACTGTGCTTGGTGATAAGGATTCAAAGAATGAAGCAAATTCTTTCACCAGCCTTTCAGCTAGCTATACAGATAACAGATGAGAACAGCTCAAAGGGAAGTATATATGTATGCAGAGTCTGATGTCCTAAAACAGACCTATCATAAACTTATTGCTGCATGTGGGGAAGTGCTGTTTGAATGTACGTATATCAGGGGTATAGCTGTCAAGGACTGAAGGTGGTTACATGGACTGCTACCACTCTGAAGTGGTCCAATATAATTTCTAGTGGCTTTAAACATGACAGTTTGAAAGAACCTAGAAAGCCATCTTATTCCACTAAAATTTGGGGTAAAGATCCCTTCTAAACCACACTCAGCTTCTAGTAATCATCTTGCCTTTGCTTGAACATCTCCAATGCAGGAAAAACCACTAACTCCCAAAGCAGCATTAGATAATTCTTTTAGGAGATATTTCTGCATCTCTTGTCAATATTGCCTCTTTGTAGCTTTGACTCATTGCTCCTACTTTTGTACATAGGGACACATAGGATAAGAATAATCCTTCTTCCACTTAATAATTCTTTATGTAAAGACAGTTATCTTGCCCCTCAAAGCCCTTCACCCATCCTGATTGTCCTAATCTATTGTAATGGCAAGCAAAGTGGAACTTTTTGTTGTCTTTGTTTTAGAGTGCTTCTCAGCATGAAGGCAATCAAGTGCCTTTGATTGCATCTTGCCTTTGTTTGCAGGAAGGCCCACACCCTTTTGCTAGTTAGGTCAGGAGAGGTGTGAAACCCTCAAGAGGTGTGAAGCACTCTGACCCTGAAGAAGGGTCTCTGAGGTTAGCATTTTGTTGAGGCTCACTCATTGGAAGAGTGTTGGTGTGGAGACTCTGGGTAGCCATTAAAGAGCTCCCCAGGCTTTGAAAAACCCAGATGTTGGTACCTCTCTCTCTGATAACTATGTATGTAATGTCTTAGTCAGACAGATAGAAGCCCTGTCTGCTGATTTGTGTTTATTTGCTCTATACTAGGATCACTTGTCCTAGATTTCTTAGCAGAATAAATAGTGTTTTACCAAAATGCTAATGTATCCACCAGGTTGTCATCACATTTTATCAAAACTTAAAATGATAGAAAAATACTAATAAATTTCCACAGGTCAAATAAAATCATAGCTCTAGAAGAATATTCAAGAAATCATTGAACCTGTCTTGCACCTGGTTGGAACCTTAGCTTTTTATTCCAGGAAAAGGCCAATGTTCTCACTTTGGGTGAGAGTATTTCTAATTAGAAGAAAAGCTGCAAGACCCATCAGATACAAAAAAACTACATCAAACCAACACAAAAATCCCTATTCTCCCATCACTGAAACAGCTGTGCCTCTTGGATTTCATGTAATTTACATGAGGAAGTCACACAGCTTTCTCTTTTTAATTGGATTTTGGGGGTACAGTAAGTTGCCATGACCCTTTCTTGGAGATTGTAAACTAGACCAGGTTTCATTATTGCCTTTATCACCCTCAGGATTTCATTGCTTTTCAGGGAATCATTATCATAATTGAGTTCTTTAAATTTTAAAAAATATTTTCCTTTCATCATTCTGGGTGGGAAAAATGGAGTCCATTTTTTTTAAAACACACTGTTAACAATGAACCCATTCCTATTAAACATTAAAGAAACAAACATGAAGCCATTTGAAAGAAAATAATTGTTTTCCAGTTTTTTCTCTGTCCCTCAAGGAACATTTCTTCATGAGCACCCGGTAAGTGCTCTATAATGAGGTCTGATGCTTGCCAAAATAGCTTCCATCATTCCTACCATTCAGAGATTTCATTTCTGTTATAATATATGTGGGGGCTTGTCAATGACAACACTAGTTTTTCCCCAAAATTTGTGATCAGAAAAGAAAGAGAAAGGGATTTATTGAATAGTGGTATAAAAAAGTAAAGAGACCAGAAAATGAAGCTATGTCTGCTTGTAAAAGCAGAATGGCATAATGATTGAGAATTGGCCACCAAATCTGTTTTCAGATTTACTGTTCTGCTTCTGGCACAATCTCTCTGTATTACCGTGAGCAAGTCACCTAAGATGCACCAGGAAACTAACACTATCAATTATAGAAAAGATTCCAAGCCTCCTGACACTGATAAGATTATAGGTCTTGTCCAAAAACAAAACAAAACAACATACACACCGAGATGTGGCCTATTTAATTTTAGTAATTAACAATTTAGTAAATTTTCATATCCATTCTATGTCAGGAGAATGCTAGAAAGGAATCCAGCACAGGAATTCATATAGGTCCCTTGTGTTTCATTTAGAGTAGGATATGGCTAGGATGCTGACAGAATTGGCATGAAAAGGTGTGGATCTGCACAGTTAGAGGGGAATAGATGCAACAGTGAGATCACAGATGCATTGAAGTTTTAAAGTAAATAAATAGCAAAGAACAAAAGCAAAGAATGCAGATGCAAAGATAGCATTCTGGCTAATGTATTAATTACATCATTACATTTAGTTCAGTTTTTCAGCAAAACCTCAGTTGGTTAGAGCCTGACTAACCAAATCCTCAATTCAAAAACTAGTGGGTTGGTATTTCTTTATTTATTTGTTATGTATTACCCATTTGAAGGAAAAATGTTATAAAACAATGAGCTCAAATAAGAGATTTAATGGAAAAACAAAACTTTCTGACAACATGCAGGCTTACTACTCATATATCCATAACAATCACCTGCATCATCTACATTTAAAATTATATTTTGTGATTACCAATGTGTTTTCAAGACCAATGGGAGTAGATGAAGGATATCTTGTAATTAACGAAGATAGATTAATCTTGAAAATTGTTTTGCTAAGAACAAAAAGTAGAGAGTATGAAACCAGACCAAGTTCTCTCCTCCTCCTTTTAGAAATATTAAAAAAGAATTTTAAAATTATTCTAGTTTGAACACTTTGGTTCATTATAAAGCAGAGAAACAATATGTCAAGGTGAGTATTCACTTTCTAAAATAATATAACAAGTAGCGTGTTAGGGCAGAAAACCTCTCAAACAGAGCACAGAAAGCAACAAAGTGGATATAAATAACTGCCTATTGAAACATATTTGAATCTTTAGCTGTTTAATGTTCTGAGCAGTAGCAAGAAATTTATTCATATTAATAAATATGTCTAGGTTCAAATTGGTCCAATATAAAAAAAAGGAATTTACAAGTAATATTATTCTGAAGGTCATCACGTAGATGATAGGTAGTCAGATCCCCTTAGTTATAACTAACATAAAATAGTTTTTTGAATCTATATACTGATTCATCTAATATAATTATAACTCTCATCTGAAGAGTATGTTTTCTATTTCAAGTCAATAGATCTTACCATTTTCTGAAACTACATCTTCATCTCATTTTTTAAATTGTTGATTTGTTTGGTGCATTAAGAATCACTGAACTCTCTCCCTAAGAACATCTAAGAATTTCTCTATTACCAAGGCTGGAAGAAATTCTTGATTTTTTTGTTTAAACTTTCAGGCCAATAGTAATGAATGAGAACATCATGTAAATCTGAGAATCATTTAATAAATTCTTGAGGGATTTCTGGGAGCCAAGATAGAGGAGTAAACAGGAAATTACCTGAACTCTCTCTAATCACCTCCAAACAACAACAAAAAAATAACACTCCGAAATGAATTCTGGAATGGCAGAAGAAACAAAAAGATGGAGTGAAATAATCTTCTAGCCCAAGAAACTTGGCAGGTCAGAAAGAAAGATCTGTCACACTCGAGTAAAAAGAGAGTTTACTACAGGATAGGAAGCACCCCAGCAATCCAGCAGCAGGTCCCACCTCACCAAACCAGCAGGAAGCCCTGAGCCCCAATGTAGTGCCAGGCCAGCAGGCATATGCCAACATGGGGACCTCCAAGTCCCAGGAAAATAGGTAGATGGAAGCACAGCTCCCCCCCCCACCCCCTCCCCCACCCCATGTGCCTCGACACAGCACTAAGTAAGCTACGAAATCCCTGTAGCCTCCAGCAGTGCCAGCCACCCCCAATCCCACCTCACCTTACCCCCTCAGTGCAGCACCAAGCATGAGGGTCCCCTGTAGGTCTCTGGGCAGCATCAGTAGAGCATTAGGCAAATGGGCAGGGCCTACAGCCCCGGCACATGAAGCTTGAGGCAGGGCCCATTCCACCTCAGGAGCAGAGCTCAAACTTAAAAGTAAGGAGAAAGGCTGGAAAAGATGAGCAAAAACCAAACAACAGCTATAAAGAATCTGACCATAGAAAATTATTATAAAGGGATGAACAGGACACAAACTCAGAAGAGCACACCAATGCCAAAATGCCTACAGATAAAGCCCCCAAAGAAAAATGGGAATTGGACTCAAGCCCAGAAAGAATCCAGGGAAGAGGGAGTCGCCGGCACCCGCCGGCACCCGCGCGAGGTCAGGGTGAGTGGTGTGGGTTGAGTAGGCAGCTGGCCCTGCCCCCGAGGGGTAGAAATGGCGACTCCAGGGATGGGCGGCAGGGCTCTGCCACGGTTTGCGAGGCCGTAGCTGGCCCCTTCTTCTGGCGGCCGTCCGCGCTAATGGTGATACTGGACAGGGCCGCCACCGCCATCTCTTCCTCCTCTTCCTCCTCCTCTTGGGTCAGGCCGAACCCCTCCCAGCAGCCTCCTCCTCCTGGGCTGGGCCCGTGGTGCCTCATCCCCCTCCCGGAGTCGTTCCTGTAGCCGCTGCCACAGCCTCCTCATTCATCCAGGTGCACCATGGGCGGCACAGGTTCCAAGATGTCCAACCGAGTGGTCTGCCGGAAAGCCAGTCACGGGAGTTGGTACACGGCCTCAGGTCCTCAACTGAATGCACAATTAGAAAGTTGGCTTTCACAAGTACAATCCACAAAAAGACCTGCTACAGCTATTGTTGCCCCTGCCATGCAGGATATACTTAGGGTGGGTCTTGTACTGTTCATGCTTACAAACAAGTGGATCCATCTATTACCCCGAGAATATTCATACTTGGGCCTTACCATCATGTGCCCCTATCACGATGTGCACTTTCCAGTGTGGGGAGATTTTATATATATATGTGTGTGTGTGTGTGTGTGTATATATATATATATATATATTCACCTCTGTATGACCTTCATGTAGAGAACTATGGAAGACAGGAATGTTTGAGCGTGTGTCTCTGCAGACAGAGGAAGATGAACACAGTATTGAAATGCATTTGCCTTATACTGCTAAAGCCATAGAAAGCTATAAGGATGAGTTTACCATTATTCTTGTATGTGTTGGAGTTCTGAGTGAGTCAAAAGAACAGGAATTTGGAAAACTCTTCAGGAAATATCTGGGGGATCCTAGTAATCTCTTTGTGGTTTCTTCTGCTTTGTGCCATTGGGATCAAAGCTTCCATTACAATTACTAGGATGAATCCCAGGGGGAGATTTATAGATCCATTGAACATTTAGATAAAATGGGCATGAGTATTATAGAACAACTAGACCCCATATCTTTTAGTAATTACTTGAAGACATACCATAACACTATGTGGAAGACATCCCATTGGGTTGTTACTAAATGCTATCACAGAGCTCCAGAAGAATGGAATGAATATGAGCTTTTTGTTTTTGAATTATGCCCAGTCAAGCCAGTGCAGAAACTGGCAAGACTGTTCAGTGAGTTATGCAGCTGGATCACTTACAATCCACTGAAGCTCTGAATACTCAGGGATAAGACCTGCACATACTGATTCTCTAAATGGGTTCACAGCCTAGCCTTTACACAGATACAGTTCCTGGTCTTTGGGGATACTGAAACCTCAAAATTAATAGAACTTTCTTTTTTTCTTTTCTATTGGGTGTAGTCCTTCTTTAATTTCAACTCCTTATAAAATGCTTTCTTATTTAGGACAATGGAAGAAAGGAAGGCTGGCATCAAAAAATTTTATGATTTAAAAAGGTGATGATGGATGTAAAGTCATGGTGGCAGATGGTCCTTCAAACACAACCTGTAAAGCATTTACCATATTCTAAATTTGCACTCTTTGTAGACCTGTGTACATATATTCAACTTTCAGAATAGTTTTGCAAATTTTAAACAAATAAAAAAGGGTGGAAGCTTTTTAATACTGAAAATTGCATTTATAAATGATCTGTATTAGAATATAATAAATCTCCAGTATAGTCAATTACTACCTGTGTTGTACAACAGATACCTTCTATTTTAGTTGCTCATAAAGGGCTACACAACTCAAAAAAAAAAGAATCCAGGGAAGATTTCAAAAAAAAGTTTAAATATCAAATAACAGAGGTAGAATAAAAATTGGGAAAATAAGAGTTATGTAAGAGAGCCATGAAAAAAGGGTCAACAGCTTAGAAAAAGAAAACAACTACTTAAAAAGTAGAATTGAGCAGATAGAAAAGGAGTTTAAAGAGTTAACAGAAAAAAAATTTCTTAAAGATCAGAATTGGGCAAGTAGAAGTAATAACTCTATGAGACATCAAGAATCAATCAAACAAAATTTAAAAAAATGAAAAAAATAGAAGAAAATATAAAATACCTCATTGGAAAAAGCAACTAACCTGGAAAATAGATCCAGGAAAGATAATTTAAAAATCACTGAACTACCTGAAAGCCACAATCAAAAGGACTTGGACAACACCTTTCAAGAAATTATCAAGGAAAACTGCTCAGATATCCTAGAGCCAGAGGGGAAAATAAGCATCAGAAGAATCCACAGATCATCTCAGGAAAGAGATTCCAAAATAAAAACTCCAAGGAATATTATAGCCAATTTCAAAATTATCAGGTCATAGAAAAAAATATTGCAAATGGCCAGAAAAAAAAAAAAAAACAATTCAAACTTTGAGGAGCCACAGTCAGGATTATACGAGACTCAGCAGTTGCAATGTTAAAGGATCAGAGATCATGGAATGTGATTTTTCTGGAAGGCAAGGGAGCTAGAACTACAAGCAAGTGAGATCTAAACAATTGTAAAAATATCAACTGCACATTGGTAGGCCAAGGCAATATGATAAAAATATCAATTCTGCCTAAGCTACCTTACTTATTCAATGTCATAGCAATCAAACTACAAAAAAAAAATTATAGAGCTAGAAAGAATAACAATAAAATTCATCTGAAAAAAACAAAATGTCAAGAATATGAAGAGAACTATTGAAAATATTCAAAGAAAGGCAGCTAGCCTCCAGATCTCAAACTATATTATAAAGTGGTAATAATCAAAATAAACTCATTGTGGCTAAGAAATAGAGTGGTGGATCATTTAAATAGATTAGGTACACATGATGCAATAGTAAATAACCATAGTGACCTAGAGTTTGGAAAGCCCAAAGACTCCAGCTTCTGGGATAAAAACTCATTATTTGATTTAAAAAAAAACTCCTGGGAAAATTGGGAAATAATATGGCAGAAACTGAGTATAGACCAATAATTTACAACAAATAACAAGAAAAGGCCAAAGTGAGTACATGATTTAGACATAAAGTATAAGCAATACTGTAAACATACCATAAGCAAATTAGGAATAGTTTACCTGTCAGATCATGAAAAAGGGAAAAATTCGTGAGGAAACAAGAGATAGAGAGCAATACAAAGTGTAGAATAAATAATTTCAATTATATTAAGTGAAAAAGATTTTGTACAAACACAACCAATGCATCCAAGATTAGAAGGAAAGCAGAAAGTGGGGAAAACAATTGTTACAGCAAGTGTCTCCTAAAGGCCTCATTTTTAAATATATAGAGACCTGAGTCAAATTTATAAAAATATAAGCCATTCCCCAGTTGATAAATGGTCAAAGGATATGAACAGGCAGTTTTCAGATAAAGAAATCAAAGCTATCTGTAGGTATATGAAGAAGTTCTCTAAATCACCTTTGATTAGAGAAATGCAAATCAAAATAACTCAGAGGTACCACCTCACACCTTTCAGATTGGCTAATATGACCAAAAAGGAAAACGATAAATGTCGGAGAGAATTGGGGAAAATGGGATACTAATGCACTGTTTGTGGAGCTGTGAACTGATTCACCCATTCTGGGGAACAAAAAGAGCAACTGAAGAGCAACCAAACTGCATATACTCTTTAATCAAGCAATATCACTATTAGGTCTGTATCCCAAAAAGGTCATAAAAAGGGAAAAAGGACCTATATGCACAAAAATATTGATAGCAGCTCTTTTTGTTGTGGCAAAAAAAAGGAAATTGAAGGACTACCCATCCATTGGGAAATGGCTGAATAAATGGTGGCATATGAATATAATGGAATACATTAATAAGAATAACACAATAAGAAATGGTGAGCAGGTAAATCTCAGAAAAGTTTGGAAAGATTTGTATGAACTGATGCAAAGTGAAATGAGCAGAATCAAGAAACCATTGCACACAATAACAGCAACATTGTATGATGATCAACTATGAATTACTTAATTCTTCTAAGCAATATATTGACCCAAAACAATTAAAAAGGAATCATGATGAAAGTGCTATCTACATCCAAAGAAAGAAGTTATGAAGTGTGAATACACATCAGAGCATACTATTTTCACTTTATTTTTTTGTGTTTTCTTTTTCCTTTTGGTCTGTTATTTCTTTAACAACATGACTCATAGAAATATGTTTTCATTACTGCACATATATAATCTATGTCAAATTGCCCACTGTTTCAGGAAGAGGGGAAGGGAGGGAGAAAAATATGAAACTTAAATTTTTGTAAAAACTGAATGTAAAAAATGTCTTTATATATAATTAGAAAAATAAAATGCTATTAAAAAAGGAATCTAGACTACAATAGACTGAACAATGAGAGTAAGAATGGAAAATTTTTTCTCACAAAAAAAGGCATATAAGCAAGAGCTTTTTGCAGTGGAATGTAAAATGGTGGGGGGCAGGCAATGTTTGAAACTCACTCTCATATGAATTGGTTCAAAGAGGGAAGAATATACACTCACACTTAATTGGATATAGAAATCTATGTTACTCAGCAGGGAATTAGGAGAGGAAGGTGATAAGAGAAGATAGGGCTGGGAAATGTGTAACAACAATGCTACCTGCAGCTGCTGTGGGGATGTAAGATCAATAACACCAGCACACAGCATGGCTGCTAGCACAGGTTCTTTGATCTGCTTTTCTAAAGGAAAGCAACTTAAAAGGGGTCAACAATCTTACTTTAATCAAATAATATATATATATATGTGTGTGTGTGTGTATATATATATATATATTATACATGTACATATGTATATATATATAAAATCATTCACTTAATTCAGGGGAAAAGTCAGCACCCTGAACTTGAGAGAAAATACAAAGAGAAATTATAAGCAGAAATTATATGTACAGAGCAAATGCAAACAGCAAAGACCAACAGGCAGGGTTTCCAACTGTCTGACCAAGAGCAATACATACATAGTTACCAGAGAGATAAGCATCAACATCTGGGTTTTTCAAAGCCGGGGGGCTCCTTAAAGGCTACCTAGAGTCTCATCGGGCTAATTCACATGAACTCTTGCAATGAGTGAGCCCCAAAGCAAAATGCTAACCTCATAGTGTATATACCCTTCTTCAGGGCCAGAGGGCATCACAACCCTCGTGACCCAGGCTCATGTGACTCAGGCTTCCATGTGACTCAGGTTCAAAGTGGATCACATATGCCTATTAAGGGGCAGGGAAGATCTTCAAATTATATTTACATTATAGAATGATAAAATGGAGGGTAGATTGAAGGAGAAAGTGGTCAGAAGGAAAATGTGAAACAATACCAATATAACAAATTATTGCCAGTCTAACGAACCAATGCATCGACAAGCATTTATTAAGTTCTCAGTACATTCTCAACACTGTAATAAGTGTTAGGGATACAAATATAAGAAAAAAATAAAGTTAGCCTCTGAACTCAAGGAATTTATATTCTAATTGGGGAAGACAAATACAAAAAAGGGAGTTGTAAAATGAAGGTGATGTAGAAGGTATGTGGTTTAAGTTTAGAAAAGTGGAAGCAGAGCCTGGAAAGGAAATGAAGGACAGCTGACCTGTGCCCTTCCACAAATGGATATTCTTTCGAGTAACTCACGAATGGTAGAAGGGAGCCATTGGGGGAGGATGGAGTTCCTGGGTGAGAAGCCCACAGGCACTGAATAAATTTCCAGGGTGAAAAAGCTGCTAAGGCATCATGGCAAAATTCAGAGTCACAAGAAGACCTGGAGAAGAAATAAAAGTTATTAACATTCACTCAGTTTAATGCATCTTTAAATCACCCATATAGAAAAACACTCTATTAATCTACCAGTCTTCGGTATTCTATGCTGATAGAATATCAGATCTCTCTTTATATCTTCCTCTCTTTGGAAGTCTTTGGAACAACAAGCATCCCCCAAGAAACTATGGTGTAAATTCCACTCTTTTATACATGGACACATCAAGACCTCAGCATTCTTTCAACCAATTAAAAGTCACATCTCATTCTGAAAAAATGCCAGAATATTACCATGCCCTAAGCATGCTTGCATTTTTTTTACAACTTACTGTAATTTCAAGGTTTTGGAGGCTTCATTTATCTTGCAGTAGTGGCAGCTAGGCGATTTAGTGGAAAGGTTTTTGAACTTGTAGTAAAAAAGACCTGAGTTCAATCTGCCTTAGACACTTACTAGCTATGTGAATCCAGGCAAGTCTCATAACCACTGTCTGGCTGAGTTTGCTCATCTGTAAAATGAGGACAATAAAAGTATCTCTATAACAGAGTTCTTTTGAGGATCTAATGAGATAGATATGTATAAAGTACCTTGCAAACCTTAAGAATTTATACAAATACTTGACATTAATGTTATTATCATGATTCATGATATTTTTAATCATAATAAAATACCAATTAACATATCATTGCAGTTCCCAATTTGACTTTAAACCAACCAGACAAAATAGACATGCAATACTAAAAAGTGTAATCATAGACCAGGTTCAAACTTTATATGAGCCAGGTTGGTCAGAAAAGAAGGGGGAAAAAGTTTGTCCTTCATTCTGAATAGTACAGTAAGATGTAAACTTGTGTAAAGGAGGAGAGTGTTTTGTCCTTCTTTTAATTATAATAATGATTCCTCATGGGATGTGGAACTTCCAGATAGCTGCACATGAGAAAAGGAATGAATGTGGTCACAGAGGTACAGTAATCCTAACAACCTTGAACCTGTTACTGTTTATTACTGCATTGAGCCAGAAAGACTCTCTCCATCTCCTTATGAGATCATCGTAGGTATGTATTTCCTGAGAGCGGAGTAACTAAGGAAATAAATAAGATTAGAAAAGAAGGGAGACCCTCACGAGAATATAAAAAAAAAAAACACGATTGTGTTTATGTGTGTGTGAGTATGTATATAATAAACACATATACACATAAGCATTGGGTATTATAAAAATATAAAAATATTCAAATATGTTAATAGGCAATCTATAACAATCTGAGCAAAAAAAAGTTATCCAACGAATATAGAACTCCGTAGCTGCTGGAGATAAGTAGCCAATACTTCTCAATATTTTTTTAAATATGCTTATTTGTGCAAAACCATATTGCCTTGGATGAACTATTATCTTAGCTCTACTTTTAAGGATCTGCCCAAAATGGAATAACCCTGTTGGCAATATAAACAAAGGCTACGTCCAGGATGTGGGGGTGTTAGTGGGAAAGGTGAAGAAAAGATATTTTGCATCAATATGGAAATAGGGATATAGGGGAAGGGAACTAGATCTCTGGATCCAAACTTAAATATAAAATTCAGCTATATACCTGCTGAGTAATTCTAGACAAATCATTTTCTCTCCTTGATATTCATTTTACTCATTTGTAAAACAAAGTCTTTGGAGTAGAACATCAGTTCTTAAACATTTTGGCTTCATGACACCTTTACACTATTAAAAATCATTGAAGACTCCAAAGAGCTCTTGTTTACATGAGTTATACCTGTTGACATATACCGTATTAGAACTTAAAATGTCTTAGTATTATTATGTGAAATTAGTTTTGACTTTGTAGACCCTCTAGAAGAGTCACGGAGGTCCCCAGAGAGTCATAATTTGAGAAATATTGGATTAAAGGTCCTCTAAGGTCCCATTCGGCTATTGATATTTCACGTAAATGCAAATGTAAACCAAAGAATAATATCACAATATTTCAGTTTTTATATTTATGTGGCATTTTACAAAATAAATGGTGCATATGATGCAAGGTAGATAAAATGAAAGTATCACTATCTACATTTTACATTTAAGGAAACTGAGGCTTGGAGAGATAAATTGCCCTGATACAGTGAGGTAGTTTTTAGAGAGTTCCAGATTAAAACCCAGATAACTGAGTTCTAAAGCCAATGTTCTTTCTGCTATACTGCATTTCCAGTTCAAAAAAAAAAAAAAAACTCCAGAACACTTCATCTAAATAAGATAAAGAGTTCAGATTTTTGGAGTACAACAATTCACTGCTTCTTTGAAGTAACCATTTTGGACCCCACTAGAAAAATAAATTTTATTTTGAACCATAGCCGTGTATACTAAAATCTTTGGTGGTCAAGATAGGTAACTTAGACCTTGCTTCAAGCCATAGGCCATGTGTTTAGGAAGCAAATTGCTCTGAAGAGTTAGTGCATATTGATTATTGAAATTTTTTTAATGTTAAGATAAATTTATAGATTGCAAGTCCTCAAAGAAAACAATCATTTAACTAAACTCAGATTAGAAATGTAGTTTAGTACTCAGTATGAGTTTCCTTTATAGTTTCTTCATTCACTGTCATGAAGGGTGACCATGACCTCTGCCATCACATTCCTTAGTGTAATTAGAGGTAGTTGTAGTACAGGCAAAAAAAAAAAGAGTATCAGATTTTGTTTAATTACCCTCCCCATAGTGGGGAGGGGAGAGATTTAGAATTCAAAAGACTGAGTTTGACTCCACCTCTGCCATTTTCATTCAAGTGTTTGACCCTGAACAAATTACTTTGTTTCTATGGACCTACATCTACATCTATAAAAGGAGGATGTTAGATAAGATAATCTCTAAAATTTCTTTTAGTTCTAATCCTAAATTATGATTATTAGACACCAAGTTATTGTCTGATAGATGGGAGCCTAATCTAATAAAGTAATGTACGTGATAAATTAATCTCTTTCTAAAGACTAGCCTTAATTCTAAGCAGCAAGATGATGACTAGATTCTGACAAGCAACACTAATTTACAACCTTTTTTATTAGTTGTGCTTAAAAAATAGATTGTTTCACACAAGATTGAATTCAGATCCAACCATGATGTAAATACTGCTGGCCATAGTGTTAGAAAGCTAACATCAATCTACATTAAAAGAAAAGAAAAGATAAGGAAATTTGCTTCATTCATGAGTCAGTTTGGAGAGGAGAAGGGAAAGTACAAACTACATGGTACACTAAGATGAACTGGGAAATATTTGATCATCTTCACCTTCATAACAACTTGTTTAGTCTTTTGTCCAAATAACTAACACAGTGCCTTTAAAATATTGCTTATTAATTTTTTGTTGAATTGACTTAATTGTTCATATCTAAAAGCTGAATTAACTAAAACACAATTAACATTTTAAAAAAAAATCCACAAAAGAAAATATACATTTGGTATTGAAGAGAATACAAAGATAAAGAAGACATGTAATATAGTTGAATGACTTCCCAGTGGTCCTTGCTGGGATGTACTGTGTTTTCTAAGCAGTTTCATTCTGTGAATATCTTGTTCCAAACTTAATAGGTATAGCTCTTTTAAATTTGAAAAAAAAGCCTAGTACATTCTATTTGGAGCTGAAAAAGCCCTTGGATGGAATCTAATCCATGTTATTTAATAAAAATAAAATATTTATATTTATCTTCCTATTGGGGAGCTAACTTACAATTTCATTCAGGTTTAGAAGTTCTCAGGTGAAGAAATCCTTACCAAGTCAAATTAGGAATTTTATAGCAACTGGTAGTTTTAGATAATTGCCAGGCACACTGAGTAGTTAATTGGCATTTCCAGAGTCACACAGAGGCAAGGCTTGAAATCAAATATTACTGATTTCAAGGGCATCTCTCTATCCACACTACATCTTCATAATTAACATGGGAAAAAAGAGCTTGCTTAGCAAGAACACTTGTGAAATGGGGAAAAAGAGTGTTTGAACAATTGAAATTACTGGTTAAGTGAGACTTAAGCAGAAAACCCTTCTCATTACAGCCCATGCTGTTGAAAATCTTTCTAAAATTATTTAGTCTTATCTCTCCTTTTCAAATACATCGTATCTTTAGTGAGTGAGGATGGACCACGAAGGCCTCAAGGATAGATTATTAAAAATCAATCCTGATTGTAAAAAAATGTAGATTGGACTGAATCTATGATAAAGACATAAGATATTATGGATATATTTTAAAAAGGAAATTAACATTATGGAAACTCTTTGAGGGAAGAAAGTGTTTTTTTTTCCTTGTGTCTTTGAATCCCAAGCACCTCCTAGATGTTGCCTTGCACACATCCACGTGGAAATTTAATGCTTTATGAATTATTAGTATCCCTCTACTATATTCTAATATCCATAAGGATGAGAATATGACTTACTTATGTTTTTATATACCACAGGGAGAAAATATAACTTATTTATCTTTATATATACCACAGCGATTACCTGAAGAAATAAAAGTTTGATGAATGGAATTGAATATTATATTCCTAAAGTGAGCTCGTTTTGTTGTAATTTGCATCTTTCTTCTAGAAAATGAACAGACAAAATAACTGGTTAATTGAAGATTCTGATCAATTGCCTTATGAGGCTTTTATGTACATTAGTGTACTGATAACAATAAGCTTATATTCCTATGGTGTTTATGGTTGTCATAGTGCTTAACATATTTTGTGATTTCTAATTTCATCCACATGGGCAGTGTCTTCACTGATGCTGATTATATCCATTCTATGAAATAAACAATGATGTCTATGAACCACTTGGGCTTAATCAAAAGAAACAGTCAAATATCTGATCAGAAAACTCTTTAAAGTTCACAGTATTAGTACTTGAATAAGAAGCATATAGCACATTGTTAGATGGGTACTTTCTATCTCCCATTCCTGTGCCCTTGTACTTCCTCTCCTGTCTGGGTGACATGTACTCCCCTTCACTGTCTTCTCTCAGAATCTCTATTTTTTCTTTATCTCAAGCACAACCTTCTACTTGAATTCTTTCCTGATTCCTCAGCTTTCCCCCAAATCATCTCATTACTTGATAAACAGATCTATTTTGTATATAACAGTACACGTTTTTCAACCCCAATAGAAAGCTCTTTCAGGGATTTTGTCTTTGTATCCCCAGTGCCTAGAGCCTAATACAGGGGTGGGGAACCTGCAGCCTCAAGCCATATGTGGCCCCCTAGGTTCTCAAGTGTGGCCTTTTGACTAAATCCAAAATTCACAGAACAAATCCCCTTAATAAAAGGATTTGTTCTGTAAAATTTGGACTAGAAGGCCACATGTGGCCTCCAGGCCACAGGTTCCCCACCCTAGTTTTGTGTAACACAAAACTACTTGCTGGTTGATTGGTAGAACCAGCAGAAGTTGTGCTTTGCTGCCACAACCTTGAGAAACAATAGTCACTGAGGCATTTACAAAGCACTTAAAGGAAGAAGATTATATATATATATATATATATATATATATATATATATATATATATATATATATATATATATATATATATACATATATATATATATTATCTCATTTGATCCTCACGACAGAAATGATGAAAAACAGATGCTCAGAAGGAAAAAAGAGTCAATCCACTAATTGAAGAACTTGGATTGAAATTAGGTCTTCCAACTCAAAATCCAATGAGTTCTTTCTTTCTACTATATTTTACTTTTAATAATACCTAACATTCATATGACCCTTAGTATGGGTCAGCCACTATGCTAAGCACTTTACAGTTATCTCATCTGATCTTCATAAGAATCCTGGGAGATAGGTACTATTTTTATTCCATTGCACAGATGAGGAAACTGAGTCAGAGAAGAGTTAAATGACTTGCCCATTGTCACACAGATAATAAATATCTGAGGCTGGATTTGAAGTAGCCTGCAAAATTTTGAGTACTGGCAGAACCAGATGAACATGTAATTAGAAGATTGACAAAATGAATAAAAAATATAATACAATGTAAATGGTATTAATTTGTTGTTTTCTAAGTCAATATGTGGCAGTGATCTGTTTCTATTTCAATTTTACACCACTAATGCGGAGGTTCCTAGGAATTCATGTAGAGATCCAAGATCAGCTACAAATGTTGGAGGGGATGTGGAAAAACTGAGATACTAGTTCATTGTTGAACTGTGAACAGTCTCAACCATTTTGGAGAGCAATCTGGGATTATGCTCAAAGAGTTATTAAATTGCCTATACCCTTTGGCCCAGTAATACCACTACTAGGTCATTTTCCAAAGATGATTAGGGAATAAAGAAAAGAACCTATATGTTCTAAAATGTTTATAGCAGCTCTCTTTGTTATGGCAAAGAACTGGACATTACAGGGATGCTCATCAATTGGGGAATGGTTGAATAAGCTGTGGTATATGATTGGGACAGAAAACTATCATGCTATGAAAAATGAGCTCATTGATCTTAGACAAACATGGAAAGAGTGGCACAAAATAATGAAGAGTGAAATGAGCAGAACCAAGAGAACATTGTATACAGTAACGGTAACATTGTTTTTAGAATGCCTTTGAGCAAATAAGTTATTTTGACTTATAAATGCCAAAATTAATTATAAAGGACATATGAAGAAAGATGCTATCTGCATCCAGAGAAAGAGCTAATAAATAGAAGGATGTATAGAATAATTTTAGATATATACATGTATGTACACACATACATAAATATATCTATATATATGTGAATATATACATATATCTATCTGTGTCTAATGGAAGCCATCTTTGGGGTAGGCGGGGGAGAAAAAGGGAAAAAATCACATGATAATTATATATTTTAAAAGAATAGCAATTTGTACATAATAGATTCACAGTTTCATGTGAAATCATCTTTCTTATTATGCTATGTTATGGAAATGCTTGTTTTATTCCATAAATTGAAAAAATCATTTTAAAAAAAGCATCAGAGAAAAGCTGGTCTATGGAGGATCATTGTAGTTCCAAGGACATAGCCTAATTTTCCAGTGGAGAGGGTAGAAATGATGATCTATGGAGATGACATCCTGTAGGGCAGACCAGGTAAGGCTATGCAGACCCAAATCTGGTCAAAATAAAGCCAAGAACTGATCTAGCTATATTATACAATACCATTGCATAAAATTTCTAGTCTGAATATGTTTTGGTGAGTAGGAAAGATTTGGTGGGGAAGTAGGCAGTTAAGTACCATACACACTTTAAATTGTTTGGCTTAGTTATACAGCACCATGGTCAGAACTGTGCCTTATGAATCTTCTAGCAATGAGAGGATAACTTAGTCAGAGGAAAGGGTAATTCTTTGATCAATGAGTACCTATTTTTTTGAGTTTTTTTCTATTAAAGTGATGAGCTTTGAAGGGATTTAGGGAGTTACAATCATTGGTAGTAAGGAGAAAAAATAAACATTCCAGTCACATGGGAGAATCAGTATAAAGGCATGGAGGGTGAAAATGAAATATTATGTATAAGGAAAATGTATATATATATATATATATATATGTATATACATATACATATATATATATATACATGCAGGTATGTATGTATGTATTATACATATATTTTTCTTGTCCAAAACTTTCTACATATTTTAGAAGTAAAATCGAAGGGAGTATACATTAAATAAAACTCATTATATAATTCATATTGTTTTCTGAAAGGGTTGGACCTTTTACAACCTCATCAGTAGTATAATAGCATTCTCATTTTGCTATCCTTTGCACTATTTGTCATTTTTGTTCTTTTCTGTTAAGTGGAATATCAGAATTGATTTAATTTATGTTTCTATGGTCAGTAAAAATTTAAATTTTTTTTAATTTGGTTGTTTATAATTTTTTGTTCTTTCTTTTGAAAATTGCATGTTCATAGCTGGGCCATCTCCAGTCATCCTGGTGAAAATCAGGCCACTGGATACAGATGGTCCTGGAGGAGAAAGTGAGGCTGATGATCTTGCACAGTCCTCCCTCACTCAAATCAAAGTCAGCTTCAAGTCATGCCTTTATTTCCATGATGTCATGGTCCTTTTCAAGAATGCAGGACAAACACAAACACAAGCCTGTTCATATCTTTTGACCACTTCATGTCCTTTGACAGCTAAATCTTCTGGGGGTGACTCATTCTTATTCATTTATTCAGTCCTTTATAGATGTTGCATCTATGTAATAGCCGTTTGTATTACAAGACTTAGAGGAAACCATGTAATCAGAATGGATGCTACTATAGAAACTTAAAATCATTGTGTGCTCAGTATTCCTCCAGAGAATCAAAGAAGCATTGATTTAGTGATGTTAGGGCCTTTCCAATCCAACCTCTTTATTTTGGGGATGTAGAAACTGCCCATGGCAGGGAAGTGACTTGAAGCCAACTCTTAATTATAGTACACTTTCCCTAGACTGAGCTGTGTCCTCATTGCCATTTGCTTGGATGCAGAAGAAAACTACTTCTAAATTTATTCATTTTTACTGAAACAAAAATAGGATTATTAAAAACTTATATAAGAGCCACCAGCTCCCTCTCTGCTCTCTAGCACCTAAATACACTATATCCAATTTTGTGGTTTGGCCCCTTCATTTGCCATGAAACATAGCCCACTTAAGTGGGAACTACATTATGTTGGCTCTCTCAGTAATGCTATAATCCACAGAGTCAGCTAAATAATTTAGTAAAGTTGACCTTAAACTAACAGGAATATTAAGAGGTCTAATGCAGCTGTGAGTTTGTTGAATTATTTACTAATCCACCTGTCTAAAATACATTCAAGTAATGCTGCCATGAAGCAAATTCCAATCTGTACATGTTTTAATTGAACATATTTTATAGTATACTAATATTAAATATATTTAAATACAGGAACCCCTTGAGAGTCATATTTTTAAACTATGACCATTTTAAGCATTCATGGCATGCCCTGCCAGATCAAACAAACAGTGCTAAGCATACATAGATTCTATTCAAAGATAGCATGTTTAAAGATAGAAGAGATTTCACAGAAAGGTATCATTGGTCACCTAGTCAAATCTACTCATTTTTTAGATGAGGAAACTGAGGCCCACATAAGTAGAGATTTATCCAAAATCGTACAGTTAGTATAGAGGCAGGATTTTAACTAAAGTCCTCTGGATCCAAAACTAATTCCCTTGATGTATGGGAGTATAAAGTGTTACAAAGAGAGATTGGTGATTATTAGATTTATAATAATGACATCTTGAAGTCCGGTTTTGAGCAATGAATAAAGAATATAGTGGGTGTGAGCCATAATATTCTTGTAATACCTTCTCTGAGCTCACTCTCTCAACTCCCACTTGCAGTTCCTGATTGCATCCCCAAAGGCTATCTGACTTTTTCTCCTCTCAGTGTTCTCTGGGTGACCCTGAGGTATTGAGAGTGGAGTTTCTTTCACTCTTGCTCTTGAATCCCCTAACCAGTGTGATTCTCCCCACACTGGTTAATCAGTTGATATCAATTTGATTTTACAAATGTATAGTTAATGTGCAAGTTTACCAGAGAGAAGTTACAAAAAATAACACACACACACACACACACACACACACACTGTAGCCACAGGATTTGTGCTTCAGACAAAATTTCCTCCCCAATGCTTAAAAAAGAAAAGATTTTCTTTTCCTAGAGTCCTTGTTTCCCTTTGAAAAGTCCCTATCACTATCAAATCCCTAACTTTCTAATCTGGGAAAAGTTTTGTAGGACATGATGCCTCAGCTGCCATGTCAATCTGTTGCTAGGCTGGGTCAAACACATCAGTCCTTCAGGCTGGCTTGATAGGTTTAGCAATTGCTGCCAACAGCTCCGATAGTCAGTGGAACGTCAGATGATTTTGATACACTTCCAAGTGTCAACAGTTCCCTGAATGCTACCATCTCAGGATATTCATTTACCTATGATTAGGAAATTATAAATATAAAAGAGACCAAAAAAAAAAAAAAACAGAGGAAATAAGATGCATTCACTCACATTTTTCCCAAAGGGGAAAGGGCTCTTCCATCTGGAAGCTTAAAGCTACTCTTGCCTCAGTAATTTTCCAGGAAGAAAGCAATAGATCATCTGCTCGAATGTTTTGTTTGCAAATTCAGTTCAGCCCACTTTATCCTCTGTTATCATTCACCCTGGCTCTTCAACCGGTCAGAATTTTTTGCTTGTTTTTTTTGTTTGTTTGTTTGTTTGTGGTTTTTGTCATATAGTTCCACATTGTACCTTGGACTATCGTGTACAGAAAAGGACTTCCATGTTTTGAATAAGCATCAGATAGAGACTATCTGCCTAGGTTTATATAACCCACCAGAGAAGGCAAACATATACACTCAAAAGACAGGGCCTTTGAAGGATAAAGCCAAGAGAAGGCAAGGACTCACTTGAGATCTTCAAAATTACCCTACAAACAACTTCAAAACAACACCTCAAAAGGAACTCTGGAGTAGCAAAACCAACAAAAGAAAAATATGAAACAATTTTCCAGCCCTTGACAACTTAGAAGATCAGCAAGAAAGGTCTGTCTCAGAATGATAATGGAGTTCAATCCAACACAGGTGGTAGCTCAGCAAGCCGGCAGCAGGCTTTTGGGGTGCCTTAATCAGTGGTAGCATCTTTCAAAGATCTCAGCTCACAGATGGTAAAGGGGCTGGTCAACTGGTCAAAAAGAAATTACAGGGGACACATTACTGGCACTGGGTACAAAACCCTGTTGTATTACCATATAGGGATCCAGCTTGCAGGCCCAGATCACAGTTTCAGGGTAAGGAAGAGCTCTAGCCCAATGGAGCTCCCATGGGGGATTGGGGAACCTGGGAAAAGTTCCAAAATGAAAAAAGTGCTTGGGGGAACTCACAGACCAGAGTACAGTACAGAAGACCAATGGCCATATCTCTCCTTAGATCATACCAACTTGGAAAAACTGATAACTTACAAGTCTCCAGAATTAGCTCTGAAAACAATAGAATGAAAAACTTTAAGCTGAACGCCAAGAGCAGAGCCCAGCTTTACCATAAAGTAAAAAGTCAAGAAATAATCTGGAAAAATGAGAAACAACAAAGAAAAAACCTGACCAAAAAAAGTTACTGTGGTGATAGGGAAGCTCAAAATACAAACTCAGAAGAAAACAACAGTGTCAAAACCAGCTACACCCAAAGCCTAAAAGAAAAATGTGAATTGGTCTCAGGAAAAAGAATTCCTAGAAGAGCTCAAAATGGATTTTAAAAATTAAATGAGAGGTAAAGGGAAAAATGGACAAATAAATGAGAGTGATGCAAAAGAATAATAGGGGAAAAAGAGTCTACAACTTGGTAAAAGAAGCACAAAAATGGGGGGGGGGAATGTAGAAAGAAAACAGCTCCTTAAAAGAAGAATTGGTCAAATAAAAAAGAAGTAGAAAAGCTCACTAAAAAAAGTATTTTTTCAAATTAGAACTAGGTGATAGGCAGCTAATGACTCCATGAGACATCAAGAAACAATAAAAGAACATCAAAGGAATGAAAAATAGAAGAAATATCTTACTGGAAAAACAACTGATTTCAAAAATAGATTGAGGAGGGATAATTTAAGAATTATTGGACTACCTGAAAGCCATGATTAAAAAAATAACTCAGACATCATATTTTAAGAACTTATAAAGGAAAACTACCTTGATATCCTAGAATCAGAGGGTAAAATAGAAATGGAAAGAATTCACTCATCACCTCCTGAAGAAGATCCCAAAATGAAAACTCACAAGAATATTATAGCCCACTTCCAGAACTTTTAGATCAAAGAGAAAATGCTGCAGGCAGACAGAAAGAAAGAATTCAAATATCATGGAGCCATAATCAGGAAAACATAGGATTTAGCAGCTTCTACATTAGAAGATATGAGGGCATGGGATATGGTACTGAAGAGGTCAAAGGGTCTAGGATTATAATCAAGAATCACCTACCCAGGAAAACTGAGGGTAATCCTTCAGCTGGAAAAAAATGGATGTTTAATGAAATAGAGGACTTTCAAACGTTCCTGATAAAAAGATCAGAATTGAATACTAGAATAGAAACTAGCATAGAAAACTTGATTTGCAAGTATAAGACTTAAGAGAAGCATAAAAATGTAAATAGGAAGAGAAATCATAAGGAATTCAATAAGGTTAAACCATTTGCATTCTTACAACTCCTAAGGATTTCATCATTCTTAAGGTAGTTAGAAGGAGTATACATAGAGGGCAATGGTATGAGTTGTCTATAAGAGATGATATCTAGCGAGGATTCTGGGAAGATAGTGAAGTAGGTCAGAAAATTCCAAGCTCTCAAGATTTTCCCCTACAAATGAGAAAAAAATAGCACCTCAGGGTGAACAAAATGTGGGTAAAATAAATAAGAATAGGAGCACAACAGGGTTCCTCCTGGGACAATCTGAGAAGATCTGAACAAAAATCCCAAGACAAGGTTTGATCCCTGTAAAGAATAAATACCTCCAGGCTAGGGTCCACTTAAACAACAAGCAAAATCTGCTTAAACAAGTGGCAAGCCCTGAGGTTAGCTGGGTTGGGAGGCTTCCTCAGCCCAGCCACAGGAACTTTTACTCCTGGGACAGTGGGGGTAGTTGGGCATCTCAGCCAGGAATATTGAGGGATCCTCTGCTAACAAGGAATGGCAGACACAGATGTGCTGCAGAGAGTGGGGGGGAGGAGGAAGAAGGTATCAGTACATGCCCGATGAGTGCAGAAGCAGAGGGGCAGGATGCCTCTGGTTGCAGGCACTTACAACAGATTGGAGGTTGGCCTTTGGTTCCAAGCTAGAGAGGAGAACTAAAGATCTGAGGCAAGAGCCATCATCGCCCATACCCCAAGACTAGAGGTGATTACAAAAATTAAGCTATTACTAACAAAAAAAAAATGTGCAGGCAAAGGAGAAAGAATTCAACCACAGAAAGTTACTATGAGAATAGAGAAGACTGAGGTTCATCTTCAGAGGATATTAAAGCAAAGATACCCTCTTGTACCCCAAAGAGTAACATCAAATGGTCACCTGCCCAAAAAGGATTGATAGAGCTTAAAAAAGACTTTAAAAATAAAATGAGAGATATTGAGGAAATTTTTTTTTAAAAAAGAATCTAAGAAAAAAAGATTATGAAAAGAAAGTCAACCAATTATAAAAGAAGATAGAGAACTTTGACAAAGAAAATGACACCATGAAAATTAGAATTGGGCAATGCAAAGCCAGCAAAGTTATAAGAAATAATTAAACCAAATATAAAGATTGAAAAAATAGAAGAGAAAGTAAACCATCTTACATGAAAAATAACTAATCTGGACAACAGATCAAGAAGAGAAAACATAAGAATAATTGGACTACCTGAAACTATGATCACAAAAAGAATCTTGCTACAATAATACACGAACTAATTAAAGAAAATTGTCCTGAAGCATTAGAAGAAGAGGGGAAAATAGAAATAGAAAAAAATCCATCTTTCCCCACTTGAAAGAGATACTCTGAGGAAAACTCATAGGAATATTATAGTCAAAAAACTCCCAGCTCAAGGAAAAAATATCAATAGCAACAAGAAAAATGTAATTTAAATATGACAGTGCCACAGTTAGAATCACCCAAGACCTAGCAGCAGAGTCACTAAAGGACTCCGGTCTTGCAACGCTATATATCTAAGAGCAAAAGAACTTGGTTTCCAGCCAAAAATATCATAGTCAGCAAACTTAAGCATGACCCTGAATGAAAAAAGTGGATATTTGGTCATCTGTTAGACTTCCAGGACATTGTTTTAAAAAAAAAACTGAACCTAATAGAAAATTTGGCATACAAGAGCCAAGAGAAACATAAGGTACATACCAAAGACTGATTACAAAGGATTCAATAAGGGCAGATTCTGTACCTCTTATATATGTAAAATGTATGTCTAAGATTGTCATTAGCAATTGGGTAGTTTGTAAGAAAGGTTGGGGTAGACCTGAGTATGATATGACTTTAAAAAGTACAACTATCTAGGAACAATTAAGAAGAGTAATTATCTTATACAAATGAGGTGCAAGAAGAAGAACTGCCACAGCGGAATTAGATAGGGGATGGAGGGCCAGTTGTTCTGGTAATCTACTTTTATGGGGAATGGTTCAAGAAGGAACAATACATATATATCTAGAAGAGCACAAAAGTCTTTTTAAATTCAGAAGAAATAAAATGGTAAGGGCATATGGAGGGGGAGAGGATAAGGGAGGAATCTCTAAAGGGAAGGTCAAGGTAATAGATTAAATGGGTTATAGAAAAGTGTTTAGATTTATAGGAATGGAAGGATAGGAGAGGGCTCCTTGGGAGGGTGATAAACTAAGTAACAGGAAGGCAAGGGGGTAGGTAGAAGTAAACTAAAGAAGTCAGGAGGGATAGAAAATAAGAGATACACACAAACACAAAAACAAAGATCAGGTGTAGAACTTCTTAGGGAAAGAATATGTCAATGTATGTACCTATGTATGTATATATATATGTATATGCGTATGTATATATAAATACATCTACACTTAATTTTGGCCTTCTAGGGGAGGAGGAAGAAGGGAAAAAACAAAGCAAAACAAAGTAAAAAGTGTGCAGCAGAGAACAAAAGAATACTTAAAATGAAGCAAAGAAACAATGGGCAGCTTTCAACACAATGTGTAGTATTTATCGTACAGGTTTTCTTGAAATGAAAATTTATTGCTATATATTTTGAATCCTCTCATGTTCTGCTGTGCACATGACATGATTTTTTTTCTTTGTATTTAAGTATCAATATTTAAGTTTATGATACATTTCTTTTTCTTTTTCCTCTGCATTTGAGTTCTGGTGTTTGAGTCTAAAATAAAAAAATAAAAGAAATGATACCTAAAAACAAAATATTAAGGCATGAGAAATAGGAATGCCATGGGAGAAGGGGGAAGAGAGAGGTAAAATGTAGAGAGGGTAAATTATCTCCACATAAAAGAGATGTGAAGGAGTATTTAGAGTGGAGGGGAAAATGGAGGATGAACAACTCTTGAACCTTACTCTCATTTGAAATTGACCTAAAGAGGTAATAAAATACACATTCAGTTGGGTATAGAAATATAATTTGTCTTAAAGGGAAGTAGGAGTAGAGAAGGATAGATGGTGGATTGAAGAAGTCTGTCATAAGAAGCAAAACATTTTTGAGAGGAACAGGGTGGAAGGAGAGAGAAAGATGGATAAACAAAGGGAAAATATGATGGAGGCAAATATATAGTTAGTATAGTTATCATAACTGTAAATGTGAATGGGATGAGCTCTCATAAAATGGAAACAGAGAGCAGAGTTGATAAAAAAAAAACAGAATCTTACCATATGTTGTTTACAAGAAACACACTTGAAGCAGAGAGACACACACAGAGTAAAGTTAAAGTACTGGAGTGTAATTAATTATGCTTCGGTTGAAGTTAAAAAACGGGGGGCAGCAATAATAATTTCAGACAAAGAAAAAACAAAAAAAATAGATCTAATTTTAAAAGATAACCAAGGAAACTACATCTTGCTAAAAGGTATCATAGACAATGAAGTAACATTAATACAATTATCCTTTCCACGCTGCAGCTTCCCCCATTGTGATTGTCAACATATTGTGAGTTAACGTAAGAAATTAAGTGGGAATTTTTGGAGAGTTTTGTGGACGCTGCAGATGACACACAAAAGTCAGAAGAGACACATAGCCAACGACCAAACAGTTAACCCAAATTTTACAATAAGGTACTATAAATACCCCATAAAGGAAAAGAAAAGAAAAATCAAGCTTCTTCTCTGCTACAAAGGGAGAACCAAAAAAATTTATGTGGATTTTCCAGATTGTGGGGGCACTGTACTCCTATTCCCTGTGATGTGGAAGATGTAGCTATATTAAGTATATATGTACCAAATGGTATAGCATCTAAATGCTTAAAAGAAAAGTTACAAGAGGAAATAGTAAAACTATACTAGTGAGAGATTTCAACTTCCTCATTTCTCTAGATATATCTAACAAAAAATGAATAAACGAGAAAAAAGTCAAGGAGATGAATATAACTTAGATATGATAGCCCTCTGGAAAAAATTGAATGGAGATAGAGAGGAATAAACTTTTTCTCAGTGGACATGGCACCTGCACAAAAAAAAATGACCATGTATTATACCATAAAATCTCACAACCAAATATAAAGTATCAGAAATAATAAATGCATCCTTTTCAGATCAAAATTCAATAAAAATTACATTCAATAAAAGGTCATGGAAAGGTAGATGAAAAATTAATTGGAAATGAAATAATCTAATCCCAAAGAATGAGTTGGTCAAAGAACAAATCATAGAAATTGTCAATAATTTCATTAAAGAAAATGACAACAGAGACAATATATCAAAATTCATGAGATGTAGCCAAAGTAGTACTTTGACAAAAAAAAAATTATATCTCTAAATTCTTACATAAATAAAATAGAGGAGATCAATATGTATACAACTAAAAAAAAACTAGAAAAAGAACAAATTAGAAATCTCCAGTTAAACACTAAATTGTTTATTGAATATCAAAGAAGAGATTAATAAGATGGAAAGTAAGAAAACCAATAAAAATAAATAAGGAGCTGATTTTATGAAAAAAATAAAACAGATCAATCATTGTTAATTTGATTAAAAAAGAAACGAGAAAAACAAATTTACTAGTATAAAAAATGAAAAGGGTGAGTTTACCACCAAAGAAGAGGAAATTAAAGCAGTTATTAGGAGATGTTTTGCCCAATTACATGCCAATAAAGTGAAAATCTAATCAAAATGGATATGTACAAAAAATATATATAAATTTCTCTGATTAACAGAAGAGGAAATAAAATATTCAAATAACTCCATCAAAATTGAATAAGAGATCAATGAGCTCCCCAACAGGGAAAAAATCCAGGAACAGATGGATTCACAAGAGAATTCTACCAAACATTTAAGGAACCATTAATTCCAATACAGTATTAACCATTTGTAAAAATAGATAGATAGACAAACAGACAGACAGGCAGACAGACATAGATAGATAGATAGATGAATAAATAAATAAATAGATAAAATGAGTGAGGAAAGAATTCTACTAAATTCCTTTAATAACACAAATATGGTACTGATACCTAAACCAGGAAGAATGAAAACAGAAAAAAAAATTGTAGACCCATTTTCTAATGAATATTGACAAAAAAACAAATACAATGGCAGCAATTATAGCAATATCTCACAATGATCACATACCGTGATCAGGTGGGATTTATAATAGTAATACAGGACTGGTTCAGTAGTGGGAAAATTATCAGTAAAATTGACCATATTGATAACAAAACCAACAAAAATCATAATTATCTCAATACATGCGGAAAAAGCTTTTGACAAAATACAACACTCATTCATATTAAAAATATTAGAAACCATTGGAATACATGGAACTTTCCTTAAAATGATAAATAGTATTTATCTAAAACCATCAGTAAGCATTATATGTGATGGGGATAAGCTAGAAGCCTTCCCAATAAGACTAGAGGTGAAGTAAGGATGCTCATTATCAACACTTTTCTTTACTATTTTAGCAGAAATGCCAGCTCCAGCAGTAGGAAAGGAAAAAGAAATTCAAAGAATTAAAAAGGCAATGAGGAAACAAAACTATTACTCATTGAAGATGATATGATGGCATATTTGAAGAATTCTGGAGAATCAACTTAAAAAATCTATTTGAAATAATTAACAACTTTAGCAAAGTTGCAGGAAATAAAAAAACCCATATAAATAATTTACATTTCTAAACATTACCAACAAAGTCCACCAAGACACAGAGAGATAAATTCTATTAAAAATAATTGTAATTAATATAAAATACTCAGGAATACCTCCGCCAAGACAAACCTAGGAACTATGTGATCACAATAACAAAAAACTTTTCACACAAAAAGTCATTACTGAACAATTGTAAAAATATTAATTGTTCATGCGTAGGCTGAGTAAACATAATAAAAATGACAATTTTATCAAAATTAATTCATTCAGTACCATATCAAACTACCAAAAAGTATTTATAGAGCAAGTAAAAATAATACCAAAATTCATTTGGCAGAACAAAAGGTCAACAACAGCAAGGGAATTAAAGGGAAAAATGTGGCTGATGGCATAGCCATACCAGATTTCACAGTGTGTTATAAGTGTTAATCATGAAAACAATCTGGCACTGGTTGATAGATAAGTATATCGGTAGACTAGATTTGGTACACAAAAGAGAGGTAATGATCATAGCAATCTAGTGTTCCATAAAACCAAAGAGCCAAGCTTTGGGGACAAGACCTCACTATTCGACAAAAACCGCAGGGAAAACCAGAAAAATAGTATGGCAGAAACTGGGTATAAACCAACATCTCACATCATATACCAAGATAAAGTCAAAATAGAGATGTGACTTAGTAATAAAGGGTAATACCATAGGCAAAGTAATAGAGCATGGAATGGCTTACCTGTTAGTTTTATGGATAACAGAAGAATTTATAATTAAACAAGAAACAGAAAGCATTACAAGATGTCAAAAGGATAATTTTGATTACATTAAATTAAAAAGTTTTGCAGCCAAAGTTAGAAGGAAAGCAGAAAACTGGGTGGGGGGGGAGATTACAGCAAGTTTCTCTGTTAAAGGCCTAATTTTTCAAATATATGAGGACCTGAGCTAAATTTATAAGAATACAAGTCTTTCCCAATTTATAAACTGTCAAAGTATATGAACAGGCAGTTTTCAAATGAAGAAATCAAAGCTATTTTAGACAGACAGAAAAAAATGCTTTAAATCACTATTGTTTAGAGAAATGCACATTGTAAAAAAACTCTGAGGCTTCATTTTATACCTTCTGATCGGCTAATATGACAGAAAATGACAATGACAAAATGTTGGAGGGTAGGTGGGAAAATTGGGACATTGATGCATTTTTGACGGAGTTGTGAACTGATCCAACCATTCTGGAGAGCATCTTGGAACTATGCACAAAGAGTTATAAAATTATATATACCTTCAACTTAGTAAAACTGCTAGTAGGTCTGTATTCCAAAGAGATTTTTTTAGTGACCAAAATTACCTATATACAGAAAAATATTTATAGAAACTCTTTTTGTGGTGCCAAATAATTGGAAATTGAGGGGAAGCCCACCAATCAGAGAAGAGCTGAACAAGTTGTTATATATTGCTGTGTTGGAATATTATTGTTTTATTAGCAATAATGAGCAAGATGTTTTCTGAAAAAGGCTAAAAACATTTCCATGAACTGATAGTTAGTGAAATACGCAGAGGCATGAGAACATTTTACAGTTAAAGCAATATTGTATGATCACCAACTGTAAATGGCATAGCTATTCTAATCAACACAATGGTCCAAGACCATTCCAAAAAACTTGGGATAAAAATAATATCCACCTCCAGAGAAAGAACTGATGGAGTCTGAATGCAAATCGAAGTATGCTGTTTTTTTTTTCCTTTTTTATTTTTTGTGTTGTTTGTGTGTGTGTGTGTGTGTACATGACTAATAACATAATATATTTTGGATGACTGTAGATGTGTAACCTATTTGCTTGCTCTCTCAGGGAGGGGGTAGAAGGAGAGAAGGAGAAAATTTAGAATTCATTTTTTTAAAAAAATGGTTAAAATGTTTTTACATATGCTGGAAAAGGTGGGTTTTTTGTTTCGTTTTGTTTTAAATGATTTTTAAATGGGCTTTCTTTGACCAGTACCCCATTGTATCATGATAGCTGCCATTCCCTCTAATGGTACAGATAGAATAATAATCCAGATGAACTTTTTCATAACATGGAACACCATTCTATGATTTTCCACCAAGGAGGATTTATTCAACACCTTATTTCAAGTTAACATTTTATTAAACTCAATTCCATACACATGTTAAATTTATTCTATGTGCAAATCATATAATCCCTCAGTGTTCTAGTTAACTTTTTCACACTATAATCCTCAAAGATGTTGTATTAGTAGAGTGTACTCTTTCAGGTGGCAGGTACCTGTATCAATGAAATCACAGTACATCCCCTATCTTTATCCCATGTTCAATTCACTGTGGACAGTGCTGGCCATACAAATATAGGAATGATGCAGACTTAGTTCTCAGGAGGCTTATTAAGGAGAAGTAGAAAGTACTCAAATTATCATGGGACAAAGGATAGTAAAAGAAAGGAGGAGGAAAAACAGAAGCAGTGTTTTATGAGAAACATTAAACCAGATTATTTTCATCTGAGAGAATATAGGGAAGGTATCTCATAAGGCTTTATTAATAATGACTATTACAATAACAGTAGTACCAGCTGGTCTTTACATAGAGGTTTAAGATTTGCAAAATACTTTATATATGTTATTTCATTTCATTTTCACAAAAATCCTAGGCATTAAGTGCTATTATCATTATCCCATTTTACAGATGAGGAAACAGGATAAAAGAGGTTAACTTCTCCAGGGTCACATAGCCAGTAAGTATCTGAAGTAAGATTCTAACTCAGGTTTTCCTGACTCTAAGTCAGCTGAGGAGACAGTGCTGAATCTTAATTTGCCTCATCCAGGTCACCTTCTCAGCCGGATCAGTGTTGACTGTACCCTTGCTTTAACAATGCTCATATTTCTGCCTTTCAGATTAGCTAGAGTATTTTTTCAGGCATTAGACGTGAAACGGACTATGACAGGCTTGAAGATGATCAATCTTCAAACAGTTTCTAAATCTGTGACTAGACTTGACCTTGGTGAATTCCTTCATCTTTTCTTCTCTCCACATTGAAGGACACTAGAGGCAAATCACTTCAGAAGTCTGAGGACATGAAAAAAGGAGAAAGAACAGCACTGACCTGGCCCTTTATATCAGCATATCATGATAAGCCATTTCTCACCAACAATGCTGGAATGCTAGTATAAAAAATATGGGTTTTGGCTTTCATAGAAAAGTTAAGAGAAGTAAAGTATTTTTAAATATTCTCTCCCAAAAGCAATTAAGCCCATTTTTCCCCCTTCTATTCCACTCTGGATTCAACTCATTGTACTATCTCTTACAGATATACAATGATACAAAAGTTCTATTGGGCATATAAATAGATACATGCTGAAAACTTTGGCAACAGATATTCTTTTTTTAATTAGATTTTTTATTTATAGTATACAACACTCAGTTCCACAAGTTTTTGAGTTCCAAATTTTCTTACCCTCCCTCCTCTCCCCCCTCACCCCAAAACAGTATGGAGTCTGATATATGTTCCACATAGACTTTCACATTAAACTATTTACACAATAGTCAAGTTGTAAAGAAGAATTATTACCAATGGAATAAATCATGAGGAAGAAGAAACAAAACAAAAAAAGAGAAGAGAAAAAAAGAGCAAATAGTTTGCCTCAATCTGCATGCAGATTCCATAGTTCTTTTTCTGGATGTAGATAGCTCTTTCCTTCATGATTCCCTTGGAGCTGTCTTTGAATCTTGTATTGCTCAGAAGAGCCAAGTCTATCAAAGTTAGTCATCACAGAAGCAATATGACTATGGTTGTGTACAATGTTATTATGGTTCTGCTCCCCTCACTCAGCATCAGATCATGTAGGTCTTTCCAGGTTATTATGAATCCATATCTTCCCAATTTCTTATAGCACAATAGTATTCCATTACATTCATATACCACAACTTGTTTAGCCATTCACCAATTAATGGGCATCCCTTTGATTTCCAATTATTTACTACCACAAAAAGAGCTGCTATAAATATTTTTGTACATATGGGTCCCTTTCCCACTTGTGTGATCTATTTCAGATATAGTCCTAAAAGTGGTGTTGCTGGGTCAAAGGGTATGCACATTTTATAGCCCTTTGGGCATAGTTCCAAATTGCTCTCCAGAATGGCTGGATCAGTTCACAACTCCACCAACAATGTAACAGTGTTCCAATTTTCCCACATTCTCTCCAGCATTTATCATTTTCCTGTTTTGCTATGTTAGACAATCTGACAGGAGAGATGCGATACTTAAGAGGCAACAGATATTCTTTATTCACTTGGTCTTTCTTAGATGGATGGACAGGCCAAATTATGACATATAACATTATACAATGTTCAGTAAATAATCTGTCTTGATCCACACACATTATTATATTCTTATATATCCATATTGATTATTTATTAATAATTCCTTGATTCCATGCTAAAACATGACATCTTTGACTAAAAGAGTATAGATGATATTTAACATGGACTCAAGGACTTAGCATGGTTCCATGAAACTTTGGGTCCCCAACAAAGAGCACAAATCATTTGAAGAATATATTTAAACTCCAAGATTTGCAGTAAATGTCATTAATTTAGAATGCTTGAGAGATCTGAAATTGGGGTTAAAAGATGTGGATTCTAATCTTAGTGCTATAAGCAACTAGATTTGAAACTTTTAAGTACATCATTTCTGCCTTTCCCAGACTGAAAAAGTGTCCCTCACTCACGCACACACACACACACACACACACACACACACACAAAGCCTCTTGTCTAAGCACTTCAAGTTGTATCATTTTATTCTGTTAGATTTTAATTAATTGTTTTGTTCCAAAGGTAACAAAAGTGAACATATTATCAACATATCATTGGTGTTTAATTAATGCACAGGGACATAGATTTCATAGATATAGAACTGGAAAGGACCTCAGTGGTCATTTAGTCCAACTCCTCATTTTCCAGACCCAGAGACATGATTTGACTTTCATGTTTATAAAATAAGGGTGGCGAGGGGAGGACAAAATGATGTTAGGATCACTTCTAGATATGTCTATAATACTTTGAAACCATGGAATAATAAAAAGTCTGAATCATAGAGAGGCAGAGTCAAGATGGTGTATCAAAGGCAAATACTCCTCTGTCAGGATATTACTGCTTGTAGAGTAGAGAATACTTTGTCCCAAGCTTTAAGGTTGAAGCACTGCTGTTTTCAGAGCTACTTCTACTGTACTGTCACCCCAGGCTCTGTCACCACAGCGCTCCTCCTCCCCCAAGAACTGCCAACTAGGACCACAATACAGATCCAAGCAGGGCACAGAAAGAGAATCTGCTTTGTGTCCACAAAGCACTCCTTGCACTCCTGCTCTGATCTGCTGCTAGAATCTTCCCACCTCACTGTGTAAGCCAGGGACTTGGGAAGCAGCTGACACTGTGGCTCTGGAAGCAGCCTCAGGAGTCTCCTGCTGCTGCCACACCACCACTGTACCACCTCTGCCACCCCCCCAGGGCTGGTGATCAGACCACTCTGAACTCTATTCCGCAGTTTCCCCCTAACCTGCTTTTTTTTGGTGTTTGTGGGTTGAGAAGTCTGGTAACCGCCACAGTTCACCATTTCATGGCCCCAAGGCCTGTTCCAGCTGGCTGATTCCCAGTCTGGTCTGCCCCGTTGTGGCCCATACCAGGCTGCCCTCAGCTCTCAGCACTGTGCAATAGACCCTTCTCGGAGACCATCCAGGATCTCCTGGGCTGGAGACCTGTTTCCCTTTTCTATTTCATGGGTTCTTCAGCTTTAGAGTTTGTTCAGAGCCATTTTTACAGGTGTTTTCAGGGATTTGGGGGAGAACTTAATCAAGTCCCTGCTTTCCAGCTGCCATCTTGGCCTAGACATCATTTTTCAAGAAATTATCAAGAAAAACTTCCTTGATATTCTAGAATCAGAGGGAAAAATAGAAACCAAAAGAATCTAGTGATCAACTCCTGAAAAAGATTCCAAAAGTTAAACTACCAGAAATATTATAGCCAAATTCCAGAGCACTCAGGTCAAGGAGAAAATATTTCAAGTAGCCAGAAAGAAACAATTCAATTATGGTGGATCCATAGTCAGGATAACACAAGATTTAGCAGCTTCTACATTAAAGAATAAGAATTGGAATATGATATTCTGGAGGATAAAGGAGCTAGGATTGCAACCAAGAAGCAAAACTGAGCATTATCCTTCAGTGGAAAATTGGACATTCAGTGAAATAGAGGACTTTCAAGCATTCTTGATGCAAAGACCAGAGCTGAATAGAAAATTTGATTTTCAAATGTAAGACTCAAGAGAAGTATAAAGGAAAGGGAAATTATAAGAGATTTAATAAGTTTAAACTGCTTGCATTCCTACATGGGAAAATGATACTTGTAACTCATAAGAACTTACTCATTACTATGGCAGTTAGGAGTTTATAAAGACACGGGGCACAGGTGTGAGTTACATATGAAGGCATGATATCTAAAAAAAATGAAAAATTAAAGGGTGAAAGAGTAATGTGCTGGGAGAAAGGGAAAGGGAGAGGTAGAATGGGGTAAATTTCCTCACATGAAAGAGGCAGGAAAAAGCTGTTACAGTGGAGGGGAAGAAGAGGAAGGTGAGAAGAGTGAGTGAACATTACTCTCATCAAAACTGGCTCAAAGAGAGATTAGTACACACTCATTTGGATGTAAAAATCTATCTTATTCTACAGGAAAGTACGAGAGGAAAGGGATAAGAGAAGGGGATGATAGAAGTGAGGGTAGATTGGAGGAGGAGATAGAAGCAAAACGCTTTTAGGGAAGGACAGGGTGAAAGAAGAAAGAGAATAGAATAAACAGGGAAAGGAAATAGGATGAAGAGAAAGACAGTTAGCAACAGTTAACTGTGGGAAAAAATTGAAAGCAAGTTTCTCCAATAAAGGCCTCATTTCTCAAACATATATAAAACTGAGTCAAATTTATAAGAGTCATTTCCCAATTGATAAATGATCAAAATATAAGTTTTCAGATGAAGTAAACAAAGCTATCTATAACCATATGAAAAATGTTCTAACTCATCATTGATTGTAGAAGTGCAAATTATAGTAATTCTGAGATACTTTCTCATACCTATTAGATTGGCTAACAGGACAGAAAAGGAAAATGGCAAATGGTGGACAGGATACAGGAAAAATGTGTCATTCTTGTACTGTTGGTGGAGTTGTGAATTGATTCAACCATTCTGTAGAGCAATTTGGAACTAGCCAGAAAGGCTATAAAACCATGTGTACCCTTTTACCTGATACCACTACTAGGTCTGTATCCCAAAAGAGATTTAAAAAAAGGAAAGGATCTGTATATACAAAAATATTTATAACCACTTTTTTTTCTGGTGGCAAAGAACTGGAAAATGAGAGGATGCCTATCATTTGGGGCATGGCAGAACAAGTTGTGGTATATGATTGTGATGAAATACCATTGTGCTATGGGAAATGATGAGCAAGATGCTCTTGGAAAAGCATGAAGAAAATTGCATGAGCTGATGGAAAGTGAAATGTACTTTGTCCAAAGTAACAGCATATTTTAAGGTGATCAACTGTGAATGACTTAGCTATTCTCAGCAATACAATTCTCAAGGACTTATGATGAAAAATGATATCCATCCCCAGAGACAGAACTAGTGGTGTCTGAATAGATATTGAAGCATTGTGTTTTGTTTTGTTTTTTACTTTATGTTCCCTGAAGTTTTTTTTTTTTTGGTAGGGATCTATATTTTCTTTCACAATATGACTATTATGGAAAGGTTTTGCATGACTACACATATTAGCCTATATTAAATTGCTTGTCTTCTCAATGGAAGTGGGGAAGGAAGAAAGGAGGGAATTTGGAATTCAAAGTTTTAAAAATAAATGTTAAAAATTACTTTTATGTGTAACTGGGGAAAAATAAATTATTAAATAAAAATTTAAAGATAACACCCAATAAAAAGTCACAATCATAAAATAGTCTTTTTAAAAATGTACTTTATTACACTTGAAACTATAGAGTAATTAAAGCTAAAGGAAGAAAAGTATTATGGCTTGAAGTAATTTGAGATATCTTAAAATTTGTAGATGCCAAACTTGAGATCTGGCAAGACTTCTGAGTGCAGCTAAACTATATTAAAATGTAGTTGGGAGATATTTAACAAATAAATAAAAATAATACTACATAGATCATTTTAATTTCATATTTTATAAATCAATATGTGTCAGTTTCTATTTGAGTTAGACACACTGAAGTCTAATTCCCCCCATTTTAGAGAACAGCAAACAGACCTAAAGAGAGGAAATGACTAGTATATGTCACAGTGATATTTGATGACACAACCAGGACTGAAACCCAAATCCCCTGGCTCAAGTTCAGTGCTTTCTCACTGCAAATAGTTTAACAAAGAGTTGTCTAATTGCCTCATGAAAGTTCTCCAATGTCTCATCATGGGGCACACAAGAAACTATGGGATATCGGGTACCAGATTTGATCAATTTGACTAAGCTAGGAAGCTTTCAGTATAAAATACCATATTCCAGATTTGGTCCAAACAGAGAAGAGGAAAAGCTGCTACTCTTACTCTGGATGTTATATCTCTTTGAGTGAACAGGATCCCTTTAGTTTCTATGCAACTTTTTTTGACACATCTTATACTTGTAATCACTAGAAAGCACGAATCCATTTTGCTTTGTTTTCACAGAAACCATTGTCTAATCACACTTTCACAATTACTTATGAAGTAAATATTTTGAGCCTAAGTATTGAATTTTGAAGTTATCACTAATAATTTTAATTATTTAAATTTGGCCCTCTCTTGTCAAGATTTTTTTTCATGTCCTGGGTGTTATCTGATATATTAGCAAACCTTCCCAGCTTTGTGCTATCTAGAAATTGGACAAATAAGCCTTCTATAACTTCGTCTAAATTATTGATGAAAATATTGAACAGTGAAGGCTCAAGGACAGATCGCATGCTGGTGAATGTTTAACTACTAGTTCTCTGGGGTGGAAATGTATGTATGCATATTTTTAAGTTTCATCTACATCATTAACAAGACCAGACAATCAACAAAATAATATATCAATCCCTGATTTATAGCATTTACTGATTTCCAAGATATAAATTTTCACTCTAGAAATTTAAACAATCAGCTCTCTGGAGTTGTTTCTGACCATGATCCAATAATAAAAATTTTGTGCCATTGTTAATTTACCTACATGCCTTCTATGAGATACATGGTCATAGTCTTTCTTTGATGTTCCTCTTGGCACCAACATATTTTTAAAAACTGGGGTGAGGTGGAGGAAGACTGATTTGGCTTCTTCACGCTGCCTAATGAGACATAACTGGTGAACACTCTCTTATGAAAGACATAAAATGCAACATAAATGTGAATTATTATTCCAATCAATCTTTCTTGTGTTTTTGTTACCGACATGTTTATCGTATTTGTTTATTTTGTATTTAATAGTTATCACATCCACAACTTAAATGCAGTGAAAATTCAGGTGTTTTGAATTTGAAATAATGCCTTTCTGTAGAAAGTCCTTTCTTACCAACTAGAGTGGTCTGGGTAGAGATGAATGCCTTTGTTCATATTGCTAGAGAAAGCTGAGTCTCATGATAAAGCCCAGATCTCAGCAACGGGAGCTGAAGACTTTTATTCTACCCCCTCATTAATTGCTCACCTATCAGAGACATCCCCTTTTCTCAAAGTATATTAAGGCTTCCAATCTCTTCATGGGAAACAGAATGAAAAAAGCAAAACACATAATGATAAAAATAATGGTAAAATCATTTTCTATAAGAAGGTTCTATGTAAACACTATGCAAATAGGTAGTTTATTGGGAAATGATTGATTTATCAAAAAACAAATTATTGGTAAAACTTTTAAAAGATCAATGTTTGGTTAAAAACAGGAACAATGAAGGTTACTTACTAAAGTTATTATAGTTTCGTTTCTCAAGAAATCTTATATGTCCTTCAAATATACATGAGATATTCCTCATTGAAAGAAAGCCTATAAAACTATGTGCAAAGTCACCAATCTCACTTTCTCCTGCAGAGCCATCAGGGAACTGTAGCCAGATGTTGATCAGGACAATTGGGAGACGGCCTAGGATTCAGTGGGAGACCTTGGCCTTCGTAAACTAAGGTCTTTTCAGGTTCTCACTCTGAGTGAGGCACCGCCCATTCTCTTTAAGAAGTGAGTCAAGGAATGGCCCCTTTAATAAAAATCAAATCAAAGTTGGAACCCAGCTGGGCAATTTCATTTAGGAAACTCAGCTAGTCCTCTCTCATCTTCCCCTCCTTTCTTCTCTCTTCTTCTCCCTTCCCCTCCCCTCCCCTTACCTGAGGGTGTTCTTGGCCAAAAGCTACCTAGTTAACTTGGGTTACTGGCTAGGATTCTTTCTCAAAGACCAAGCCTTAAACTCAATTCACTCTGAATCTCATGGATTGGACAACAATAGTTCTCTGCCCAAGCACCACTTAATGGTAATTTTTGGGCCTTCCTGGCTCCGAGTGAATGTAAATAGTAACTGGTTCTTTTTTGGCCACCAACCCTAAGGGTCTTCCCCTCCCAGTTTGATTTTTTTTTAATTAAAGGGGCCATCCCTTGACTCACTTCTTAAAGAGGCCTGTTCACGGAATGGGTATTGCCCCACTCCATGTGAGAAACTGAAAAGACCTTAGCTTAAAAGGGCCAAGGTCTCCCACTGTATCCTGGGCCATCTCCAGTCATCCTGATCAATATCTGGCCACTGAACCCAGTTGGCTCTGGAAGAGAAAGCGAAGTTGGTCACTGCTCAGACATCCCTCACTCAAATCAAAGTCAATTGCAAGTCATGTCATCATCTCCCTGATATCATGGTCCTCTCTGAAAAGAAAGGACAAATCACACCAAATAAAAGTTTAATTTTCTCTATGAAGGAAAATACATTTTAATATATATAAATAGCAAATACATCTAGAGTTGCTATTAACATACTTTTTAGTCTACATTTTGCTTGAAAGATGTGTTCATTTGTAGAGAATCTTTTGCAAAAGAATTGTCTTCTCATATTTTCATCAAAGATACCTTCTCTATATGTATATGTATGGTTCATTATCATAAAATATTCAATATTGAAGTCCTTCCAATTCTGAAGTTTTGAGATTCTGTGATTCTATTCTAAACAGTTTTTACCCTTGGCTGCCATCTCTTTCCACTTGGCAAGCTGATTAATTGTTCTTTGGCTAAAAAGGTTTCTGGGCTCTTTTGGCCTCCTCCTTTGGCAACTGTTTTATATTGATTCAAATTTTGCAGGGGTTAGTGATAATCAAGGTCCGCATCTTTGACATTTTACTTTCCATTTCCCATTCTTTGGCATAACTGCCTAATTTGTATAGGTCAAGTTAAAGTTACTACAAGTATATTCAATACTTTTTTTCCTGATCTCTAGCTTTTCTTCTAATTTGATATTTATTTTAACCTTTTCCTTGACTAGTCAATGCTCTGACTGCACACAGACAGATGACTTTGATATGACTCCCATATTAGTAACTAGATATTTCCTTTTAATTTATAGAATTTTAATTTTTGTGATGGTGTTTGTTTCCTTCTCATGTCTGGAACCATCTGACGCTCTTATGAAAGAAAATATATATGGCAGAGAAAATTATGTTTCCATGTTTTGTTTTCAATCTAAAGAACTTTAAACTGTTTCATTTAATATACATAAATTATATTTTCCCAGCATAGTTATAATATCTTTCCATATATTTACATATTATAGCTCACCTGTGCATTGAAGTAAGCAAGGATTATATCATAGATAGACTTGAATAGAGGGTCTTGTCAAATCCTTCATAGTATTTCTTTTCCTCTTTATCCTCTTTCACAGATATTCTCTGTACATGAACTACAATTTTCTTCATGGTGTTTCTTTTTGCTTGTGATCACTCTGAGCACTGCAAGTCAAAATGGCCCGGAGTTCCATGAAGGGATGTTTCTTGTTGACTTTGGATGCAAAATGAAACTAATTCTTCTAGCTCTTTGCCTCTCTGCTTAGAAAAACTTGTGATCCAACCTCCCACTATTTTAACTGTCTTTTTGCTTAGTGGCTAGAATATTAATATAATTAAGTTTTCATAATCTTTTGTCATTCATTTGTCATTGGTCAAAAAGATCACACTTGAAGAACCTATAAAATGAAGTCAATTTGGTCTGATGGTCAAGGTGGTCTGAAACTGAAAGATTCTTAACTCTCTCTATATTCTTTTCTTCTACTCTGCTACTATAAATATTGAAGTATAAAATAGTCACAGAGAATTGATGGCCAATTATTATTGTTGTTATTTTTTTTTTACCATGGGTTTCCTTAAGCAAAGAGTTAATCAACTGGTGGCCATCCTAAATGGGGTGTCACTCTCTCTTCTCTGTAAGGTCATTCCTTGATCCATAGATTTAATCTGTCACTGAGCCCAGACTCAAAACCTTTCCAGTACAGTAGAACCTGCCATAGAGCTATGATCCACTGACATTGGCTTTGAGACCCTCAAATAACTGACATCATAATTACTCATTTGTTTAGAACTTTGTGGAAATCTTTTGATTGAAAACCCAAAATAGAATTATCTACTTTCCCTATCTGGGAATCAGTTGTACATCCTCAATTTGTTCACATCATTTTATAGTTATCACTCCTCTATTTGTATTGTAGTTATTTGTGAAGTTGTCTTATAATAGTTTTACTTTTCTTCTTTGTATCTTCAAGGAATAACATAATACCCTTCCCATGATGTACATGTAATCAATGTTTGTTGAATTCAAATAAATATTTGTTGTTCAATTTGAAAGGTATTTTGTGCACTAATAGCCCATATAGAGATATTCCATTCTGTTAAATCAAACAAATATTAATTAAGGACCTAATGCTGGCAAAGCATTGGATACAAAAAGATAAAAGCAAAAATGTCCTTGCCCTTAAAGAGTTTATATTCTACTGGGAATTGTTATTTATTATCTTGTGTCTCATTTAAGTGTCATCAAAGTTATTATAATCATGGGTATTTCCATATCACTTTAAGATTGACAAAGCACTTTCCTAACAACTACCCATATTATCGACATCTCATAAATAAGAAAATTAAGATTCAGAGAGGTTGAATGCTGTTTTCCTTATTAAATTTTCCTTGATCATTTTTACTGTGCTTCTCATTTGTTTTCATATTCACACTGTATTATATTTATATAAGCACATGTATACCAACCCCTTTGAAATGTAAGTTCCCTGAAAGAAAGGATGGTGCTGTTATTAGTGTACATGTTGCCTAAAATAGATGCTTAATAAATGTTTGTTTGTTTAAGTTAGTTGAACTGTGGCTAGAGTTAATCATTTTGAGAGCAGAGATTTTAATCCATGTTCTGACTCCAAATTTAGCAGTCTACATGACTCTGCTAATTACATTATTTTCTATTGGCCCTCAAACTCTGGTTATCATGACTGAGGTGTTATCAGAAACAGCAAGATGTTCTTTCCCTACATTGTCAAAACAGTGTTGCTTACCCCATATTTCTTCCCAGATTCCAACCAGGACCAGGAGAGAACTTTGATTTTCCTATTATAAGCTACCAAATAAGATGACAAAAGAGACATATCATTGGCATGTTAACGCAGCTGAGTAATGACTCAAACAGCCTAACTCAGAGGAAGCAAACAAGACCTGGTTGGATGATCTCTCAGGGATGCATAATGGGGTTAATGTTTTATATACAAAACTCTATGGTTGGGCCTTAAAAAGACAGAAATAGGAAAAAAGCTTTCTGATTAGACAAAAGTCATATTATCAGAATACCACTTTCATTTCACAACTCAGATGTAGTAAGTTCAAGCCATTACATATCAATAATATATCAAGTGCAAATGCAGTCTTTATTCAAAGTTCAAAAGAGATAATATGTACATAAAAGCTATCCTGTGGATCATAATTAAAAGGACAGGAGTCTGAGGCTCATCAGAAATGAAAGTGTGAGTTAATTATTTGATGTTCGAAATGATTAAAATCTGATCTGAAACATATGATCCATTTGGAGATCTAAATCAATGAACCCTGATATAGTTTTTTTTTAAATTTTTCATTATTTCTTTAAGAAAATTCTAATTGTAACCACAGCCTGAACTATTAAAAATACATTTTCATTCTGCAATTTCCCAATCATGCCCCCTTGCCTGTGGTTTGGCTTAATACTAGCTCACATTCAGTCACTGATATTGTCTGAGAGCTTTACAGTAACTCCTAAGAGGAAAGCTCTGGCAATGCTTTACAGTCAGTAATACCACAATGTAAAAGTAGATAGTGATGCAAGCTGGGACTCAACACTCAATAACTTTTCCACCTGAAAGAAGGGGAAAAATATTAATAAGGAAATTGCCTTACAACTCTAAGGTGCTTTCAAATTTTCCAAAGTGGTTTCACCTACATATTCTCATGTCAACCTCACATTTTGTAGTAGAAGGGGCAAATGTCATTATTGACATTCTACAAGAAAACTAACTGAATCTCAGAAATTAAGTAATTTGACCAAGCTCACAAAGAGAGTAAGTGGTTTGAGCTAGAAATCAAACCTACGTTCCCCATTTCAAAAATGAATTCTATTTGCACTATGACATTAAGCCCAAACGTTCAACAGTTAATTCAACTAGAATTAAACACAAGTTTCTTATTGAATATAAGATTTTTTTCAATAAAATTAAAAGTAATATAAATTTAAAAGTGTACCCCAATATCTTTGGAAAGATCTTTTTGTTTGTTTGATTTTTATAGCAATGTAAAGTCATGCTATTTATAAAAGTTTATGTTAATCCATATAAATTCAAAGAGTAAACAAGATATAGTCCCTACTCTCAAGGAGTTCAAAACCTAGGTTGTTGTCTTTCATTCTCAAAAAGGACCAAAATGACACCAGTATATAGGGGTCAAGTACAGTGTATCTGACTGTAGTTGATCAGACCAATACAAGCTTGGAAGGCTCTACCACAGGTGAAGCACATATAGTCCATGTGAACATTTGGAGTGGCGATGTCTCTAAATTTGGGCATTTCACATTTCTTTTGAGCTACTAAAATTCTGCTTTGCTTGTATAGCACAGTTCCTTCTTTGGTGAAGGCACACCATGCTTGGTGGTCCATTGCTATTTCCCATGTCAACAATTCCATAGTTCTTCAGAGAGACTTTGAGAGTGTCTTTTTGTTTCTTCTAACCTCCATGTGAGCATTTATCTTGTGTGAGTTCCCCATAACACAGTCTTTTAGGCAAAAGTACATTTAATATTTCAACAACAGGGCCAGCCTACTGGGGTTGCACTCTCTGCATTTAGAGTCTGAATGCTTGGCAGTTTGGTCCAAGAAAGGACCTCAGTGCCAGTATCTTATGATGCTAGGTGATCTTCAGAATCTTCCTAAGATAGTTCAAATAGAAGGTACTCAGTTTCCTGGCATGGAGATTGTAGACTCTCCAGGTTTCACATACAACAATGAGGTCAGCACAGCAGCTCTGCAGACCTTCAGTTTTGTAGGCAGTTTAATACATCTTCTATCCCACACTTTCCTTTGTAGCCTCCCAAACACTGAGCTAGCACTAGCAATGTATACGTCAACCTCATCATCGATGTTCACAACCCTGAAAAGCATGTTGCCAAGGTGAGTGAACTTATCCACATTATTCAATATTTCTCCTTATTTGATGCAAGCCTGCCATGGTGGGATTTACTGTTCCAGTGTCTTCCATGTCTCATAATTGTTTCCAAAGTTCTTCAGACAGACCTTGAGAGTGTCTTTGTATCACTTCTTCCGACTTCCATGTGAACACTTGCCTTGTGTGAGTTCTCCATAAAATGATCTTTTGGGCAAATGAGTGTCTGGCATTCTAACAATGTAGTAAGCCCATCAGGAGTTGTGCTCTCTACAGTAGAGTTTGAATGCTTGGCAGTTCAGCTCAAGAAAGGACCTCAGTGTCCTGTACCTTATCTTGCTAGGTGGTCTTCAGAATCTTCCTAAGATAATTCAAATAGAAACAATTCAGTTCCCTGTCATGGCCTAACAACACCAACAAAACAGAGGTCCTCTAATCAGCCAGCACTACACCAGCTATTCATAGAACCACTGATTACAGCAAATGGAGAAATTTTGAATTGTGAATAAGTTCATTCACCTTGACAGTATACTTTCCCAGGATGCACACACAGATGATGAGATTGACACACTCATTTAGATAGTACTTTAACTTTTGACATGGCTTCGTAAACCATATTTTTATTTTTACAAATTATAAATAATATTCTATGAAAAGCAGTAAGTTGAATTATTATCCAAAAATAAATATGTCATCTAAGGCTTATGGAGAACACTTAAATGTCATCTAGTGACTTCACTCTGAATATGTACAAAACTGAGCCACTTCACAACAATAAGACTTTTAAATTCCTGCCAAGCTCTCAAGTTGAAATAGTCATTACAGACTGATATCATTGTCTAGCCAGGACATTATCGTGCAAGGGTAAAAATGAGGAAAACTCAAGTGAGAGGAACTAAGGGTATGACTGTGTTGAGTATAAAACATTAAAGAGTGTCTTGTCTTTCTGAACAAAAGAGAATCCAACTGTCCTATGTTGAAAGGATCTTATCAGGTTTGGTTATCAGTTTTCTGAGGTAGGGAAAACAGATTTTAGAAGAGAAAGCAAAGGCAGGACAGAATTATAGAAATTAGAAGATCTCAGAATTGGAATGTACTTCAAAGGCTGTGCCACCCAATGTACCTCTTCAAGAATCTCTTCTTCAACGTACACAAGAAGTGAGTGCCCAGTCTCTTTAAATTTAATTTGATTCAATCTAACAAATATTTATAACTGGATATACAAAAAGGCACATACTAAGAACTTACTAAGTGAAAAGATTTGAACGTTTATTACTATATCATTTAATTGTATATGTTTTGTTATATTTATTAAGCTTTTGTTCTGTACCAGGTGCTGTATTAGGTGTAAAGGATACAAAGACAAAACCAAAACCATTCAACCCTCAAAGGGTTCAAATTTTATGAGAAGGAATACAATACATATACATAAACACATATATACATATACATATGTGTATAAAAATAAGGAAATATGTGTGTATAACAATAAAGCAATTTGAGAAAAGGAAGACCACTGATAATTTTGTGTGCAAAGAAAGGCTTTACATAAAAAGCAACCTCTAAGTTGAATTCAGAAGTAAAGTAGAGATGATAGAATGCAACGGTGAGGTAAGCATGCATTTCTAGATGGGAGACTATCTTTGCAAAGATATGAAGATAGTTGACAGAATGCGAAGTTTACTAAATAGCTATTAGGATAATCTGATTAGCATATAGAGTGTGCCAAAGGAAATAATATGAAATAAGTAGGGAAAACTAGGTCAAAGGCAGGTTGTGAAGGGCTTTAAGTGACAGGCTGAAAGTAGATACAAAAGCACACTGAAGAAAATAATTCCTTAAAATTAGACTTGGGCAAGTAGAAGCTAATGACACTGAAATATCAAGAAACAATAAAATGAAACCAAAAGAATGAAAAAGTAGAAGACAATATGAAACATCTCATTGGAAAAACAACTAACATGGAAAATAAATGCAAAAGTTAATTTTATTTCTTTTTTTAATAGTATTTTTTTCTCAATTACATGTCAAGACAATTTTTAGCATTCATTTTTACAAGATTTTGAGTGCCAAATTTTTCTCCCTCTCCCTTCCTCTCTTCTGATAATGGTAGGCAATTTGGCATAGGTTATACATGTGCTACCATGTAAAACATAATTCCATATTAGTCACAGTTGTGAGAGAAGAAACAGATTAAAAGGAGATAAAAACACAAAAAAGAATAAATGAAAAAATATGCTTCAATCTGCATTCAGAGTGCATCAGTGCTTTACCTTGATGTAGAAAGCATTTTCCTTCACAAGTCCTTTGTCGTTGTCTTTGATCATTGTATTGCTGACAAAAGCTGAATTATTCATAATTGATCATCATACAATGCTGCTCATACTGTGCACAATATTTTCCTGGTTCTGCTCAATTCACTTTGCCTCAGTATATACAAGTCTTTCCAGGTTTTTCTGTAATCTGCCTGTTCATCATTTCTTATTGCACAATATTATTCCATTACATTCATATACCACAGTTTCTTAAGCCATTCCCCAAATGATGGGCATCCCCTCAATTTGCAATATTTTGCCACCATGAAAAGGGCTGCTATAAATTTTTTGCACCTGTGTTGCAACAATTCGGCTAGTAGCTGTTGTGGGGTTGAAAGACCAAAACAAGCCCGACAACAAAGAACGCTGTCAACACAGGTTCTTTGGATCTGCTTTGCTAAGGAAAATAGTGTTAAACGGTTAACAATCTTATTTCAATCCAACATACAAATATCATTCACTTAGTTCAGGGGGAAAAGCCAGAACCCTGAACTTCAGAGCAAATACGAACAAATTACAAACATCAACAGACAGACCTTGTCTGATTCAATTCTCAATGCATAGTTACCAGGGTTTAACAAAGTCCCAACATCCGGGTTTACAAGCTGGGGGCTCTTAATAGCTGCCCAGAGTCTCTTCCAGTCACACACCACTCTTCTGGTGAGTGAGAGCCCTGAGCAAATAGCTCTGTTCTCTTTTTATACAGTCCTTGGACATCATCAAATGTCATCTGAGTGATGAGAACTTAGGCACATACTATTGGCTCTGGTCTTAGCAACACCCTGTAGGACCATGGGGGCTTCACACCCACATGGGCTTAGCACCTAGTAGCTAGGGGTTTGGGCCTGGGGTTTAGCACTTACTTAGACTCAATCAAAGAGGCTTAATTAATTTATCATTCTAAAACAGTAAAAAGAAGTCCCAACTTAATTGATATTTTTGTTTGACCTGATAATTCTGAAATTGAGTATAACATTCGTTGGAGTTTTTATTTTGGGATCTCTTTCCTTTTCCTTTTATATGAACTCTTTGTGATACAGACCCATTAGTAGTATTGTTGAATCAAAGGGTATGCACAGTTTGGTTGTCTTTTAGGCATAGTTCCAAATTGTTCTCCAGAATGGTTGGATCAGTTCACAACTCCACCAAAAGTGCATTAGTGTTGCAATCATACCACACTCTCTCCAACATTTATCATTTTCTTTTTTTTGTCATACTAGCCAAACTGATGGTGTGAGGTGGTACCTCAGAGTTGTTTCGATGGGTATGTCTATAATCTGAAGTGATTTAGAGCACTTTTCATATACCTATAGATAGCTTCGAGTTCTTCATCGGAAAACTCCCTGTTCATATCCTTTGACCATTTATCAACTGGGGAATGGCTTGTATTCTTATAAATTTGGCTTAGTTCTCTGTGTATTTGAGAAATGAGGCCTTTATTAAAGACACTGGCTTTAAATATTGTTTCCCACCTTTCTGCTTTCCTTCTAATCTTGTTTGCATTAGTTTTGTTTGTGCAAAAGCTTTTTATTTTAATATAAGAAAAATTACCTATTTTGCATTTCTGAATGCTTTCTATCTCTTATTTGGTCATGAAACTGTTACTCTTTTTAACTTATCCTTTAAGAATTTGGATGCTCTACCACTTGGCACTTATATGCTTAGTATTCATATTTCTTCATTGTCTATGGTACTTTTTAGCAAGTGTAGCTTCCTACCTTATCTCTTTCTATTAGGTCTATTTTTGCTTTTGCTTTCTCCGAGATCAGGATTGCTATCCCTGCTTTTTTTTGCTTCAGTTAAAGCACAATAGATTCTGCTGTAGCCCATTACCTTTACTCTATGTGTCTCTGCTTTAAATGTGTTTCTTGTAAACAACATATTGTAGGATTCTGGTTTTTGATCCACTCTGTCTTCTATTTCCATTTTATGGGAGAGTTCATCCCATTCACATTCACAGCTATGATTACTAACTGTGTATTTCCCTACTTCCTGTTTTTCTCCTTTTTGTCCTCTCTCTCCTTTCATGCTTTCCCTCCTCACCAGTGTTTTGCTTCTATCTACTGCTTCTCCTAATCTGCCCTTCCTTCTGTCAGTCCCCCTGCCCCTTTATTTAATCTCCTTCCCTCCTACTTCCCTGTCAGGTAAGATTGATTGAATGCCAATCATCCACCCTCCCATCTTCCCTCCACAGTATAAATCTTTTGAGCCTATTTTTGAGAAATAATTTACCCCATTCTGCCCCTCTCTTTCCTTCTGCAGCCAGTGTAGTCCTCTTTCTTAACATTTAATTATTTTATGTCATTCCCTCAAATTCACCTTATACACATATCCTCAATGTACATTTCTTCTAGGTATATTATTAGTGATAAATTTTTAAGAATTATAAGTATTATCTTCCCATATTGGGATGTAAATAGTCTATCTCTACTGAATCCCTTATGTTTCCTTTTCCTTTTGTACCTGTTTATGCTTGTCTTGGGTCTTGATATTGGTGATAGAATTTTTGGTTCAATTCTGGTCTTTTCCTTAAAAAAGCTTAAAATCCTTTTTTTTCATTGAATGACCACTTTTTTCCCTTGCTGTATTATGCTTAATTTCACTGGTGAGTGATTCTTGGTTGTAGTCCTAGATCCTTTGCCTTCCCAGATGTCATTCCATGACCTCTGATCCTTTAACCTAAGAGCTGCTAAATCCTGTGTTATCCTGATTGTGGATCCCTGATATTTGAATTGTTTCTTTCTGGCTGCTTCCAGTATTTTTTGTTTGACCTGATAATTCTGAAATTGGCTATAACATTCGTTGGAGTTTTGATTTTGGGATCTCTTTCCTAAAGTGATCAGTGGATTCTTTCATTGCCTATTATGCCCTCCGATTCCATGTTATCGGGGAATTTTCCTTGATAATTTCCTGAAAGATGCTGTCCATGTCCATCTTTTGATTATAGCTTCCAGGTAGTTCAATGATTCTGATATTGTCTCTCCTAGATCTATTTTCTAGGCCAGTTGTTTTGACCAAGAGATATTTTATATTTTCTTCTAATTTTTCATTCGTTTTCATTTGGTCAATGAAGTCTTGATGTTTCATAGAGACTTGTCCAATTCTAACTTTTAAGGAGCTGTTTTCCTGAGCTTTTGTATTTTCTTTTCTATTTGGCCAATTGTACTTTTGAAAGAGTTGTCTCATCAGTGTTTTTTTTTTTTGTATCTCTTTTTCCATTTATCCAATTCTACTTTTTAAGCAGTTTTCTTATTTCAAGTTGTTGACTCTTTTTTTCATGATTGTCTTGCACTACTCTCATTTATTTTCCAAATTTTTCTTCTTTCACTTTTATATGATTTTTAAGCTACTTTTTGAGCTCTTCCATGAGTTCTTTTTGGGCTTGAGACCACTTCCTCTTTTTCTCTGGGGTTTTGCCCATAGGTGTTCTGACATTATTGTCCTCTTCTGAGTTTGTCTCTTGATCTTTGCTATCACCTAATAACTTTCTATGGTCAGATTCTTTTTATTGTTTTTTGCTCATCTTTTTGGCCTTTTTCCTTTCTTTTAAATTTGAGCTCTGTTCTCTGGGTAGAAGGGGCACTGTCTCAGGCTTCTCGTGCCAGGGGCTGCAGGCCCTGGCTGTTTACCTGGTGCTGAGGCCCCCAGGGGACCCTTGTGTCTGATGCTGTGATGAAGAAGTGGGATGGGGGTCTGGCTGGCATTGCTGGAGGAGTCTGGCAGCTTACCTGGTACTGAGCCAGGGTCCTAGTGCTTGTATTTGATATGTGTTGAGGCCGGTGGGGTGTTCTGCTTTTCCCCAAAGATACACTGAAACATGTGGTAGTCTGGCCTCTGGTAAAGGCTTGTTTGCTTAGGAATCCATAACGTTGCTATCTACCTCTTTGCCCAGGGCTATGCTGAAAAACATGGAGGTCTGGCTGCTGGAGCTTTCCTGTTTGCCAAGGGTCAGGCTGAAACACATGGCAGTTCACAGAAAAGGAGTCTGCCCAGTCCTCTGGTTATGCTGAGGCATGCGGGGGTCCTGGTGCTGGTGTTTGCCTGCTTCACCACAATGGGGCTCAGGATATGGTTTGCTGAGGTGAGACTTGCTGCTGGCTTGCTGGAACACTTCCTGTCCTAAACTGTGTTCCCCTTTTACCCAAGTGATAAAGGCCTTTCCTGTTGATCTTCCAAGTTTCTTGGGCTCAAAGATTGTTTCAACCCATCTTTTTGCTGGTTCTGCTATTCCAAGATTTGTTTTGGGATATTATGGGAGAGTTACAGAGATTTACTGCTTACTCTGCCTTCTTGACTCCCAGAAGTCAAGCCCTCCAAGAGAGATAATTTAAGGATTATCAGTCTATCTGAAAATCATGATAAAAAAGAGAGAGCCTAGACATCATCTTTCAAGAAATTATCAAAGAAGACTCCCCTGATAGTCTAGAAGCAAAGCATAAAATAGAAATTGAAAGAATCTATCAGTCACTTCCTTAAACAGATTCCAAAATGAAAACCCCCAAGAATAATATAACCAAATTCTGGAATTCCCAGGTCAAGGAGAAAATACTGCAAGCAACTAAAAGGAAATAATTCAAGTGTAATGGAGCCACAGCCAAGATAACATAAGATTTGGCAGTTTCTATATTAAAGGCTTAGATATCTAGAGGGCAAAAGAGCTAGGATAACAAACAAGAATCACCTACCTAGCAAAATTGAGTATAATCCTTCAGGGGGAAAATGGCTATTCAGTGAAACAGAGGACTTTCAAGCATTCCTTGAAGAAAAGACCAGAGCTAAACAAAAAAAAAAGGACTTTCAAATACAAGAATCAAAAGAATCATGAAAATGTAAACAGAAAAGAGAAATCACGAGGGATTCAATAAGGTTAAACTGTTTATATTCCTACATGGGAAAATCATTATTGTAACTCCTAAAGATTTTCTCATTATCAGGACAGTTAGGAGTATACATAGAGGGCATGAGTGTGAGTTGACTATGATGGGATGGTTATCTAAAAAATAAAATTAATGGATCAGAAAGAAGAATGCACTGGGCGAAGGAGAAAGGGAGAGGTAGAATGGGGTAAATTATTTGATAAAAGAAACTCAAAATTGAAGGGGAAGATGGGAGAAGTAGAGGGGTTGGGAAGCATGGACTTTACTTTCATTGGAACTTGCTCCAAAAGAGAATAACATATATGCTTAGTTGGGTGTAGAAATCTCTTATCATATATGAAAGTTGGAGGCAAAGAATATAATAAAAGGAGGGGGGCTGATAGAAGGCATGGTGCAATGGGGTAGGTAAAAGTAAGAAGCAAAAAACTTTAGAGAATAGACAGAGTGAAGGGAGAGAGAGAGTAGGAGAAATAGGGGGGGAATAGGATGGAGGGAAATACATAGTAATCATTACTGTGAAAAAAATTTACATCAAGTTTATCTTATAAATGCCTCATTTCCCAAAGATGTAGAAAACTGAGTCAAATATGTAGAAATAAGAGTCATTCCTCTTGGTCAAAGTATATGAACAGACACTTTTCAGACAAAGTAATCAAAGCTATCTATAATCATATAAAGTGCTCTAAATTACTATTGAATAGAGAAATGCCAATTGAAATATCTCTGAGCTACCACCACACACCTATCAGATTGGCTAATATGACAGAAAATGAAAATGATAAATGTCAGAGGGCATATAGGAAAATTAAAACACTAATGTTGGTGAAGTTGTATACCGATTCAAGCATTCTGGAGAGCCATTTTGGAGCTATACCTAAAGGGCTATAAAATTATGTATACTCTGATGCAACAATACACTATTAGGTCTGTATCCCAAAGAGACTTTTAAAATATGTACAAAAATATTAATAGCAATCCTTTCAGTGGTGGCAAGGAATTGGAAATTAAGAGGATGTCCATCAATTGGGGAATAGCAGAACAAGTAGCTGTAAATGATTGTAATGGAATTATATTGTGCTATAAGAAATGGCAAGCAGGATGCTCTTAGAAAAACCTGGAAAGACTTACATAAACTGGTGCAAAATGAAATGAGCAAAACCAGGAGAATATTGTACCACATTAATAACAATATTATACAATGACCTATTGTGAATAACTTATCTATTCTCAGCAATACAATAATCTAAGACAATTCACAAGGACATGATGAAAAATGTTATCCACCTTCAAAAAAGGAACTGGTAGAGCCTGATTGCAGATCAAACATACTTTTTCTTTACTTTATTTTGTTTTGTTTTTCCCCTCTGTTTTTTTTCATAGCATGACTTACATGGAAATGTGTTTTGCATAATTACACATATATAACCTACGTCAAATTGCTTGCCTTCTGAATGGGGGCAGGCACGGAGTGAAAGAGGGAGAAAATTTGGAACTCAAAATTTTTTTTAAAAGAATGTTAAAATTGGTTTTTACATTTAATTAGGGGAAAATACTAAATTTCTAAAATGGTGCCCATAACAATTATGTTCACACAACAACTGTGGTCTGACCTGGGCATAAAGTAATGGAATTATCACCTTTCTCTCTCCAAAGTTACTAACCATTTCTTCTTAATTGCCAAGTCTAATGATTTTTTTTCTCAATAATGATCCCTCTTGGTCTTCCTGCAGTCTTTGACACTTAATCATTCTCCTCTCCTTTATCACCTCTTCTCTCTAGGTTTTTATGACACTGCTCTCCTCTGGTTTTCCTCCTGCCTATCTAACCTCTGCTTTTTTAGGGACTTTTATCCACATCATACTAGCTAACTGTGTAGGTTCCCTAAGACTCTATCCTAAGGCCCTTCACTCTGCTATTTCACTTGGTGATCTCTTAAGCTCCTGTCACTTCAGTCATCATCTCCATGTAGATGACTCTAATAGCTACTCATTCATCCCTAATTTCTATCCCAAGTCTAACATTTTTTACTGCCTTTTAGACTTTTTTAACTGGGTGTCCCATAGACACCTTAAACTCAACATGTCCAAAAAATGCACTCATTTTTCTCATGAAGTGCTCTCTCCTTCCTGACTTCCCTCTTACTTTGGAGTGTATCCCCATCCCTCCAGTCCATGCTGATAACTTAGGTGTCACCCTTGACTCTTCACTCAAATTTCATCTCTCCAATCTATTACCAAGGTTCATTAATTTCATCATAATATCTCTTACAAATTGTCCCTTTCTTTCCTCTGACACTAACACCATCCTTCTGCAAATCCTAATTATCACATGCCTAGACTATTGTAATAGCCTACTGGTTTATCTCCCTACCTTAAGTGTCTTGCTATTCTAATTCAACTTAGACTAAACTGTCAAATTGATCTTCCTAAAATGTATGTCTGATCACATCAACCCCCACACCTCCATTTAGTAAACTTCCATAGCTCCCTATCTCATCCAGTACCAGATATAAAGTCTCTGTATGATTTACAAAGCCCTTCATAAATTAGCTCCTTTGTACCTTTTGTTTTAATATCTTATTCTCTTCCATGCCGTGACACTGACCTCCTTGTTATTCCTCACATAACTTCATCTCTAGACTCTTGTCATTTTCACTGGCTATTCCCCAAACCTGGAATTCTCCTTCCTCTTCTTCACCTCCAAGCTATCTTAGATTCCTTCAAGTCTTAGCTAAAGTCCCTTATTGCAAGAAATCTTTCCTGATCCTCCTTAATTTTTAGTGACTTCTCTCTGAAGGAATTTAATTTTCCCTGTCTACATCTCATTTGTACATAGTTGTTCGCATGTTGCTTCCCCTTTAGACCATGAGATCCTTGAGAGCACACATAGTATTTCATTTGTTTGTTTGTTTTTTTGCTTTTCTTTGGATCTCTACTGCCTAACACAGGGCCTAGCATATGCCAGGTGCTAAATAAATGCTAGTTTACTGACTGATGCCCTAATATTGGATACTGTGCCCTTTTTCTTAGAACCTATTTACCTAAAAAAAAAAAACTAATGATAGAGATCATTCTTGTCTGTTCATAAATTTAAGAGCTGTCAAACTTTCAAGTCCATCTCACTGAAACAGGACTGACAGGTCTCAGCTGACACTAATGTTTTTACATTCCTAAAAAACTAATTCCAAATGCTACACAACACATACTGCCAAAAAATTGTTTACATCCAACAAAAAGAAAAAAAAAATCTTCAAATCTTCATAATAGAATTAAAAACCCTTCTTTCCTACTTTGATTTGACTTAGGGTAGAGGCCTTCCTTGTTCTAATAAGTTTACATAAACTTCTTGGCCTCAGTTATTCCATTTCTTTTCATCTTTCTTACATAAGTTTCATATTCCAAAGCTTTTATCATCTGTCTAGTTCTCTTTGTACCCTAATCAAATTATACTTACCACTCTGCAATTGTGCCAGACAGAGCCAGATTTCAAATTTGGCTATTAGGTAAGTCATTTAAATGCCTGCTAAATGTAAAGAGCTGTGCTAAGTACCAGGGATACAAATACATATTTTAATTTAAAAAATAACCGATTCATGAGATAAAAAAAATACGATAGTCTTCTGTCACCCTCCTGGTGCATTGGATGGAGCTTCTGTAATAATAATTATGGAAAGACATAGACTAAAGAAATAACATAGGCAAATATCTATAGTTTGTTATCTGCATTACTGGAGGGAGCATCCATATCAAGTAATCAATTGGAACTGTGCTAAACAATAGGGATACAAAAAGAGGTGAAAGACAATCCCTGCCCTGAAGGATCTTACAATCTAAAGGGGGAGATAACATGCAAATAAAAAGCAAGTTGTATACAGAAAAAAATGGGACATAATTAATAGAGGGAAAGCACTAGAATTAAGAGTGATTAGGAAAGGCTTAATGTAAAAAATGAAATTTTAGGTGGATTTCAAGGAAACAAGGGATCTCAGTAGATGCAGTTAAAGAGGGAAAGCATTCCAGGAATGAGGGACAGTTGAAGAAATTGCCCAGAGGTGAGAGATGGAGTGTCTCAGTTGGACAGCTATGAGACCTAGATCAAAGACAATGTATCAGTAAATAGTGTATAAGAAGACTGGACAGGTAGGAGGAGGCTAGTTTATAAAGGGCTATTTAAGTGCCAAATAGAACATTTTCTATTTGATCCTAGAGGCAATAAGGAGCCACTAGAGTTTATTGAGTAGCTGTGGCAGAGGGGAAGAAGGGATGGAGTGACATGGTCAGACTTTTATTTTTGGAAAATAATTTTGGTGGCTGAATAGAGATTGGTTGGAATGAGCAGAGACTTGAGGGAGACAAGCCTACCAGCAAGCAATAGTCCAGGTGTGAGATAATGATGGCCTACACTATAATGGTGGCAGTTTAAGGATAGAGAAGAGAATATACTTGAGAGGTGTTACATAAATGAAATCAATAAGCCTTGGTAACACCTTGTATATAGGGAGTGAGTGATAGTGAGAAATCTAAGATGATTCCTAGATTGTGAGCTTGTTTGGATGGTTGCCATCTATCATAATAGGGAAAGGTAGAAGTCAGAAAGGACTTAAGGGGAAAGGTAATGAGGCCCGTTTTGCATATGTTGAGTTTAAGATAGCTACTGGACATCTAGTTTGAGATGTCTGAAAGGAAATTGGCGATGTGAGATTGGTCAGCATAGAGTTTGAGGCAGAATAAATAGATTTGAGAATCATCATCATAGAGAAAATAATTAAATCCATGGGACCTGATGAGATCACCAATAATATGAAGGGAGAAGAGAATAGGGCTCAGGATAGAGTCCTATGGGACACCCACCCTTAGTGACAGTGATCTGGATGAGGATCCAGAAAAGATGACTGTGGAACAGTTTGATAGGTAGAAGGAGAACTGGGAGAGAATGGTGTCTTAAAAACTTAGAAAGAGGAGAGTATGTGGGAGCAAAGAGTCATCAACATTATCAATGGCCACAGAGAGATCAAGGAGAACGAGTATTGAGAAAAAGTTTATTGAATTTGGCAGCTAAGAAATTATTGGTAACTTTGGAAAGAGAAGTCTCAGTAGAATGAGGTCAGAAGTCAGATTTTAAGGTATTAAGAAGAAAGTAACAGCTACAAGTCTATATTGTATATGGCCTTTTTAAGTAAGACAACTTGGTGGTACAGTGGATAGAGTGCCAATCTTGGAGTCAGGAAGACATCTTCCTGAGTTCAAATCTGGCCTCAGACCTTTTCTTGACCATGGGCAAGGCACTTAACCCTATTTGCCTCAATTTCCTCATCTGTAAAATGAGCTGGAGAGGGAAATAGCAAACTACTTCATTATCTTTGCCAAGAAAACCACAAATGGGGTCATGAAGAGTCAAATGACTGAAAAAAAACAAGTGAACAACAATAAAAAAGGAGAGAAAGCGTATAAGATGATATATAAGATGATAGTTGAGATCAAAAGAAAAAGAGAGGTTTTTTTTTCAGGTTAGGGAGAAATGGGCATATTTTTATGTGTGAACACAGAAAATGTACCAGTAGATAGGAAGAGATTGAAAATAATTGAAAAAGTGGTGATGACAGAGGAGGCAATCTCTTGGAGGGGATGGGATGGAATGGAATAGGGTTAGCCTTAGTAAAGAGTAAGGACATCATGTGAGATAGCAGTGAGTGGCAAAAGGCATCTAAGTAGCAGGAGATGAGGAAGAGGGCAGAAGAGTGAGCTCATGTGAATGGCCTTGACTTTTTCAGTAAAGTGTAGGGAAAGGATCTTAGATGAGAGGGCAGGATAAGGAAAAGATTTGAAGAGGCATGAAAAGGTTTGGAAGAACCGCTGTGGAGGATGTGAGAGTGAGTTGATAACACAGCATCAAATATGAGGATCTTAAGAGTAACAAAGTGATTGCCATAACCCCCACAATTTCCAATTTCTGAGTCCTTCATGTCTTGGTATTGGTGTATTCAAATGTTTGTAAATTAAGTGAAAATGATCAAAAAGCAGAAACGACTTTCATAAGAGAAAGCTGGAAAACATTCAATGTAATTCAATGCTTTAGTGATTCAGTAGACTTCTGTCCAATTCAGAGATGATTTTATATTGTAATATTGGGGCAAGATGTGAAGGAAAAAGAGGAGATCCCCCCCTTAACATTTTCCATCCATGTCAGTGATTTTATTACACTTGGACACTATAGGTTACTACAAACTCGTTTTGCCTCATTCTGGCCAGTTTATCTCAGTGTCTTTTAAAACCTCCACTCATAAAAACTGGCTAAGGACATAATTACTGGGTTTTGCACTAGCATATATTATGTATTTATAATATGGATTACAGCTGTCTGTGCCGTCTAAAATAATGCTGCTGTAGCACAGAACTCAGAGACCTAAAATGTTGAAACAATTAGATGTGTGTCTAGCACCTCAGAGTAAATCCAACTGATTGCAAAATGCATTACAAAGCACAAATTATCTTGCCTCCGAAGCCTACATTTTTTTTATTCAAATATAATTTGGACTTTTTCATTTCAAGTCCATTTGGTGTAATGGTGAGGTGTGCATGGCTTAATGTACAGTGTTATAAACTTGAATGGGAAGTGCAGTCAATTTAAAATCCCAATTCTAAACAACTGTCTTCTCACTCCTCTTCCAGGAACATACCATATTTGCATGTAATTCTCACCATGGAAAATGCCATAAATCTTTTATTAACTCAATTTAGCAAAGAAAGATGCATTGTTTCTGACTTAGGAACAAAATGAGGCATGCATGCTCCATTCAATCAAATTACTTCTCTTATCTTGGAGAAAGATCTATAGCAATCTGAGAACATCTGGATTAGAGGTAATATATTTAAATAAGCTTTCTCTCTCTCTCTCTCTCTCTCTCTCTCTCTCTCTCTCTCTCTCTCTTTCACACACACACACACACACACACACACACAAATACACACCTCGAACACCACATTTTCTCTGAAAATTGTTTGTGACTGCTACAGCCCTGCTGTTTCTGGGCTACTGAATTGTGAAGTACTCATAATAAGACAATGTTCAAGACAAGCAACATTTTCATCTAATTAAGAGAAACAAGAAGTACCAAACAATGCCTCTACTGACATAAAATTAAAATTTTATCATAGTTCTAAGCATATAATGCCACAATTTCCTCTGTGCATATTTACATACAAATAATATATTTTCATTGCTATCCATGAAATGTGTCCCAGATAAAAATTTCTTTTAAAAATTCATTCCTATCAGCAACTAAAATATGTCACTTAGAAAAATTGAAAACTTAGATCTATTCAAGAAAAAAATAATTTTCCATTGTTAGTAATTTATCACATTTTGCAAGGTAAAACTCCCATTTTTGAGTCCCTTCCTACTCTTATTACACACACACACACACACACACACACACACACACACCCCTTAACTGTTTGCTTGTTTATTTGTATTTCCTTGCAGGGTGGTCACTATACCTCTCCAATTAAAGTATCTTGTCCCCAAGTTAGATGACAGGAGAGCTAGTTTACATGAAAATGGAAATATCAGAGCCTTGGATATTTTCTGAATTAAGGGCTATCAATAGGAGAAACAGGCTAGCAATTCTTTTTTACTTTGGGTGCCCAAAATGCCTATAATTTTCATTTATTTGAAATAAGGCACTAGTTTCTCAAAAGTAAATTGCAAATTTTATCTAAGGGATCCTTGAATTAGCAAATCAAATTAATTTTAGGATGTAGCTGAGCCTTATAGAGCCTTATATAGCCACTGAATAGATCAGTTAACAACAGCTAACATTTATGCAGCGTTTTGAAACTTGTATAACCAATATAAGCTCTTAAGATTCTTATCTCAATTTCAATCACACTGATGAATCAGGTCCCCCCAAGGAAAGCTGTCTACCTGTCTCCCCAACTAGGTTGCTAGGGATATACCTGAAGAGTTGAGATAATTTTTAATGCTATTAACTCAAGCCCTCATTCTAGTTATTCCCAGTATCAATTGCCATTTATAGTTAGTATCTCCCTTATATCATCCATAACCTCCAAGTATTAATATTTCTATTTCATTTAATCAATTACCATCAATTAACCTTTACAAAGGGATGTTTATTGAGAAGATATAGCAAGCATAGAAGTTTCAAATGATTTTACCCCAAACACCTAAGGCATACAATCTCTTATACCACCATGCTTCTAGAAGGGTGTGAGCTCAACCTAAATGTAGTTGCTACAAAGAATTCATCCACGATTCACTTCCAAATGTGGCAGAGTTGATGAATGAATTGCCATCACAGGTTGCTCTGAACTACGCTCCTCACTGTGCTCCATGGTTTGCAAAAATTGGTATAGGCTCTTACTCCCAGATGTCTAGAAGCTTACTCTCCTTACTCTTTGAAGCTCATAAGGCCATAGCTTTGTCTGATACTCTTTCACCTAATAGTAGGAGGGAACAAATAAAATAGACGAATACAGATACAGATATTCACAGGCCATGCTGAGGCGTAGGAGGGAAGGACCTAAAGTCCTCTAGCCACCCAGAGACATACAGCAGGTTTTCCCCACTTGAAATGTCAGGCAAGAAAGAAAATAACCTCGGACAGTTAGTGTCTTTTGATTGTATGCCAATTTCCTCACAGAAATCCAATCTTTACTAGATGGTTAACAGACAGGAAATAGTTATAGATGCACATGTTCTAAAGTCTTCAGGGAAATTTCTGATTCTATGTCTAGTATAATGCCCCCATGCTAGGCTAGCTCTATACTTAATGAGGAGGGAGTGGGAGACATGCCAAGAAAGGCCTAAAACTTAGAGTATCTTCTGGGCTAAAAAAGCATTATAGTTTTCTAGGCAAGTAGATGTTACTATGAAATTCAGAGAATAGAGAGTGGGAAATAGAGTAAGGGAAGTACCAGAAAAACAAAAAGAGTACAAACTAGAGAATCAAATTGAACGGGACCTAAGGAAATACTGTCTTTTTGTTGTTCTTAGGAATGCTCTTAAGAGTGCTAGCTCTTTCAGGCTTAAATGTTTGACTTGTTTGTGTCTGAGGACAATGAAGATTTTAGTCACTCTGCACCTCAATAAAAGGAATAAAAGAATCATTGTAGAAAATTAGAGCTTAAAGGGACCTCTGAATTTATCTAGTACTTTCTCCCCCATTCTCCAAATAAAAAGACTAGTTGTGTTTGTCTTTCTTTTTCAAAGAAGGCCATGACATCAGGGAGATGATGACATGACTTGTAGTTGACTTTATTTGAGTGAGGGAGGGCCGTGCAAGGTCACCAGCTTCACTTTCTCCTCCAGAACCATCTGGGTCCAGTGGCCTAATATTCATCAGGATAACTGGGTATGACCCAGGATGCAGTGGGAGACCCTGGCCCTTTTAGGCTAAGACCTTTTCATGTACTCACTTAGACTGAGGTAATACCCATTCAGTGAATAGGCCTCTTTAAGAAGTACATTGAGGGATGTCTCCTTTAATTAGAAAAAAGAAAAAAGAAATCAAGATGGGAGGGTAAGACAGGGTTGCTCTTCTAAAGAGAAACAATTACCATTGACATTCACTCTAAGCCAGGGGGGCCCAAAATACAGTTATTAAGTACAGCTTATGCAGGGACCTATTGTGTTCCAATCCATGAGCTTCAGAGCGAACTGGGTTTAAGGTTCTGAGGAGAGAGAGAGAAAGAGAGAGAGAGAGAGAGAGAGAGAGAGAGAGAGAGAGAGAGAGAGAGGGGAAAGGAGGGAAGGAAGGAAGGAAGGAAGGAAGGAAGGAAGGAAGGAAGGAAAGAAGAAAGGAAGGAAGGAAAGAAGGAAGGAAGGAAGGAAGAAGAGAAGAAAGAAAGAAGGAAAGGAAGAAAGAAATGTAGCCAGTAAACCCCAAGTTGGATCACAAACAGAAGCTAAGTGACCTGCCCAAAGAAACAGTAAATATTATAACAAGTACTTAAATTAAATAAGGCAACTTAGATTTAGAATCAGACAATTATTATGGAGGCAAAGATGCACAGTAAAAAGATTTCTGGTTTGGAGTCTTAGCAACTTGGTAATAATTCTACCTCTGCCACTTAATACTTGCGCGACCATGAGGAAATTATATAAATTCTATGGGTTCTTTATCCTTAAAATTAAGGAATTGGAGAATATGGCCTCTTTGATCTCTTGAGCTCTCAATCTATGATTCTTTGACTTTATTTAGAATCCTAGTTCTTCTATTCTCTACTTGCATAACGTGAGTAACAAGCGATGAGGAGACCTAGGTCTGACACTAACTAGCTATGAGATGCAGGGCAAGTCACTTAAGCTCTATGATCCTAATGGGGCCAGGAAATGGAGACATTTTCACACCCTTGGCTCAGTTACTTCATCTGTAGAAGGAGTTATAATAGATAATAAAACTAGAATCAATTCATTACCACTTTATTAAGTGCCAAATGTATGACACGTATAGAGAGAGAGTAGCCACAGAAGAGTCAGGAAGAGCAGGAGTGAGAGCTCACATTTGGCCCTAGTTATATAACCCTGGACAAATAATTTAATCTCTTTTTCTTGGCCATCTCCTAAGATTTATCCATTACATTATGATCAGTGATTTTCATTGTGGAAGAAATTCCTAGACCAGGAACTCCTTACACTCATGAAACTACATATCCTTCTGCAAAAGCATATATACTGCTTATGGAAGGTTGTACAATACAAAGACATCTAACCAAAAAAGTCCCTGCCTTCCCTCAATGATTGTATATTCTATTGATCTCTAGGTAAGGTAAGTCCCTTTTACTCCTGTGATTTAGCATTTCTTCCCACTCAAAGTCTATCATTCTTACTAATGTCAGTAAGTTGAAAAGCAATAAAAATATGCATATATATTATGTATGTGTATATATGTGTGTGTGTGTGCATGTATGCATGTATGTATAGCATTTTAAGGTCAACAAAGAGCTTTACAGATGTTATGATTTGATAATGCACTCAATCTGAAAAGTCAAGGAACAAAGTAGTAAATAAGGGACTCACTTAATCTTGGCCTATTTTGGAGAACTGGTAGGGCTGCTGTATTGACTTCAAACAGACCTGTAAGTCTTAAATAACCCCAAAATGAAGGCATAATGTTTGCATAAATACATATGTGTTATGTGTATATATTTGTAAGTATGTATGCACTTGTGTCCATGTGCTGGTGATGAAGATTTACTCCAACTCTACTATCTACATATTCTTATTATAATGACAACATAGTAGCTCTACTGTATATTTCCTAGAAGAATTTCTCCAAAACAAAAAGAGAAACACTTGCTCTGAAAAGCAATCAGACAGATTAATGGGAAATGCTTGTCTCTCTTAGTAACAGGAAATATCACAGTGGTTCTTACAGTGTATCACAAAAACTAAGCTCTATTAAATTTGGCTTAAGCAGGAAATCCATTTGGTGGGGGAGGGAAAGGGAGCATTCATTTGAAAGGCAAAAAAAAATCTGTTAGCAAGCAAAATACAAAAATAATTGTATTAATTTATGCCTTATTTTTAATTTTAAATTTTATTAACTTGCTTACCTCAAGCTCCTTGTTCATTATACATTTAATAGCAAGTTGGCATTCCTATTATACAGAAAAAAAACAAAGATATTTAGAGATTAAAAAGGCATCGTGGTGGATAATGTGTGGAATATGAAGATCACTGACCTCAAGGGACCGATAGTACAGTTTGGGAGATAAGAAAAAAAAAGGCTTGAAGAAATTATATGAGCTCAGATAAAATAAAAAGAAGCAAAATAAATTCAAAAGAAGAACTGTGAGTTGAAGTGTTTTGGGAAGACTTCATAGAAAAAAAAAGAGTCTTGCTAGGCCTTGAATTGATAAGCTTGGAATAGGTTAAAGGGGCAGGTAGGTTCAGCAGTGGATAGAGGGCTGAGTCTGAAGTCAGGAAGACTCATCTTCTTGAGTTCAAATCTGGCCTCAGATATTTAATATCTGTGTGGCCCTAGGCAAGTCACTTAACCCTGTTTGCCTCAGTTCTTCATTTGCAAAAAATGATCTGGAGAAGAAAATGGCAAACCACTCCAGGATCATTGTCAAGAAAGCCCCAACTGGGGCCACAAAAAGTTGGAGAGGACTGAAATGACTAAAGAATAAAATAATATTAGAAGGACAACTTGGCCTTTGAGTCAAGAAGACCAAAGTACAAATCTTGACCATGACACATGTTGGCAATGTGACCATTAGTAAGCCATGCTTACTCTCTCAGTGTCCTAGGCAATTTTCTAAAAAAATACTGTCTGCATCATTGGATAGAGTTTCCATACTGGTATTTGTTTACACCGAGGATATCAGAGATATGGGAGAGAGAGAAGGCAGGAGAGACAGAGAGTTAGGAAGACAGAGAGAGAAACAAAGACAATGAGAGAGAAAGAGAGACATACAGATAGAGAAAGGATAATCATTTTTAAAGTCTTAGTACTATGCTTTACACTAAGGATAGAAATAGAAAATCAAGATCCTCCCTGTGCTCAAAGATCTCACATTCGAGTCAAGAAAGAATATCTATAGGAATGTTCAGCTGCGTGGTAGCAGTCAGTTGGGTATTGTGACAAAGAGGGGTGACAAAGCTGAGGAATACTTAGTGTCCAAAGTCATGTCAAGTAGTATGCCTGGGAGATCAGAAAACATAGAAACAAGGCAAATGGAAGATTCAATGGACCTGGGAGAGCAATGACAGGTAAGATGGTAAGGCCCTTATATAAATAAGTGAATGAATAAGTAAATACAATACTATTATCAGGTTGGCAAATTTTTCTATGTTTATTAGCATTATTTTTAAAAGATCATATTTGGATATTATATTTATAATATGATCAATGTTGGTTCATGTTTCTATATCACTTTCCGGTTCATAATTTTTTCCTCATATCGAATCTAAAATAAAGTATTACTAAAACCATTTTACAGATGAGGAAACTGAGGCCTAGCTAGTGAGTATCAGGGACAAGGCTGGAATCCAGAAAGTGAAGCAGATTGTTTCATTTCTCCGGGCATTAGTTTCCTCATCTGTAAAATGATCTTTCCACTACAGAATACTCAGGCTATTGATTTAGCATTCTTCTTCCTCCTAAATATCTGCATTCTCTTCTACCCACTATAGGAGGATTGCTGCCAGCTGCTACTCTGCCAATAAGGAAAGGTCTGAGTAGGCCAAGAGGGAGTTAAGAAGAATCTTGTGTATTTAAACCCCACCCATTGCTCCCTGTTTAGTCAGATCATTGATAAATAGCTTTCTTTTGTGTAGATAGAGCCTGGCTCTCAAAATGCTTTTAAATTGGAAATAAATTAATTTTTTTCCTTCATTCCAAAATCTGTGCCATGTATGAGGGATCGGTGAAAGTGCCCCTCCTTCATTTCCTCTAATACTTCTCTTTTCAAGGGACAGAAGGTTTTTATATTTACAAAAATGTGTTCCTTAAACTAAGCAGATAGCTCATTGGAGTCTACTTTTCTAGAGGTAGTCAAGTTAGGGCCATGAAGCTGTCACACCCCACTTCTAAAAGCTAGAAGACAAGAAAACATCCATTAATTTCTGAGATTGTGCCCAGGAGAGTTAAGTGAGAAGGCTTCTAACACTAACTTTCACTTCAGTACTATACCTCTACTGTAAAAAGCACTGAAAGCTGCAAGCAAGCAATGATGACTGCCTTGTGGGATGCAGTCATCATTGATAGGGGAAGGTCAGAGAAGGCTTCATGGAGGAGGTGGTATCTCAGTTGTACTTTAAAAGATATGCAGAATGTAAAGCCCTTGAAAACAGGGTTTTTTTCCCTTTCTATCCCCAATGTCTAGTATAGTGCCTTGCACACAATAGACATTAAACAATTGTTGAATACATAGATGCAGAAGGAAGGGGAAGGCATTCCTAGTATTATGGTAAGTGTATTTTAGGTGTCAGGGAAGATCGGGCAACTGTATTCTCTTTCTCTCTCCCTCTCTCTCTCTTCCTCCCTCTCTCTCTCTGTCTGTCTCTGTCTCTCAACATTAGCAACTCCATTTAAAAAAAAATAAATCTTCATTTCAGAGTAAATGAGCAGAAATCTCCTCCTGCTTTGTTTTTGGTTCCCGTTTTACATTGTACAAGTTCTTGTGCAAGTCCAGCAAAAAGACAGAGTCTACCTTTCCCCACACACTGAGGCCAATGATATTCTAGCATGTTTAGAAACCTGTCTTCCCTCCTCCAGAACACAATAAACTGCCCACAAGGCAAATAGCAGACAATGCATAAGGTTTGACTATATGTTTTCTGTATAGGTACTGTAGGAAATGACTAGTAGTCAAAAATTCACTTGACCAGTACAGAGTTCCTTTCTTTTTGGGCTAACTCATACTCTCACATATTACATCTTACAACAATTGATAAAAGTTTATTGGCCTAAAAATATTATATATAGATATATATGCCTATATATAGCTTTATATAATAGCCTAGATTATAAGCTTATAATCCAAGTGCATACACATATGTAGAAAATACACACATATATGTATATATACATTTATATACACAGATACAACACATATGTAGGTATATGCGTTTGCATGACACTGGCAAAAGAAACAATATGTCTATGTCAGTGCACAGAGATGGAAAAGTGTGATGTGTATATCAGAAACAGTCAATTTTCGTTTTTGATTCAGCTATAGTCTAAATAGAATGAGAGAAGTTTGCAAACGTATATGATTTCAGACAGATGATCTGTAGACAGATTCTGGAAAGGTCTTTAAATATCAGACAGTTTCAACTTTCTTCAGTCTCCAGTAGAGAATCATTGAAGTGTTTTGATCATAGAAGAGGAATGTCATGACCAAATCTTTGTAGAAGTTTTAATTTGTTAATGAGGTTCGTGAAAGATTAGAGGGGGGAAATAATGGAGGGAGATCTTTTAAAATCCCTTTGTAGTAGTTTAGGAGAGTGGCAGTAAGGGCCCATACTAGGATGGTAGTTATGGGAATAGAAAGGACTGGATAAGAAAGATATAGCAGACTTAGAATTGACAGGGCTTGGTAATGGTCTGAATATGAGGGGTTAGGGAGAATCAAAGTTATTGCCAACTTTTTAAACATGGAAGACTTAGTGAAGGAGTCACATGTATTAATATTGAAGCAAGAAAAAGTTTAGGGAGAAAGATAATGGACTTAAATTTGGAACATAGTGATTTTGGAGTGTTTGTGGAATATACAGAGAGGTCAAAAATGGAAACAGAGGTTTTGTTGTTGATGGTTGTTTTTCAGTTGTGTCTGACACTTTGTTGACCCTATTTGGGTTTTTCTTTGCAAAGATCCTGGAGTAGTTTATTTCCTTCTCCAGCTCATTTTACAGATGAGGAAACTGAGCAAATAGGGTTAAATGACTTGCCCGGGCCACACAGTAAGTGTCTGATGTAAGATTTAAATTCAGGAAGATGAGCCTTCTTGAGTCTAGCCTAGCACTCTATCCACTGCTCAACCTACCTGCCCCTTTCACCTATTCCAAGGTTATTAATTCAAGGCCTAGAACAACCCATTTTTTTCTGCGAAGCCTTCCCTAAACACTCTAGCTCACAATTCTTCTTCTGAATTTATTTTGCTTCTTTTTATCTCATCTGACCTCAAATAATTTCTTCAGGACTTTTTTTTAACTCCCAAGCTATTCTATTTGTTTCTCAAGGGCAATAATCTTATTTATACTTCTTTGTATTCCAGACATTGTCTACCATAACATTGTGTGTGTATGTGTATTAATCACATGGTATGTTTGCAATAAATGTGTTTATTGGTTGATTAAAGGTCATTTAATCTCTAAACATCTTTATTTTTTCTTTCTGTAAAATGGGAATACCAACCTATTATTATATGTATAATGAACAAGGTACTTGAGGTAAACATGTTAATAAAATTAAAAACAAGACATAAATTAATACAATTATTAATTGTACCAATTGTGATAATTATTGGACCACCTAGCTGTCACCTAATACTATTACTTAATTCTAATAATTTGCTACTCATCATAATAACTGTTGATTGAATTGACATTTATCACAGACTAAGATAATTTAAAAGATATAATTTCTATTTAAAAAGTTTTTTAAAAATTTTAAAGAGATTTATAATAGTGAAGAAGATTTAATTCTTGAACACTTTCAATGTTATGGCCTCCGTGGAGAAAGTATGGCTGAAGTTAAATATGGATAGCTCCATCTCTTCATTTTTCTCCACCTAGTGGAGAGATAAGAACCTGTTCTACCTTTTCCTAACAGCATGTACAGTACCACAATCATACACCATGCTAATAAAATATTTATCACTTCCTTGCTTGCTTCAGGAGTGCAAAGAACAGGCTGGTTGCTGAGTAAATTCTACGTGCAGCACATTCTGAATTATATCTGTAAGAATACTTGGGTACAGGAACTGGCCATTTTATCTCCAGACTGATCATTTAAAGGTGCCTTCAATAACTCATTTTCTCTGTGATTTAACTTAGAGTTTCTACCTATTAACCTATGGTATCAAAAAACAAAGTCATTTAAAGATCCTCGCCAGACTCAGACACGGAGGATTGAGAGACTCCTCTCTTTATGTAAACGGAATTTAAATTAACCAACTTGGACTGAATTTCAAAACCCGTGAGTTGCTTATAAGATCTAATTTAACTTTAAATAGTCTTTGGGCAGTTATAGTGGAAATACCCTAAACTTTATCTGGGAAAAGATTAGACTAGAATGATAGAATAAGAATTAGAAAGTACCTTAGTGATCAAGTTCAAACTACAGCTTATTAACCAATGAGCTTTTATAGAATTCCTACTCTGTGCCAAGCATGTATACCCATTATATACCAACTGATATACACTGTATGCCCAGGTGCTAGGCATACAGAGATAAAAGTCATTGATGCAAATCCCTTCACCAATGCAGGTTGCCCTTTTCTGGACACTTTTTAGCTTATCCACTTCCATCTTTATGTGCAGGGATAAGGACTAGAAACTGCAATACTTGGTGTTTAGTGTGACTAGTAGAGTGTACCGTGTGGTTATTATTTCCTACCTTTTAAACATCATAAAAGAACTCAAAACTTTCTCCTTTGCACACAATGGGTCTTTGAAAGGGAAGAGACTAGTAACCTTCACTCTGAGTTAAATAGACTTGGACAAGGGTACATTCAGCAGAAAAAGGAAAGCAAAAAAGAAAGTTACAAATCTTCTTTAGAAAAAGGGGAAGGTTGAAAATGGTTATGATTCAGAAATGAAGTTTACATTTTCCCAGAAAATTATGTGTGTTTGACTTTGAAATAGTTTGTATTAGGACATTGTGTGGTCCTATTTCCTAAATAATGTCAGTTTTCCAGGTTAGAAATCCAGCTTATAAAACCATGCGCAAATTTGATTTAGAATTTTAAATAAAATCTATTTTGAAAGTGTAGGTATTTTACAAACAGCTTCAAACAACATATGTGAGGATAAGTAATCACAAAGCCAAAGGTCATGTCGGATACCTTATTGAAAACATAGGACTAGAATTTCTGGAATATTCTCCATCCTCATTTCTACCTCCTGGATTCTTTGGCTTGCATCAAGTTCCAGCTAAATTCCCAAGTTTCAACAGGAAGTCTTTCTGGATCCTCCTTAATCCTAATGCCTCACCTATTAATTTTCTTGAACTTATCCTGTGTCTATCTTGTTTGTAGATAATTATTTGCATATTGTCTTCCTTATTAGACTGTGAGCTCCTTGAGAACAGAGACTATCTTTTGCCTTTCTTTACATCCCCAGTACTTGACACAGTGCCTGACACATTGTAGGCAATAAATAAATGTTTATTAACTGACTGACATATGTGCATCAGTTTGTTCAGTGGTAAAATGAGAAGTTTGGACACAGAGATAACTAAGGTACTTACCAGTTCTAAACCTGACTGTGATCTTTAACAGGATCCTCTCTGTCCTACTGCACTTTCCCTTCTAATGGTCCTAACGGACAAAATAGTCGTTTATGAACACCTAGCAAGCTGCTGGACCTGTTTTGGTAGCTATCCACTATTTGTGGAAGAAAACACAAATCCAACCTGGAAATTGAGACCTCACACAGTCTCATTCAAATCTATCTGTTTTCAACTAATTTCATTTTATACACTTAGAAAGATTGTATGGTGCAGTGTAATAAAAATCTGTACCTAGATTCGAAGGAGATTTGAGTTCTAACTCCACCTCAGATAATACTAACTGTGTTGTCATGTGTAAAAATATGAAAATATGATGAGTTTCAATTTCCTCATCTGCAAAATCATGAAAATAATGCATGTGCCACATGCTTCCCAGAGCTGATACAAGAATCATATGAAACAATAAATATTAAATGACTCTGCTTTTATCATTATAATTTTTCATGCATCATAGGTTCTAGCCAAATTGGGACACTATCCATTCCCCCAATTTGCTGTACTTAATCTTACCTTCACATATTGAAGATCTCAGATTTAAAAGAGACCTCAGAGAATATCTAATGCAACCCATGCATTAATGATGACATCTTGCATAGCATCAACAAGTGGTCAGCAAGTCATTGCTTAAATAACTTTAGGGAAACTGTGCAAACTTGACACATGAATACTATTGTTAAACAGACATCCCAAGTCAAATACAAAAGGAAAGGAACCATTAAAAGCACTTTTTTATCAATTAAAAATGGAGAAGTGACAAAATGTATCCCAACCAACTAGGAAACAAACTGCTTGAATTAATTGTGGCAAATGAATATGTCAAATTTTATTGACCTAGGTTAAAATCTATACTCTGACAATCTTTTGCCTTTGTGTTGCCTACATTTTTTCCTTTAATCCTCTTCCTTTTCTCAATCAGAAGAAAATCCTTTATAACAATATTTTTAAAAGAAAAGGAAAAAATAGCAAGATGAGAAATGTTTCATCAAAGACAACAAATATATAGGAATCTGACATTTTGCAATGTCACAGACATATGGATCCCTCTACCTCTCCATAGGAGTAGGGGGAGATGTCTTTTCAGATCTTTTCTTTGGGGCCAAGCCTATTATGACTTCACAATATTAATTTTGGATTGTTTTATGGTTATTCTTTCCATTTACAATGTTTTAGCATTGTGTAGGTTGTTTTACTGGTTGTACTTACTTCCCTTTGAATGTATTCATGCAAGTCTTTCCATGGTTCTATATATTCGTCATATTTATTATCTCTTATACAACAGTAATATTTCATTATATTCACATTTGACAATTTGCTTAGCCATTGCCAATTTAATGGACATACATTGATTCTGGTTCTTTGTTAACATGAAAAGTGCTGCTATAAATATTTTGGTACATATGGAGCCTTTCTTTTTATTAATGAAATTCTTGGGTCATACGCATAGCAAGTAAATCTCTGGGTCAAATGGTATGCCTATTTTAGCCATTTTATTTACATAATTCTAAATTGCTTTCCAGTATGATTGTAATACTTCACAGCTCTTCACAGCTTCACAGCACAGTGTGCTTGCTTTTTCACAACCCCTCAAACATTAACTATTCCCATTTTTGTCATTTTTGCCAATTTTTGGGGTGTGAGGTTAAACTTTAGAGTTGTTTTGATTTGTCATTGTGCTCCTCATCATTAGCCCATATTCATTCATTTTCTTTGTGGAAAAGCTTTTCAATTTCATGCAAAATTTCCTTTATCTTTTTTTGGCTCTTCTCTATAGCTATGAAAGGTCTCCTGATTTTTTTATCTTTGATATATAAATCACTTATCAATTTTAAATTTATTTTAGAATACGCTACGAGGTGACAGTCTAAGCAAATTGGTGCAAGACTGCTTTTAGGTCTTGACATTAGCTTTTATTAAAAAGCTAAGCTTAACCTTAAGCTTCAACCTTGGATGACTCCTACCATATGCTGCCTTCATTCCTATGATGCCAAATATAGGAAGAGAAAATTACTCAATCAATGATGAGAGTAAATGATTATGAGAATTCTACAGATCTATTTAATGTCAGAACTATTTGTGCTCCTTCCAGTTTTCTCTCTATGTAATCTTGGAAGGATATAAGTTATCTGGTTCTTACATCAAACTCTCTGTGGATTCCTTTTCTCCATCACTTACCTTCATTTTTCTGTAAGTGATTTTGATTAAAACCTTCTACTACTTGGCTCTAGGGCAACTAGGTGACAAAGTGAATAGAGTCCCAGGCCTAGAGTCAGGAAGACATGAGTTCAAATCCAGCCTCAGACCCTTATTAGTTCTGCCACCCTGGGCAAGTCACTTAACCCTGTTTGCCTGTTTCTCATCTGTAAAATGAGCTGGAGAAGGAAATGGCAAACCACTCTAATATCTTTGCCAAGAAAACCCCAAATGAGGTCATGATGAGTTATGCATAGCTGAAAACAACTTAAAAAAATTGTGTCTATCATATTTTATGAGTGATTTTATATTCTAAACCAGTGTTGCTCTTTGATGAAAGACTTCTCTATTTGACAAAGAGATAGACATTTTGTTTTGTTTTTTTCTGACTGAAGCAGTTTGGGTGTGAATTAGTCTGAATAGCCAATAAGATTCTTCAAACCTTAAAATTTATTGATTCTGTGGTTTGTGGAATCATTTGACCTCCTCATTGTGGCCATTGTTTTACATAAGTTAAGCCCTTTTAACAAATGGAAATAATCTGAGTCAATAAATAAATATTTATCCAGTTTTTTTTTTATCAGCATAGACAACTTATTTAATTATATCTGTTTGGCACCATTGTAAATGCATAAAATGATGTTTCATCTTTATCCTTTTTTCAAACATGGTATTAATTTTGGCCTTTGCTAACCAGCCAATTGTCTAAAAAGTCAAATCTGAAATTATTTGCTCATCATTTACAATGAAACATAAATGTCTCCCAGAACCAGGGGACTCCTGCTTCCTCCATGATTGGCCTGTAGAAACAAAAAAGAGCACAGGGGGTTTTAAGAAACACAGTTTTATGTAATCTCCAAAGATCAATTTAACTGTTTTTAGCCTAAAAGTGAGATTTTTGTTCCTATGCCCAATAAGTTGGTATACTATTGGAGGAGATGGAAAACATCAATATTGTTATTTTTGTTACGAATGACTTTTACTGAGGTTTCTAAAAGGGCTGCTAGGTATCACAGTGGAGTGAACATTAGGCCAGCAGTCAGGAAAGCCTGAGTTCAAGTCCAGAATCAAACACATATTAAGTATGTGACTCTGTCAATTTATTTAACATCTATTTGCCTCAGTTCCCTCATTTATAAAATGAGAATAATGATAGCATCTACCTCAGAGGGCAGTTATGAGAATCAAAGCAGATAATTGTAAAACACTCACCATAGTGCCTCCCATATGGTAAGTACTATGGAAGTCTTAGCTTTTGTTATCATTTTTAATACCTTGGGTAGATACTAAATGGAGTATTTGTGAAAAACCACAGATAAGAATAACGTGGGATAACTAGATGGGATACAATCTGTACTGATACAAGAAGAATATGGACACCAATGAGATCCATGATCCATCAAAGTAAATACACTAAACCCAGAAAAACTGAGTCTTAGTGGAGTAACAATGAATAAATTCATGAAATATCTACTATATGCATAGCTCTGTATCATGCACTAGCAGAAATATAAAATAGTAATTAGAAAAGAACTCTGACTGACATTTAAAGGTTTTTTTTAATCCCCTTGATTTCTATTCCCTTTGCACTGACATAAAATAATCTGTTCTAAAAATTCATCATTAACCTAAAAGACTTAATGTCAATTATGTAAAATTCCTAATAACCCACAGGGAATTATAGTGGATATTGTTGATGGTACTTGTTCTTCACGCTCAAAGAGGATGAAAATGACATCACTGCATTGGAGTCAAGGTACAGTGTGTCTAACTATGACTGATAGACTAATAGGAAATTGGAAGGCTCTTCCACAGGTTGGGCATAAATAGACCATATAAACATTTGGAGTGCAGATGTCTCTAAATTTGCACATTTCATATTTCATTTGAATTATTGCAATTCTGCTTTCCTCATAGAGCATAGCTCCATCTTTGATAAAGGCACACCATGCTGAGCAGTCCTATGTGAGTATCTCCCATGTCTCTCAATCGATTCCAAAGTCGTTTAGAGAGATCTTGAGAGTGTCATTGTATCACTTCTCCTGATCTCTGTGTGAGCACTTGCCTTGTATGAGCTCTCCATTAAATAGTCTTTTAGGCAAAAGTACAGTTGACCTTCCAACAATGTGTCCAACCCATTGAGGTTTCACTCTCTGCAATAGATTTTGAATGCTTGGCAGTTCATCTCAAGAAAGAACCTCAGTGTCTAGGACCTTATCTTGCCAGGTGATCTTCAGAGTCTTCCTAAGACAATTCAAATGAAGGCTATCAGTTTTGTGGTATAGCCTTGGTATACCATGCAGGCTTCACAGGCATACAACAATGAGGTCAGCAAAACAGCTCAATAGACTTTCAGTTTGGTAAGCAGCTTAATACCTTTTCTCTCCACCATATTTCTTCAGAGTCTCCCAACCACTGAGCTAACTCTTAGAACATGCATGTCAACCTGATCATCTCTGTGTACATCTCTGGAAAGTATACTGCCAAGGTAAATGAACTTATCTATAACATTCAAAATTTCTCCATTCTCTATAACCAATGGTTCCACATATGGATGATACAGTTCTGGCTGATAGAGAACCTCTTTTTTTGTTTGTTTGTGTGTGTGTGTGTGTGTGTGTGTGTGTTCATTGTCAAAAAATTTAGTACAAGTGGCAGAGAATTAATCTTTACTCTTGCATCTCAGCCTCAAATGCTGCATTAAGTGCATAATCATCTTTGAACAAAAAAATCACACATCAACTCTCCCTCCATTTTTGTATTGTCTTATAGCCTTTGCAAGTTAAACAATTTACCATTAGTGAGGCAGCTGCTCATGACACTGTTATTGTCATCCTTGAAGGAATCTAACAACAGTATGGAAGACAACATGTTAAAAACCATGGGAGCAATCACACAGCCCTCATTCTCTCCACTCACGAGTGGGAAGGCTTGAAAGCATCATCTGTTATCCAGAACCCATGCAATCATTCCATTGTTAAAGTGCCATACAATATTGATGAACTTCTCCAAGCAAACAAATATTGCCATGATCATCTATAAGCTTTTACCATTGACAGTATCAAATGTTCCTGGTATTTCTGCTGGAGTTGTTGGGTAGCAAACACCATACTGACCATTCCTCGATCCTTTCTGCAGCCACACTGGCTCTCGGATAGATGACCATCTTCTAGGTAAAGGATTAAGAAGGACTCTGTCAAGAATCTTTCTGGCAATGACTAAAAGAGACTCCGCTATGAGTGTTACAGGACAACCAATTTTCTTTTCTGATAGTTGTCTTGTCTTAGGGCCACTGCTTTGTTGAATGTAAATGTTTAGCTGGGAGAGGATGTCTTTGATCTTTGATCTGTCCAGCACTTTGCCTCCACACATCACCTTTGTCATGCTCACATTCTGTCTGTCTTTTCCCCTTACAATGATATACTCTACTTAATACCAGTGTTTACTGTGAGGGTGCATCCACAAGGTTTTATTGCATTTAGGTAAATGGAAGAGGGTGTTGGTGATGAAAAGATCATGAGACAAACAAATCTTTGTTGTTATTTGTTGTTATTGTTGACCCCATTCCTCCCAAGGGAATTGTAGTAATAACAGCAACAGTAGTGGTAACTAATCTTTAGGTAGTATTTTAAAGTATAAATGTATTTAGCATATATTACATGATTCAAAGCTCACAATAGTCTTGTAATATAGTCAAGAATTTGCTGGTAAATGTTTAATCAGGGCTTTCTATGAAGAGCAAAGATATATAGGTATATGATATATGACATACACACATATATGCTTTAACGCACTCTTAAGTTTAATCTGCAACATTAACATTTTCTCTATCACTTTCTTAAGTCTAGATAATCAAGCCCTGATTTGTAGCACTTGCTGGTTCCCAGGGTCTAAAGGCTCACATAAAGACAGCTGGGTGGTACAGTAGAAAGAATGCCAGGCCCGAAGTCAAGAAGACTCATCTTCCTGAGTTCAAAACCAGCTTCAGATAGATACTAGCTGTGCGATTCTGGGCAAGTCGCTTAACTGTGTTTAGCTCAGTTCCTTGTCTGTAGAATGAGCTGGAAAAGTGAATGGCAAACCACTCTAGTAACTTTGCCAAGAAAACCCCAAATAGGTTCATAAAGAGCCAGATATGACCAAACTAACTGAATAAAAACAAATGCTTACATCAGCGATTTAACAGTACAGCTGGCTCCATATTTTTATTCCCATTTTTCATATGAGACCAAGGACTAGGGGACATGTGATCACAAAGCTAGTGTCAAAGGTATAATTTGAATACAGAGCTTCCTGTTTCCAAGTATAGCACTAGTAATTTTGGAGTGAGAGAAGCTATTCACTCACTTTCACTGACCCATTTTGCTCACTGACTCTAAATTATACTCATTTGGCACTTACTCAAATAATTCCTGATATTATTATTTACTTTTTAAATATCTCTTAATTGCTTTTTTAAGTTGATAGGAGAGTCTATATGTTATCATAGCTTCAATAATGCTAGTGTCCATTTCTGTGCACATAAGAGGTGCTCAAAAAAATCTGAAATAAGTAGATGAAAAAAATGTATGAATGAGTGAGTGGATAAGGAAATGAAACTGATTCAGTACAGAAGAGTTGGCTCCAGTGACCTGGAAGCAAACTCCTCTTTAAATAAGACGTTATGGTAACAACACTAATTTTCCAAAGTAGTGCAATCATCTTACTTAATTACATATCTATAATGAGAATTAACAAAATCAGATTTTAGAAGAAATTATGTGTATTTGTATTTACTGAAAATGGTAAATACAAAAATAGATGGAATGCTTAAAATTAGGACTAAATAATGAGAATCTGCTAGTAACGAATATGAAATATTAAATGGTTTGAAAAGAACAATGGAAAGGAAATTACAGAGCAGAAATCACATTAATGTCCTAAGGAGAAACATTGGGACTATTGCTCTTTCCTATTAAAAATGAATCACTGATTAAGGCGAGTGGCAGTAAATGATGCATGTAGGCTTGCTCAGAAAGGTAATGCAGGGCTTATGAAATCAGGAGGAAATGCAGATTGCCAATAACAGTCTGAAAAAAATGGCTCTGACTCTCTAATAACTAGAACAATGCAAAAATAAAACAACTATGAGGTACCACCTGATACCCATTAGCTTGTCAAAAATACGTGAGATGATAAAATTCCATTTTGGCAGAGCTAGGGAGAAAAAAAGTAAACTATTATATTGCTGGAGAATACTGGGAATTGGTGTGATTTTAGAAAGCAATATATCAATATTCAATAAGAGTTTAAAAAAGTCTTCAAGCCCTTTAACTTAGGCTTGTTCTAATATCGTTAGACTAAGGATCCTCTTAATAAATACACACACACACACACACACACACACACACACACACACACGTTTCATAAGCATTCTTGATAATAACAATCCAGAAGCAAGCCATGAGTTAAATAACTAAGGAACACACCCTAAGAAATGATAAATATGAATTTCAGTTAATTTTATCCAATTTATCAAACATTTGTCAGAAAGCAAGGGGAAACAGGCAACATATCAATTTATTCAAAATGAAGAAATGAAATGCATGACAATATAACTAGTAGTTATGGATATATAAAAGAAGAGAATAACATCTCTATCTATCCAGTATCTGTGATCTAATGAATAACAACAACAAAGAAGGAAAAAAGGGATTCTTGGGGAGGGAAAAGTATACCAGCAATTCTAGGTCAACTTTAAAAAAAAGTTAAAAGCAAATTTAAAAGGTTAAGATGACTCCAGGAGCTAAACCACAACAAAGAACAAAATGAACAATGCAATATCAATAAAAAACTTTGCAGTCGCAAGATATCCAATATCATGAAAATACAGGTATAAATCAAGAAATGGGAAAGTTTGTGCATGATTAATGTAATGAATAACAGTAAGATACATAAATAGAGGCACCAAAACTCTAACCTAGATTCCAAACTGGAAAATGGTAAGACCAGATGTCATTCATGACCATTGTAACAAGTTTCTCACAATGTTTCATGAATTACCATCAAGGTACTTAACCAGCTTCTTCAGACTAAATATTGTCCTTTCTTAGCAGATGTTATCATAACTCTCAAAAAAAAGATAACACTAGCAGCCTTTTCAAAATGAGTTGATGCATTAATTTTTGCATTTTACAAAGCATTCACAGATTACGTAATTTTGAATATACATACATACATATATACATACATACATATATACATACATAAAAAATACAGGTGGAGGAACCCAAAAAAATGAGCCAAAAATTCCTAGGGGTGGAAAGAGTAATTTATTTTCAATTAAATTATTATAGAACAAAATGATTGAAAGTACAATAACATTTATACTGAATTTGTTGATTACAGCAAAACCTTTGAAGGAATTCCACACTTTTTTGTGCTCTTTGTATGCATGTACTAAAATCATATGAAAAACAGTGAGAATTCTAGAACATTTTTTTAAGAAAGAAAGATTTTTTTATTTTTTTGTGGAGAAGAATTATGATCAATGGCATGAATCATGAGAAAGAAGAAGCAGAACTAAAAAAAAAAAATAACCCAACAACAAATACAAAAGAGAGAGAAAAAAAAGGGGGGGGGGGAAGGCAAGCATGAAGTGTGCCTTGATCTGCATTCATACTTCATAGTTCTTTCTCTGTATGTAGATAGCACTCTCCATCATGAGTTCTTTGGCGCTGTCTCTGCATATTGTGTCACTGAGAAGAGCAAAGTCTGTCACAGTTAGTCATCACAGAATCCATTATCTGTGGTTGTGTATAATGTTCTCCTGGCTCTGCTCTGCTCACTCAGCATTATGTCGTCTAGGTTCTTCCAGGTTGTTATGAAGTCCCTATCATCCCCATTTCTTATAGCACAGTGGTATTCCATTACCTTCATATACCACAGCTTGTTCAGCCATTCTGCAATTGATGGGCATCCCTTTGATTTCCAAATCTTAGCTACTTCAAAGAGAGCTGCCATAAATATTTTTGTACATATAAGTCCTTTTCCCACTTGTGTGATCTCTTTGGAATACAACCCTAGGAGTGGTATTGCTGGGTCAAAGGGCATGAACATTTCTACAGCCCTTTGGGCATAGTTCCAAATTGCGTTCCAAAATGGCTGGATCAGTTCACAACTCCACCAGCAATGTAACAATGTTCCAATTTTCCCACATCCTCTCCAGCATTTATCGTTTTCCTGTTTTGTTATTTTAGCCAATCTGACAAGAGAGAGATGGTATCTAAGAGTTGTTTTGATTTGCATTTCTCTAATCAGTAGTGATTCTGAGCATTTTTTCATAGGTCTATAGATATCTTTAATTTCTTTCTCTGAAAACTGTCTGTTCATATCCTTTGACCACTTCTC
>CM053625.1:194327550-194374109 GCA_028646595.1 Phalanger gymnotis
TTCTGCTTTTGGGGCTCAGGGCTCACTGTCCCAGCTTTCTTATTCTGAGGTGTGGGGGAGGGGGTCTGGCTGCCCAAAATCTCCTCTTCCCCTGGGGTTGTTCTCCAGTACTGTTGCTCTTCAGCAATGATCTCAGCTCTTTGTTGTTCAAGCTGAGTGTCTGGCACTTCCCCTGGGGGAGCAAGAGTATGCCTGGGCTCCTGGTGTTGACCCCTGCTGGCTCTGCCCCTCTGGGACTCAGGCACTCCCACTACTCAGCCACTGAAGCCCCACTTCTGTCTCCTCTATTCCAGCTTTTTTTTTCTTTTTTCCCCCCAGGGAATTCTCTGGGTGGGAAGGGGAGGGATTAGAGCCATTTACCTGGCCATTTTGTCTCCTGGAAGTTCAAGAAGTGTCCAGGAGTTGGTGTTTCATGGCCAGTGGCATTGCATTGCCTCTCATCACTTCCACAGAGTGCCATCCTGTGTTGGGATGCCTGGGGACCTCCGCTGGTTTCAGGAGCCTGGCTTTCTCCCAGCCTGTCTACCATGTGGGTTTCCCAGCCAGCCGCTTCTGCTTTGGTCACCTCTGGCACAGCTCCACACTTCGAGCGCTCTCCTAGCCCACAAATTCATTCCTTCTGTCTTTCAGACTCTCCTGGCTGGGAAATTTGCCCCACTCAGACTTCTCGCAGTTTCTAACTCTCTCAAATCTGCTCAAATTCACTTTTTTATAGGAATCTGACAGAACTTGTGAGAGAGCTCTGGCAAGACACTGTTTTCATGCAGCTATCTTGGCTCCGCCCCTGAGAATTCTAGAACATTTGGTATTCACTTGGAAAACTCTTCTCTTTCTAAAATATGTCACCTACACAAAGTGGATGTACACTGGCCTCCTTGGTGTCACTCCCCTGGGGCTATCTCTTAGAATTTTTAGAGGCTGTTCCCTATGCTGACAATTCTCTCCCTCCTTATATGCCTTTCCAGGCTTCTTTCAAATTCCAGCTAAAATCTTTTCTTCTGTAAGAACACACACACACACACACACACACACATTACATAGTTGTTTACATGCCCCCCCCTTTAAACTGAGTAGCAACATTTTTTTTACCTTTCTTTGTAACCCCAGTGCTTTGCAGAGTTCTTACCATGTAACAAATGTTAGTTTACTGACTGAAAAAATGTCAAATAGTATTCATATAAAATGCAGCATTTTCCAGGGAGACAGTTCAAGCCAACTATGTTTCAACCTAGCTTTGAGTCCATTACCATCTCTCCTATATATAAATATGTCTTCCAAATTAAAAGTTAAAGTAAAGCATTTTATTTACCACTTGATGCATATAGATGACACAAACCTTTATTAATCCATTGAAAAGATAAGCTAAACACCTTTTAATTTCATGGAATCTTTCTTCAGTGATATCTAAATTTCATTTGATTTCAGTAAGTGTAAAATTTTTAATTTTAGAAAGATGCTCAATCCTTGTAACTTAAATCTAATAGTCACTTTGAGGCAATGGCTGAATACAATTGTTAGAAATACCTTAATATCCTCCAGGTGAGATTCATTGAAGCTAAATATTCCAGGGAAAGAAACCTTGGTTGAACATCCTAAGAGTCTAAAATCAATGATAACTATGAAGAATTTAAAGCAATTTACACCTATTCAATACAAGGCTTAACATACACTTTCAGAATTATAAAATGGACTACTTAAAATTGGAAACCACTCAAAAAAAGTGCACAATTAATAAAACATAGGACCTCATAAGCCTAAGGCAATTACAAAATGATAAATAGTTCTTTATGGAAAACAGTGATAAACCATCAGCATTTCTGTATATTAACAACGAAATCCAGGAGGAGGAGATTAAAGGAGAAATTCCATTTAAAATAACTTACAGAAAGTATCAAGAAACTTGGCAACATATCTGCCAAGATTGAGGGAATTGTGGGAATTGAGAGAATCACACTGACTTCACCTTGTGAATCAAATCTAGCTCTAGCTCAGTTCTCTTTTCATACTATTATGGATCCAATTCAATTTCTTTCCTGTGATAAAATTTATTCAATTATTGTAATTGTGAGAAAACTTTATTGCCTTGTTTGAAACTAGCCCTGTATGGCTAAGAAGGTGAACCAACTATATCTGTTGCTTAGAGACCTTTAACTAAGGACTCAGATTATGCTAACCAGAATCCTGATCAGATCCAAAGATTTATGTGAGGAGTTTTCTAACAATTATACATCTCAAGCAACTCATATGTCTTATCTGAAACCTGGCCTTTACTAATCAATTAGTTATTGATTCTATATTCTTTTGATTGAATGCAGACACTTGGGGGGAGTAGGTCACATTTTCTGATTTCAGGGAATTACACCTGTTCACTATCCCCCTCCCAACTTGGAAATTTAATCTTTCCTCCAATTAGAATTCAGATGACCTAATCTTGTATATTGGTTTGTACCCAGTTAATTATTTTCTTTTAATTAAGTATCTTAATGCATAGGTATTTGGAGTCCAGGGCCAAAGCTGAGGAGGCCTGATCCCAATTTTTTTTTGTGCAACTGGCATATATTACTTAATAAATCAATCAAAATGCTTGAAAGCTTGAACCTTGTTTCCTCAGTCATTTCATGTTTTAACTGTCACAAGTTATACACAGGAACTATATGAACACAATTATAAAGCACTTCACATAAGTATATGTCTAAATAACTAGAGAAATATTCATTACTCGTGGTTAGGCTGAGCCAATATTTGGCCACCCACAAAACTACCAAAAAAATCATGTTAGAGTTAGAAAAAATAATAAAATTCTTTTGGAAGAACAATAGGTCACAAAAATCAAGGGAATCAATGAAAAAAAAAATAGAAGAAAGCGTGCATAGCAACAGAACCAGATCTTAAGCTATGCTGCATCATAAAAAAGCAATCATAAAAACAATTTGGCACTGGATGAGAAACAGAGATGCTGATCAGTGGAACATAATAAGTACTCAATATTCAGAAAGAAATGAACACAATCACCTAGTGTTTGATAAACCCAAAAGATCCCAGCTATTGGGGCAAAAACTCATTATCTAACAAAAACCACTTGAGAAAACTGGATAGCAGTTTGGCAGAAATTAGGTATAGACCAACATCTCACAATGTTTACCAAAATAGGCTCAAAATAGGTACATGGTTTAAACATAAAGGGCAATATTATAAGCAAATTAGTGGACCAGAGAAGAAATTATTTCTCAAATTTATAGACAAGAAGAGTTTATAATCAAATAAGAGATAGGTTCTTGGGAAGTAAGAGAGACAAGTTTTATTATATAAAAGTTTTTGCACTAACAAAAATAACACAGATGATGTTAGAAGAAAAGCAGGAAAGTAGGGGGAAAATCTTTGTAGCAAGATTTTCTGATAAAGATCTATTTCTAAACTATAGAAAACATTAAGAGATTGAAGGACTTGAAATATGATATTCTGGAGTCAAAGGAGCTAGGATTAAAACCAAGAATCACCTACCCAGAAAAATTGAGTATAATACTTCAGGGCAAAATATGAATTTTCAATAAAATAGAGGAGTTTCAAGCTTTCTCAATGAAAGGAACAGAGCTGAATAGAAAATTTGACTTTCAAATACAGGAATCAAAAAAAGTATGAAAAGGTAAACAAGAAAGAGAAATCATAAGAGACTTACTAAAGTTGAACCATTCTGTTTACATTCCTACATGGAAAGACGATGTTTGTAAGTCATGAAATCTTTCTCAGTATTAGGGTAGTTGAAGGGACTATATATATGTATATGTATATACATATATAGAGACAGAGGGCACAGGGTGAGTTGAATATGAAGGGATGATATCTAAAAAAATAAAATTAAATTAAGGGGTGAGAAAGCAATATATTGGGAGAAGGAGAAAGGGAGAGATAGAATGGGGTAAATTATCTCACATAAAAGTAGCAAGAAAAAGCAGTTATAATGGAAGGGAAGAGGAGTAGGTGAAAGGGAATGAATGAATCTTGCTCTCATCAGATTTGGCTTAAAGAGGGAATAACAAACACACTCAATTGGGTATCATACCCTACAGGAAAGTAGGGGGGAAGGGGATAAGAGGGGGGATCATAGAAAGGAGGGAAGATTGTGGGAGGAGGTAGTCAAAAGCAAACACCTTTGAAAAGGAACAGGGTCAAGGGAAAAAACTGAATAAAGGGGGACAGGATAGGATGGAGGGAAATAGTTAGTTTTCCACAACATGACTATTATAGAAGTGTTTTACATAATGATACATGTATGGCCTATGTTGAATCGCTCACCTTCTTGAGGAGGGTGGGTGGGAAGGGAAGAAGGGAGAGAATTTGGAACTCAAAGTTCTTAAAACAAATGCTTAAAAAAATCATTTTTACATGCAACTGGGAAATAAGATATACAAGCAATGGAGTATAGAAGTCTATGTTGCCCTACAAGAAAGTAAGGGGAAAGGGAATAAGGGGCGGGGAGTGGGATGACAGAAGAGAGGGCAGACTGGGGAATGGGGCAGTCAGAATATATGCCATCTTGGGGTGGGGGAGGGTAGAAATGGGGAAAAAATTTGTAACTCAAAATCTTGTGGAAATCAATGTTGAAAACTAATGTGTTAAATAATATTTTTAAAATAAACTATATAGAGAATTGAGTCAAATTTGCAAGAATAAGATCCATTCCCCAATTGGTAAGTGACAAAAGATATAAATAGATAGTTTTAGAGGAAAAAAATTCAAAGCTATCAATAGCCATATTTTAAAAAATGTTCTAAATCATTAATAATTAGAGAAACGCCAATTAAAAGAAGTCTAAGGTACCAACCAGCACCTATCAGATTGGATAAAATGACAAAAAGGAAAGTAATAAATTCTGGAGGGGATATTGGAAAGCAGACACACTAATGAACTGTTGGTTGAGTTGTGAATTTATCAAACCATTTTAGAAAGCAATTTGGAACTATGATGAAAAAGCTATTACACTATGTATGCCCTTTGACCCAACAAATCCATTCCAAGGGCTATACTAAATGGAGATCAAAGAAACAGGGGAAAGATATTTTAGCAGCCCTTTGTGGTGGCAAAGAATTGGAAACTGAGGGAATTCTTATCATCAAGGGAATTGGTATAAGAATGTGATGGAACACTATTGTGTTTTAAGAAATGATGAAGGAGATAAAGAACCTAAGAAGACTCATGAACTGATGCCAAGTGGAGTAGAAACAGAAGAACAAAGTACACAGAGAAATATTATAAAGAAAATCAACCATGAAAGACTTATTAACTCTGATCAACATAATGCTTAACCACAGTTTCAAAGAACTCATTATCAAACATGTTTTCCACTTCTAGATTGATAACTGATGGACTCAAAGTGAAGATTGAAGCACATTCATTTTCTCTTTTGTTTGCTTTCCTTTTTTAAACATTGCTAATGCAGAAATTTATTTTGCATGATTATATTTGCATATTTGTATTTGTTTTTCATATCTTCTCTGGTGGAAGAGGGAGACAATTTGGAACTAAAAAAAAATAAATCTCTATTTTAAAAAAACAAACATTTTACAATCATATAATTCCAAATGTTAGGTTTTTTTCTTAATAAACAATAGAATCAAACAGACACTTTTCAAATTAAAGATTTTGATGTGAAAGAGAGGAAAGTAAATATTAAGACAGTAGCAACATATGTTAATGTGGTCCAAAATCTATAAAAATACTTTTGGAATAAGCCAATATCACTTCAGTAAGTAATAGTTAAGGTTGATAACATATTTACCACATTGGATTTATCTAATGTAACCAAGTATTTTACCTCTAAATGGAAGACTGTGACTTGGTTAGGATCCAAGGGATTCAAAAGGTCCTTCACAAGGAAACACCACAGGAATTTAGACAACAATCTTCAAAGAAATCTTGAATGACTGACTGAGTTGTGTGAGGTTTTTTTGCGAAAAGGGGAATTTTTTACTGTGATTCAAGGTCAGGTAGTTGACACCAAAAACCATAGAAGAGTAAGCCTTAATGAGCCTAGACTTGGTGATCGATTCATATTATTGAGAGGTAGGAATAGTGCAACACATCAATTCAGTCTGAAAATCTAGCACATTCTGAATACCTAGCAAGAAATGACTAGACTTATCCATTATATTTTTTTTTTCTCATATACTAACAAGACAACAAATCTCTGCATTGCAAGTACAAACATTAAAATAGTAATAATAGCTAGCATGTATATAACTCTTTAAGAAGATTTAGTAAATATTTTTATATGCTATCTCTTTCCTTACAACAACCCTAGGAGGTAATTATTATCTTCATTTTAAGATTGAGAAAATTAATTCTGAGTAAGGGTTGACCAGAGTCACAAAGCCATTAATTGTCTGAGGCAGAATTTGAACTCAGACACCAGGTCCAACGTTCTGGACACTGTCCCTCCTAGTTGACTAATTTGTTTAATGAATATATTGGAACCAGACCATTGCCACTGACTGGACAATCACTGACATATAACATAGATCAATAAAAATTTAAGAAATGTATTTCAACACATATCCAAAGTACAAATGATCTCAAACCTACATATAACTTTTTTTTAAAAGCCCTTTCAACAAACACAGACATGAACAAGATTTTTTTAAGTGAAAAGAGAGAGGTGACAGAATAAGAAGAGGAACTCATTTGAGATCTCCCAAATTCCTTTCCAAACAACATTAAAATAATACCTCAAAACAAATCCTGGAGGAGAACCAACAAAAGAATGGGGAGAAACAATTTTCCAGCCTACAAAAACTTAGAACAGCAGGAAACATCTGTTTCACTGGGATGAGAGTGCAGCACACTACAGCACAGACCATGACGGTATAGACCTCGCCCCAACAAGCCAGCAACAAGTCTTGGGGTGACTGAATCAGTGGCAGTGATTTTTTGAGACCTCAGCCCACAGAAGGAGAATACAGGGTACCTTTGGGTGGCACAGGGAGCAGGACTCCTTTATTGTGCGTATGATGTTCTGGGTTGCTTTTTCAGAACAAGGAGGAGCAGTTGGAGGAACAGGAACCCTGGTCACAGTTCCATGGCAGAGAAGAATACTAGAGCACAGGCCAGGAAGGAAGAGACCGTACCTCTCCTTTGATCATATTGGCTTGATAAAACTGAAAACTTAATAACCCCCAGAACTAACTCTAAAAACAACAGCATGAAAAATCTGAAGCTTGGAACAGTGCCCCCTCTACCCACAGAGCAGATCTCAACTTTAACATTGGAAAATAAGTAAACAGAAAAAAAAATAAATTAATCCTGTTATCCATGTTATGGTGACAGGGAAGATCAAAACACAAACTCAAAAGAAGACAACAAAGTCAAAATTGCGACAACTAAAAGCCTCGCAGTAAAAGAATGAATTTGTCTCAGGCCCTGGAAGAGCTCAAAAAGGATTTTAAAAATCAAAGAAAAGAGGTAGGGGGAAAATTAGGGAGAAATTGCTGTCTACATCCAAAGAAAGAAATGATAAATAAAAATATGCCTAGAATAATTTTATCTACGCAGACTTATTTGTGTCTAATGGTAGCCATCTCTAAGAAGGAGTGGGGGACAAAAGAAAAAGAAATAGAAATTTGCATGATAACATATAACATAAGAAAAATAGTAAATTGTACATAATAGATTTGCAGTTTCATATACAATCATCTTTTTATTGCATTATATTATGGAAATGCTTGTTTCAATACATAAATTTAAAATGAAATCAATTGAAAATTATGAAAAGAAAATTAACAGTTTGGTAAAAGAGGCACAAAAATACTGAGGAAAGTAACACATTAAAAACTGAATAAGCCAAGTGGTAAAGGAAGGACAAAAATCCACTGAAAAGAATTCCTTAAAAAGAAGAGTTGACCAACTACAAAAAAGGTAAAAAAATCAGTGAAGAAAACCACTCCTTAAAAATTAGAATTGGCCAAATGGAAAAGAAAATACAAAAACTAGTGAAGGAAACAATTCCTTAAAAATTAGAATAGGGCAAGTGGAAGCTAATAACTCCATGAAACATCAAGAAACAATCAAATATTTCCTAATTTATAATAGGTCAATGGATATGAACAGACAATTTTCAGACAAAGATATCAGAGCTATCTATAGTCATATGAAAAACTGCTCCAAATTACTATTGATTAGAGAAAAGGAAATTAAAAACAATTCTGAGCACTGACCCTGGAGTCAGGAAGACCTGAGTTCAAATCTGGCCTCAGACACTTGACACACTTACTGGCTGTGTGACATTGGACAAGTCACTTAACCCCAATTGCCCTGCCTTCCCCCCTCCAAAAGAAGATTTAAAAAAAACAATTCTGAAGTGCCACTTTATACCTATCAGATTGGCTAATATGACAGAAAAGGAAAATGATAAATGTTGGAGGGCATGTGGGAAAATTGGGACATTAATGCATTGTTGGTAGAGTTGTGAACTGATCCAACCATTCTGGAGAACAATTCAGAACTATGCCCAAGGGCTATAAAAATCATTCATACCCTTTGACCAATCAATACCACTACTAGGTCTGTATCCCAAAAAGATTTTTTTTATAAAGGTGAAAGGACATAATTTTACAAAAATATTTATAGTAGTTCTTTTCCCATGACAAAGAATTGGAAATTAAGGGGATGCTCATCAACTGGGGAATGGCTGAATGTGAGGTGGCATATGATTGTAATGAAATAATATTGTGCTATGAGAAATGACAAGCAGAAAATGACAGACAGAAAATGACAAGCAGAAAAACCTGGAAAGACTTACATGAACTGATGCAGAGTGAAGTGAGCAGAACCAGTAAAACACTGTACATAGTAACAATAGTATTATATAATGATCAACCATGGATGACTTATCTATTCTCAGCAATACAATGTTCTAAAATAATTCCAAAGAATTTGATGAACAAATGCTATCCACCTACAGAAAGGGAACTTATGAACTCTAAATGAAAATTGAAGTATAATTTTCTTGCTTTCATTTTTTTTTGCTTTTTTGTGATGTTTCTAATACGGAAATACATTTTGCATGTGCAATTGATATCATATTATTTGCCTTATCAATACGTGGTGAAGAATATTGAAGAGAGAGTGAGAATTTGTGACTCAAAATTTAAAAAGAAAAGAATATTTAAAATAAATATTTGTTTAATCATATGTGAAGAGGAACTGTATACTATGCCTGGTATCTTATTTGTTGCTGGAATTTTACTAGAATATTTGCACTGAGACTACAGGGGTTGTACTCATGTCCTAATAATTTTATTCGAATACAGAAAAGTAATTTTATTTATCCATGTAATAATTTATGGAGCATTATATAGAAGAAACATGACAGTATAAGTTAAAAATCTCAAAACACAAATCAAAATCAAAACACACCCTCTAAATTAATTCCTTTTTTACTTTTGTTAAGTTCCTAGAAGAATTGACTGGAAACGTTAATGACATTCACAAACATAATGCTGTGAAAAATATTCAGGATGTGAAATAATTTTGCTATGTGTGTTTCTATCGATACAGGCTGAATCAGAATATCTGATTCATCAAGATCATCACTGGATGATCCCAAATTGGGCTGAATTCCCACCTTTAATTTGTTCTCCATCATTTTAGTCCTGGATTTCACACTCTGCACATATGGGCCATTGTTCTTTTTTTGTATCTTTAATTCTATACTTTTTAAGAATAGATATTATCCCAAGTAAATTACAAAAGTTTTAGCTCTTAAAGAGCACACTTCAATAACTTTTAGAGCTATCTCAGTGACTGATGTTATGAAGAAGGCCAGCATTTCATGGATCATGCAAATCCACAATGAAACATGATCTGTTATCCTAATGCTCAAAAGAACATGAAGCCAAAAACAAAAGATGACACCAAGAACTGACATGATCTGTTGTGGCACAAAAAGCATTGCATTGGAAATACAGATCCTGGGTTCAAATCTTGACTCTATTATGAATTGCCAATGTAATGTTAGACAAATCACTTAATCTCTTTGGGCCTCAGTTTCCTCATCTATAAAATGAAGGAGTTGTACTAGATACTCTCTAAAGATCTTTTTATATAGAAACTATGAAAATATATCCCCTATTTACCTACTTTCTGACCATAAGCCTATATACACTTAAACAGACTTGTCTATGACCAGACATCCTGTCATACCTGCTAATAGCAAGGCTTAGTTTGGGAGATCTCTTGAGATCTAAAGTTGGAGGTTTTAGTAGGCTAAACTATTTATTTGTCTCCACTGTTTGAAATTAATATGGTAAGCCCCACAAAATGCAAGGAATTTAGGTTGCCTAGGTAGAAGCAAACCAGCCCAGGTCAGAAATGGAGCAAGTCAAATCTCAGGAGCCAATGAGTAGGCCCTAGACTTCCAGCCGGGGAGATGAAGGAAGGGACTGTCCTTAAAAACAAAACAAACGAAAACTCCTAGGATCATAGAAACACATTTCAGTGATGAGCGTTGACTTTAAGCTTTTGGAGCTTCGTAAGACCTGAAGCAACTTGTGTATCACAAGGAACACTGCTATGTTCCAATCAGGTAGATAGAAAGATGCAAGTTAAATTCTGCCTCAAACATTTACTGTGTGACATTGAGCAAGTCACTTAACCTTCCTTTGACTGTTTGTTCATTTGTAAAATGAGGATAATAATGTTGTTGTGCGTATCAATTGACATGTAAAGTACTTTGCAAACTTCAAAGTACTAATAAATGCTGGCTGTTATTCTTGTGAGGCATCCAAAGGGTCTTTTATGCAGTCACCCTTCAATATAACAATGCCTTAAGTAAACAAACACACTCAAGAAAATTATATATTATATATATGTATATATACATATAGTATATATATAATATATTATTATTATATATTATTCTTGCAGAACCTCATTGCTCTTCTTCCAGCTTATTTAGAGGTACTCTTATGGTTCCAACAAGACATATAAATAGAATCAAAAGTGAAACAAAATGTTCCTTTTCATACAGGTATTGTTTTATCACAATTCTATTTCAGCTATTTAAAAATTTTTTTTAAATGCTTTTGTTTGGCACCTTTGGGAGTTCATTTTACTAGCTGGTTGCATATCCTGTTGACAATGTCTCATCTTGATTTTATAAATGAATACCTTTTGAAGGAATGCTGTCATCAATTTTAAAAGCTTCTGTTTCCCTACTAGTATTTATAAAACTCCTATGTAAGCCTAATTTTAAAAGGCTTCCCTCTATTAACCTTATTTCCTTTACTCAAAACTTGCCTTCATTTCTACTTTCCAATGGAGTTTACATTAATATATCTCATTCAAATCTATGTTGTCTTTTCTATTTTCAATCAAGAGCCAATGATGTCATTAGCTATCCTTTGATGTGTACCTGGCTGACTAGCCACTTCTCTAATAATAGGGCAAAATCTTGAGCTAACTCTGGAATTATTAGCCACAAAACAGTGAAGTGAAAAACATAATTGAGTTCATTCTAGCATCACCATCTGGTGTCCACCTAAGACTAAATATTGTAGGTCTTTCTAAATACAATCAATACCTAAGAGGCCAGGACTACTCAACCCCAGGAGGCAGTAAAAATGTTTACTTTGTTAGGATTCTCCAGAACGTTATCAACCACCTATCTCAGGGATTTGGAACCAAAGTGCCTATGAGTTTGGGTTTTATTTTATTGGTTTTCTCCTATTTTGATATTTCTTTCAATATTGACATATATTTCATTATAATTGGCTCTCTTTATACTCTTTTGTATTTATTTTATGCATTTAAAAACATTTTGAGAAGGGCAGGTCCATAGACAGCTCAAAGAGCAATTTTAGTGCATTTACAACTTTGAAAATTGATGAACTCTACAAATCAAAGCTTAATTCATTGTTTTGTTGATTGTCTACATTTATGAAATTGATGGAGAAAAATGTTAATGATGTCGATGAAACTTAAAACTGTATTGTATGTACATTTTTGAGCACTGGTCATTAAATCTTTATCAGCTTGAAAGCTATGAACTAAAAAATAGCTAGTAATCATAACTTAATAATAATGGCTCACATTTGAATAAGCAATTTATACAAAGAGAATGAGATACTTGCTGTGCAGAGTTCCCTTGGCAATAGGAATATCTCCTGAGGCTGCTTCGGGGATGAAGCACACAGTTGACGTTTGGGGGTAGCTCATTTAATAAATGGCGCTTTCCCAGTTTCTGCTCTAAACTGCTCCTATAACTCCAGACAAAGGAAATACCAAAGCCTACTCTCCCAAGTTTGTGTAGACATGGAAGTTTGGGAGTTTTATTGAACCTCCTGAATTTTTTAGAAGTCACAAAGCGCTCACACGTGAAAGAAGAAAATGAGCTCTCTGATTAATAACATGCCTGTGACTGACTAATCCTACTCTCCAGCATCTTCATGCAAAGGTTCCTTTACTCCCACTTGTCTCTTCTGCTCATTTCTGATTGGTCAGAGCTCCCAATAGCTAGTTGGACCCACACCCACCAAAACTGGTCTTTAGCCATCATAAGGATGCCTCCTCATCTATACCTTTCCCTCCACAATCACCATCACCCATTTCACCCTCTAGTTCTGGGGATAATAATCAATCAATATTATCATTCTTTCAATTGTCCCGTGACTCCATTAATCATTCCTGTGACTTTAGAGTCTAAAACATACCTCCGTAGCCATCACTCAGCTGTATATGTTGTCTTTCCCTTTTAGAATGTAATCATTTTGAGGGTAAAGGTGGTCTTGCTTTTGAATTTGTATCCCTATGCTTAAAACTATGCCTGGTATAAGTCTTTAGTAAATATCTTTTCCTTCATTAATGATCAACAGCACTCTCCAATCACATATAGATAAGTTATACCATATCCTCTGCTTCTGTAGGATAATGGCAAACTAGGTTGAAATAACAAGTAATCTTTTACTGGCAGAAGTGCAAGGGGAATGGAAGCAAAAATTTAAAACTCTGTGGGTCATTGCTACTTCCTGTGAGACAGAATTCCTAGCAGTATACACTTCCACTCTCTTCCTTACCCTTGATGCCATAAAATACAATTGCCCAAGTCTCTGTTCTTATAGACTCTTTCCATTTACAAAGACATTTTATATTTTTATCTCGTTTTGGCTTTATTTTTATACTCACAACAATCTTATGAAATAAGCAGGGTAAGGGGAAGCTAGGTGGCACAGTGGATAGAGCACCAGCCTTGGAGTCAGTAGGACCTGAGTTCAAATCTGACTTCAGATACTTATTAACTGTGTAACTCTGAACAAGTCACTTAACCCTGATTGCCTCAAAAAAAAAAAAATAAGCAGGGCAAGCAGTAGGACAAGGAGTTCAAAACCAAGACAACAGTGCTTTAAAGGTAGAATTGGGTTATTGTTGTATGTTTTAATATTAATCCCAGGACAATAATCATAATAATACTTTTATAGTTTTTCATCTTTTTTGGACACAGCATAATAACTTAAATCTAATAGGCACTTAAATGCCAACCATGGCACAGCAAGATTTATTAAGCAAATTATCTTCATAAGCTCAAGAGGCAGCCTTGCGTAGTAAATAGAGGGCCAACTGCCAAGTTAGAAAAAACCTGTGACATATACTAGCTATGTGACCCTGAGCAAGTCACTTGACTTCTCAGTACACTGGGTAAAACAATTAACTTGAAAGTGACCCCATTAATGAGGAAAATTCTACTAAGTAGGTGTAGGAGGTATGGGAAAAATTAAGTTAACACTTCCATTAACAAGCTAGAGCCAATTGTCTGAAATAGTTCAAAATTAAGTTTATTTTCTAATTGGTACCTTCCTGACTTAGGCCATTCTCTCCTGGGGAATTCTACTTAATCTGTTCCACATTCTTTGGGTGCCCAGTACCACAGACTCCACTGTTGAAACCCAATCCCAGAGCCATCAGTTGCAAGGATAAGATACCCTTGCAAATAAATGACTAATCCAACAACTTAAAATATTCTTCATGGAGGGATTTTAATATGATCATAATTTTAGAGCTAAAAGGAAAGCCATCTAGTCTAACCTTCTCATTTTATATATGAGAAAACTGAGGCTCAAGAAGATTAAATGATTTACCCAAGGTCACCATAAGGGCAAGCAAAGTGGGACTTTTTACTGTTTTTTTCTTTTGGAGTGCTTCTCAGTACTAAGGAGGCAATCAAATGCCTTTGATTGAGTCTTGCCTTTGTTTGTAGGAAGGCCCACACCCTTTTGCTAATCAGGTAACAAGAGGTGTGAAGCACTCCAAAGGTGTGAAGCCCTTGAGAGGTGTGAAGCCCTCCAGCCCCTGAAAAACTGGTATATATACCCAGAGGATAGCCATTGAACTCAGAAATCAAGAATCAAGAATTGAGAAGCTAGAATTCTCAGAACTGTGGGCAGAGAGGTTTTGCTTTGGGGCTAACTCACTGAAAAAGTGTATTATTTGACTAGATGAGACTCTGCCGTAGCCACTGTTAAGGAGCCCCTGGGCTTCGAAATCCTGGATGCTGGTACTTCTTTCTCTGGTAATTGCGTATGTATTGTTATGGTCAGACACATAGAAGCCTTTCTGTTGATTTATGTTTATTTGCTTTGTTTACATAGTTCCTGCATGTAATTTCTGTTTGTGTTTTTTCTGAAGTTTAGGGTACTGACTTTTCCCCCTGAATTAAGTGAATTATATGAGTATCTTTGATTAATGTGAGATTGTAAACCCCTTAAAGTTGCTTTCCTTAGAAAAGCAGATCAAATAACCTGTGCTAGTAGCCCTCCGGTGTGCTGGTGTTATTGGCCTTACACAGCCACAGTAGCAGCAAGTAGCATTGTTGTTACAGTTGCACAGGTAATAATCAACAGAGACAGAATCTAAATTATAACAAATATTTAGATAACACTTTAGGTTTTGCAAAGCACTTTATATAGTTTATCTTATTGGATACAACAAATCCTGTGAGGTAGGTTCATTATTATCCCCATTTTATAATGAGGACACTGGGGCTCAGAGATTGTTTAGGGTCACAAAGCAAGTGTTTTTAGGTGGGATGAGACCTAAGACTTTCCTGACTTTGAGTCAAGTGCTCTATTCGTTGCCTCATCTAGCAAAATTCTGGCTCCAGAGGAAAGTCTTCTCCTAAATGGATGACAATCTGATGATGATGTTTCAGGAATTAACCAGCTGGTAAATGAAGATCTCTATGAATATCAGAGCTAGGGTCCTTCAGGTTATTCCAGAAATGATGCCATGAGTAAGATACCTGACAGTAGCTACTGCACTTTTGAATGAGATATGAGTTCTATATCCAACTTCCCCCACCATATAGCATAGCATCCAGTAGAAACCTATTCTGGGTAGAAGTATGGTGGAAAATTGGTGAAATTTTGCATAGTGTTAGACCATATCACCATGATTCCTAATAGTTTTCACTGTTCAGAGATGCTAAAACAGACTCCTTATTCAGGAATGTGACACAGTATCTTAGCACAGAATGATCAATGAAGCAAGGAAGTAATCCCTCATACAAATAAATTTCAGACTTTTAGGACATTTAGAAATTTAGGAATTTAGAAACAGAAGGGATATTAAAGCTTATCCAGTGCAACTTTCTCATTTTATAGAGGAAGAAATGTGTGTATCTGTAACTAAGCCTAGCATGATTTTTGCACATAGTAGGCACTTAAGAAATGATTGTTGAATGAATGGATGACTTGAAATTATAGAATTTCCTATCCACAAACTCTACTGCTTCACAGACACTGACTAATAAATAAATAACTGCAGTATTCAATGCAATTTGAGACTCTTACTCTATGAATGAAATTTATGTCTGAATATAATATCCTTGCAAATAAATACTAATTGAAAAAGAAACCCAGTTTATTTTTCTCTCACCAGGTTATTTATTAACGAGGAACATGCAAACAATAGTTCTTCTATACCAGACGTAATTATTTTCCTCATGTGAACAGTTTGTTTGCTCAATTTGGAGTGAGATATGTATTTTTAAAATTACCTTTCCCTTATAGCCTGCTTTGTATGTATTTGCTTGCATGTTGTCTCTCTCACTGGATTATTAGCATCTTAAGGGCAGGACCTATATTTTGCCTTATTTTGTATCCTCAGTGCTTAACACAGTGTTGGCACATATTAGGAGTTTAATAAAGTTTGATTAATTGATTAGCTTGTTCAAAAATAAAATAAGAAAAGAATTTATGAGTTCTCAGTTTTATTGACTACAGCTCTTGGTTTCTTCATTCTTAAAATGGACATTATTGTACAGCAAAAACATCTGCAAAACCTGTCTTTCCATAACTAAGTAAACTAGCATTTATTAAATCCCTTCTATATGCCAGCCACCATGCTAAGCAATAGGCATACACAGAAAGGTAAAAGACTGTTCCTGATTTCCATTTCCATTTCCATGCAGAAAATTACGTACAAACACAGGAGATAATCAAAGGAGAGAAGGTATTAGTATTAAGGGGAGCAGAAAAAGACTTCTTATAGAAAGTGGAACTTTACCTTAGAGTTAAAGGAAACCAGAAAAACTAGGAGGTAGGGATGAGGAGGGAGAGAATCACAGATATAGGGAACAGCAAGTGAGGAAATTAGTTGCTTATTTTGAGAAACAAGAAGAAACCAGTTTTACTGGTTCACAGGTTAGAGGATGGGGGTTGTCAGATGTAAGAAGACTGGAAAGGTATAAAAATAGAAGGATCCAAAAGGCTTTAAAAGTCAAAGAAAGGATTTTATAATTTATCCTAGAGGCAATAATAAGCCATTGGAGTTTATTTAATAAGGGAGTTATAGCACCAATGTGATACTCAGCGTCTACAGTGGCTCTGAATATGCTGGTGTAGTTCTGAATCACAAAATATAGCAGACTTTCTCCATTGGAGGCAGAACCAAAATGTTTATTCAAACACGAGAAAGCCAAATCCCAACACCAGAAAGCCAAATCCATCATAGCAACAAAGAAATCTATACAAATTAGCAATGCAGGGGGCACTGACATCCCCAAGCCTTCCCTCTGTTGGGCCTTCCCACAAACCAAGTTCCCTTAGGTAAAATGTCCCTCTCTCATCCATCCTAGCTGCTACTCTCTCTGCCTACTCTCTCTCTCTCTCTCTCTCTCTCTCTCTCTCTCTCTCTCTCTCTCTCTCTCTCTTTCTCCCCAAGTTGTAACTCCCTCCAAATTCCTGCTCCACCTATTTGGCAAGTTCCTCCCACCACAGGCTCCATGTGACTCGAACTTCCATGTGACTCAGACTCATGGACTCATGTGACACAGGTCACAGGGGCCTATTAATAGACAGGAAGATCTTCAAATTGTACTAACAATACAGGAGTGATATAGTCAGACTTGTGATTTAGGAAGATCGCTTTGACAGATGAGTAGAGAATGGACTGGACAAAGGAGAGACTTGAGGTAGGGAGACCAAAGGTCAGGTTATTTCAAGGGACCAGGTGTGAGATCATGATGGCTGGCTCTAGTATAGTGGCAGTGTCAGAAGAGAGATAGGGGCATATGTGAGAGATTTTATGAAGGTAGTAATGTCAGAACTTGGGAAACGATTGGATATAGGGGGTGAGAAAAAGGGAGGAGGTGAGGATGACACCTAGGTTACACATGTGGATAACTGGGAGGATGGTGACATTCTTCATAATAATAGGAAATTTAAGACAATGAATTTAGTTTTAGACATATTGAATTTGACATATATATATATATATATATATATATATATATATATATATATATATATATATATGTATATATATGAGACATCCAGTTTGAGATGTCCAGTCACCAATTAGAGATGCAGAAAGGTTCACACTGGACAAATCAATCTGCCAATCAGCATAGAGATTATACTTGAACTCTTTGGAGCTGATGAACTCATGTGAAATAGTTTAGAGAGAGACAAGGGCCAAGGATAGATTGTTAGAGGACACTCACAGTTAATGAGCATGACCCGGATGAAAATACAGCAAAGGAATTTGAGAAGTAATGGTCGGATGGGTAGGAAGAGAATAAGTAATATCAGTGTAACAAAATCCTAGAGAGAAGGGAGTATCAAGGAGAAGAGTGATTGACAGAGTCAATGGCTGCAGGGAGGTTAAGAAGGATGATGAATAAGAAAGTGCCATTAGATTTAGCAATCAAGAAATGATTGGGAACTTTGGAGAGAGCAATTTCAGTTGAATGGCGAGATCAGAAATCAGATATTGCTGAAAGTTAAGACAGGAGTGAGATAAAAGGAATTGGAGGCACAGATTGTAAATAGCCTTCTCAATTTGTTTAGCCAGAAAAGACACAGGATGAAAGTTACCAAGGAGAGCTGGATCAAGCAAGGGGTTTTTGAGGATAAGGGAGATATGGGGATGCTTGTAGGCAGTAAGGAAGTACACAGTGGACTTAATGTTTGTCACTCAAACCAGAGGACAGCAAAGAGGCTCACATAAGAGGATTCTCTTCTCTCAAACCCCGGGTGGTTGTGAAAAGCAATACCTGGAACTGAAGTTCTCTTACAATGAGCTCTAGTTTTTATCCATTCCATCAAGAATTAGTATCTGAAACCCTGTCAGCTGACTGCTCCGGCTCATAGTTTCTTCCCATAGTTTTAACAAAGCTATTTTTCTATACCCTGAAAAGTCTTTCTTTTCCTGTGGAGTCTTGTCAACCCCACACATACTTTTTGAAATTCTTCATTATGCTTTCAATGGCTCAAATGATTGCCTCATGGTATTCAGTGATTCACATTTCATTTATGAGGTAAAAACTCATCAGTTCTCCTCTATGAAATCAAAAGTCTTTATTTAATTGCACTTTATTCTTCAAAAATTTACATAGTTGTTCATTTTGTCAGATTTACCCTCTCATATATTAAAATAGTCCAAATGTTTCAGGTTCAATTATGGACTCTGTTATTCAAATATTTTCACAATCTAGTTCAAGCCTACTTTTCTATATTAGTCTCCTTCACACATTCTTCATTCTAACCAGACTTGATTTCTTGATATACATCATGCACAACATATTACTTCCCATTTCTATACCTTTGCACAGAGTATTCTCCATGCCTAGAATTTGTTCCCTCCTCATTTCTACCTCTTAGAGTCCCTAGCTTCCTTCAAAGGTCAGTTTAGGCACCACCTCCTAGATAAAGACTTTTCTAATTCCTCCGGCTGGTAGTAACTTCTTCCATTAACTTGTAATTAATTTGTATATGTTTTGCATGTACTTATGTGTGTGTGTATATATATATATATATATATATATATATATATAAGAGTCAGTATAATGGAACAGCTAGAGTTGGCCTCTAAGCCAGGAAAACTTAGTTTCAAGACCTGCCTCTGATACATGCTTGCTTGCTAAGTGATTCTGTGAAAACATTTAACCTCTTGGTGCTCTAGTCCAGAGGGTTCAAACACACAGCCACTAACACTCGTCATTGTTGCCTGAAACAGATTAAAATGTAATTGAGAGATTTTAAAAGAAAGTAGACAAAATACAATAAAACATAGATAATATTACATTTTCAAACTAAGTCAATATGTGGTGGCAGGGATGCCAATGTGTGGATTAGTGGTCTCAGTTTCTATCTGGGTTTGATACCACTGCTCTGGGCAATCTCTAAGAGTTGAAATTTCAATGAGTGTTGACTTTCATGGATAAAGGAAGTTCCCTCATCTGTGACTTCCCCATACTAATGCAATAAAATGTCTAGATTGTATTATATGTGTACTGAATATTTTACCCAATAGACTATAAACCAGGGGTGGGGCACCTGCAGCCTCAAGGCCACACGTAGCCCTATAGGTCCTCAATTGTGGCCTGAGGGCATAGGTGGACCACCTGTGGCCTTGAGGATGCAGGTTCCCCACCCGAGCTAAACTCTGTGAAGGTAGGAACTTTTCATCTTTGTCTTTTTATTCTTGAGGTTCAGCAGGTGCTGGCACATAATAGGCACTTAATAAATGCTAGTTTGTTGATTTACCGTGTGTTTGTGTTTTTGAGGACTTTCTGTCTTTCTATGTCTCTGGCCCTCTCTGTCTCTGTTGTCTCTGTGTCCATCTGTCCCAGTCTGTACCTCTTCATCTGTATGTATCTGTTTTGCTCTGTTTCCATTTCTCTATGTTTGTGTGTTTGTTTACTGCTTTGCCTATTTCTGTCTCTGCTTTTTAAAATTTGTCTCACTGTCTCTCTCATTCTGTTTCTCTCACCCTGTCTCTCTCTGTCTCTGTGTGACTGTCTCTCTGTCTCGCTGTCCACGTCTTTGTCTGCCTCTATATCACTTTCTCAATGTCTTTGTCTGGCTCTCTCTTTGTCTCTATGTCTCTATCTGTCTCTCTTTGTCTCTGTGTCTGTCTCTCTCTGTCTCTGTCTCTCTCTCTGTCTCTCTGTCTCTGTCTGTGTGTGTGTGTATGTGTTTGTGTGTTCAGAAGACAGATGAATACGCAGCAAAGCAAACCTTTGTTCAGGAAGGGAGACAGAGGGAGGGGAAACATTTCCATGAGAAGTTCCCACCTATTTCTCTTCCCCAGGAGGGCTTGATTTTGATTTGTTGCTGAAGTATATAGTAAAGGTAGACATATGTTTGCACTGCCAAAGGGGAAAGTTCATGGACAATATTCATGATCCCCAGCTCCTACTTGGAGAAAAGAGGAAAGTTTCAATTTCATTCGTTGTATGATCCTAGAATCTAGCCTTCTAGCCAGAGTAGGAAGACTTCTTGGACAGCCATCACCTTTGGGAATAGTTCTTTGGATAACACCTCGTTTAATTATTCCCAAATTTGAACTTTCAGGGATGAGATTTCTAGAGAGAAGGAAATTTCCTGATGGAGACTCATTGATGCTTGGAGAAAGAAGAGGGTAATCCACAGAGTTGATGCCTTGTATCTTATTTGAAAAGCAAAGACAGACAGCAAATTAGTGCAAGTCTTTGGGGAAAGAGATTGCTTCATCAATAGCACCTAAAGTATGTTCACCTTCCGGGGGGATTTAAATCACAGGATAGCACTATGAGACTCAAAGTCACTACGAATGGCCTTTTGAAGAGAAAGGGATTTAACTGAAATGAGTCAGGGTCCAGCTAACTCTCCCCAGGTCAATTTCCTTGGAGAGGGAGAGGGTGGCAGCCAGAGTTGAGGAGCTATTATTTATCTGATATGTTTTCTTTATCTATTTCTGGGCTCTCATGTGTCCTTTATGTTTAATATTATTTTCTCTGGCATTTGATGGCTTGAGTACTTGTGTTGGAATCTGGCTTCCCACCTTATCATTCAAATTAAACTTCTCTCTCCAGTCACCGATGATTTCTTAATCACTAAATCCTTCATCCTTCTTGGACTCTCCACAGCCTTTCACACTGTCAATCACCTTCTTCTGTTTTATACTCTACTGTCTCATCATGCTATTCTCTTACTCTCCTCTTACCCATCTGACTGCTCCTTCTTAGTCTCCTTTGTTGAATCTTCATCCTTGTCAGACACCCCCTGAACCATAGTTGTCTCTCAGGGCTCTGTTCTGACTCCTCTTCTCCCTCTATACTATTTGGTTTGGTGAACTCAAAAACTCACATGGGTTCAAATATCATCTCTATGTTGATGTTGCACATATTTTCTTTGTCATTTTTCATTCATGTCTGACTCTTCCTGAGCCCATTTGGGGTTTTCTTTGCAAAGATTCTGGAGTGGTTTGCCATTTCCTTCTCCAGCACATTTTAGAGATGAGGAAACTGAGACAAAGAAGATTAAGTGATTTGCCCAGGGTCACACAGCTAGTAAGTTTCTGCAGCCAAATTTAAACTCAGGAGGATGTCTTCCTGACTGTAGGCCTGGCATTCTGTCTACTGCATCACTTAGACCCCATATCTTCTTATCTAGGCCCATCTAGCATTATCTAACCTCTATGCAGGCAGGCCTCCAGTCTCACATCTTCAATTGCTTTCTGAATACCTCAACTCAGATATCTTATAGACATCTTAAACTTATATGTCCAAAACTGAACTCGTTATCTTTCCTCCAAAAACCTCCCCTCTTTTGTTTAGGGCACCAATATGCTTTCAGTGTGCCTGGCTTGAACCTAGGTTTCATCCTTGATTCCTCACTGTCTCATCCCCCCCACCCCCATATTCTACTATTCCCAAAGTTTGTTGCTTCTGCCTTTGTAATATTTCTTATATACACCCTTTTCTCTCCTCTCATATTGCAATAACCCTGGTGCACCCCCAATCGCATCATCTCATGAACAGACTATTGCAATCGTCTGCTAATTGGTCTTTACGCTACAAGTCTCTCCCCTATCCAGTCACTTTGTGCTGTGCTGTCAGAATGTTCTATGTTAAAGACAAGTTTGACCATATTACTCTCCTAGTCTATCAACTCTAATGGCTCACCATTGCCTCGAGGATAAAACATGAAATCTTCTGGTTTTTAAAACCTTCCATATCTTGGCCTCTTCCTACCTTTCAAGTGTTCTTACACCCTCATCCCTCCACCATCCATAATTTGTACTACCATAACATCAGCTACCTTGCTATTTCTCAAACAAGACATTGCATCTCCTGCATTTGGCCATATTCACTGTCTATATCTCATTCCTGAAATGTTCTTCCTCTTCATATCTCCCCCTGACTTCTCTGGCCTCCTTCAAGTCTCAGCTAAAATTCTATCTTCAATAGTAAGTCTTTCATGATCTCACTTAATTCTAGTGCCCTCTCTCTATTATTTCAAATTTGTTCTGAATATAGTTGGATTGAATATAGTTTTTTTATATGTTGTCTTCCCCATTAGACTGTGAGCCCTTTGAGAGCATGGATACTCTTTTACATTTCTATATATCCTCATTGCTTAGCACACTGCCTGACGCATAGTAGGCTCTTAATAATTGTTTACTTAATGGCTAACTGACTAATTTGGGGGAAAGCTAGACACAAGCTATACCCTGAGTATATTTCATGGAGCAACTCCATACAGGGGCAACAGGCCAAACCAAAAAAAAAGTTAACCTTGTAGGGTTAAAGAGCAGGACTAGATCTGAGACATGTGTGTGTTCCCAGAGTCCTTAAGAGTTTCTAGGCCACAAGAAACAATTACAACCTTTTGAGTTCATAGGGAATTGATACTCCTTTCACGTAGGCAAAACCACTATTTTTATTCCCATTTGACAGATTAGCTAACTAACATGCAATAGCATAATTGAATTATATAAGACACAGCTAGAAAGTGGTAGAGATTATACTCCCACTCAGGTGGTCTGACAGATAGCCCACAGTAATCCATTATACCATAATGTCACCCAATAAAATGGTCAAACTGCCTTTTAGGAGTCTTACTGTAACAGGGACAAATTCAGTTGGGTCAGAGCTCCATTTACACTGCTACCGGCTGAATGTAAACTCAACATTTCTAACAGTTCTCCTCACTATCATATAAGAAGATTAAGACTATAGATATGGAATGTCAAAAATCTTTTGAGGTAATCTAGTTCACCTCCCAATTTTGACAGATGAGGAACTGAGTGCCAGAGAGGTTAAGGAAGACAATGTCACAAATGAAGTTATTGGCATAGACAGGGGTGTCTGAACTCAGGTTCTATGACTTCAAGTTCAAATCCTGCCAATATCTCTTACTACATCTACAGGATGGTTTGGCATAACTTCTTACATTCCCTTAGTCCCTTGTCACTGTAGCACACATGAACTGATGTATGTCACAAAAACTTGTCAATTTTGTGATATCTCCAACATCAGCATATACCTTCACAAAAGAATTCACCAAGAGTTAAACGCATCTTTCAGTTTGAAGTCTTCTGATATTTTGGCACTGACAGGGTCCGGCTGGGACCTGAGCTTAAATTAGAAAGTTGAATGAATAATTCTGTAATACAAGTTGAGAGATAGTATCATTATCTTAATCTTCATCTGAAATATTGACCATGTATCTGGGGATATTAGATTCATTCTTGCTTGCAGAGCAATAACTTATTCTAAATTCTAGAGTGTGTGACTAACTGATCAGCTCTAAGTCTTATTGACCGAGAGATATGAGAGCAAAAAAAAACAAACGTAAATTAGTAATCACTTCAATCTCCAACATCCAGTTATTAAAATCAGATGGTGTCTAGACTGAGACTGAGGGCAGAACTTTCTCTTAGTGACTACTTTGAGGCACTGTTCTTTAGAAGTATGTGAGGCAAATTAAAATGCTCTTAGACTTTATTCTGCTTACATGCTAAGTGAATTCATAGAAAAGCATACCCAAAGATCAAAATCTAGCCTTTAAAAAAACATTCAGGATTGGAATTTGTACCAAGAATTTTCTGCTTTATGAATAGGGGGAGAGGAGTGAAAGCAGGACTTTTTCCTTCTTTTCCTCTTTATAGATATCTTTTGTTTTTAATCAAACCTTCATTTCTGAATGTATCCTTTTTCCTCTAGCTCCAAACCAAAGTAACTATCTCGTGGCAAAGAATGGAAAAAGAAAAAGAAACAAGAATTACATACAACTAACCAAAACAACAAACAAGTTTGAAAATATGAGCAATATGCTATGACATTAATCCCTCAAAGCTGAAAAGAATGAAGAAAGATACATTTTCTCTTCTCTTTAAAGTATCCCACCATTTTTTCTCTTGAAATCTTTAGAGATATTGAATAGTATTTTTTTCCCCAAGAGTTAATGGACAAGGCAGTTTTGCAGTGATGGTATTAGCTTATGGTGGGAGGTAGGGACAGTGGGAAGATCTTATCTGTCTTCTAGAGATCTGTTAATGGTGGCAAACCATTAAGGCATGACAAAGCCCCATTAGAAGACATGCAACACAGTACAGGGTAGGTAATGAACAGCCACAGAAGACTGATCATCTTTGCAAAGGCAGAAATGGGCACCTCATTCGTTCTCAAAAAGGCCTGTCCTAGAATACTAGGTACAGAAATATAACTGTTAACTAAAATAATAGAATGCCTTCCAAAGGAAGCTAATGATATCGTTCTCTGGGTGAAGAGAACTGAATTTGTGATGAAACCCCCAAATGGTAATTACCTATAAAAATGAGCCAATTATTCTCTTCAGGTTGGGCTCAATATAGTTCAGTTGCCTGAAATCGAAATCATTATAAATATGGATACAATTTCTTCTGTAACCCTTCCCAGAGCCAAATGCAAATATACATAAAGAGGTATTGTAGAGTGAAATAAAAATCAGCATTGAAGTTATAAGATCATAGATTTGGTTCCAAAAAAGACTTTCAAGTGATCTAATCTAGCTTTTCTCTACTATATATGCACTCTCAACATTTATCGAGAAAGCCAATGCACTGAGAAATGAAATGAGATGCTCAAAATCACATAATAAATGGAAAAGCCAGGCTTCAAAACCAGGTTCCTCTGACTATAAATTGATTATTCATTTGACTGTAACGAATTAGATTTGGGTAAGGTAAATATCCCTCCTATAATTTGTTAGATATATGTACTCAGATAGGTTTCTTCTTTTCTAGAAGATTTGGCTTCTTTGTCTATGAAATGGGGTTAATAAGGTCTATACATCTTACCACAACACCTTGTTAAAAGGCCCATATGTGATCATCTATGTGAAAGTGCTTACAAATTCAAGGTAACATTTTTATTCCTCAAGACTAAACGGTTTGGGGGGGGGGAGGTCAGAGCCAAGATGGCGGCTGGAAAGCAGGGACTCACTTAAGCTATCCCCCAGATCCCACCAAACATATGCAAAAAATGGCTCTGAACAAATTCTAGAACTCTAAAATAACAGAGGGAAGCAGGTCTCCAGCCCAGGACAGCCTGGATGGTCACCAGGAAGGGTCTATTGCACTGTTCTGGGAGCAGAGCACAGCCCAGCATGGACCGTACCAGGACCGACCAGATCAGGAGTTGGGCAGAGCAGGCCATAGGGCCCTGAATCACTGAGCTGTGGCAATTTCCAGACTTCTCAACCCATAGATGCCAAAGACAATGGAGCAGGTGAGTGAGAAAACTGCTGGATGAGGGTGAGAGAAGTGTGCAGTCTGGACCCAGCCCCAGGGGTTATTTCCAGAGCTCCAGAGGCAGCTGCATCTGGACCCAGTCCCATGCCACAGGAATAATTGAGTAGCAGATTGGAGTGGGAGTGCAGGGAGCACTTTGCTGGCACAGAGGCAGGTTTCTCTTGCTTTGCCCTGCTTAAATCTGGGTCACAGTGATGGAAGAGCTTGTAGTTGGAGTAGAAGTAGCTCTGAAAACAGCAGCACAGCCCCTAAAGCTTGGGACAAAGTACTCTCTATTCTACAAGCAGTCATACCTTGACAAAAAGCTCAAGGGTCAACTAGGTGGCTGGGAACATGACCAGGCAGCATAAAAGGACTCACACTCAAACTATAGAATTTCTCTTTGGTGACAAAGAAGATCAAAATATACAGCCAGAAGAAGTCAACAAAGTCATAAAGCCTACATCAAAAGTTCCGAGAAAAATATGAATTGGTCCTAGGCCATGGAAGAGCTCAAAAAGGATTTGGCAAAGCAAGTAAGAGAAGTAAAGGAAAAGTTGGGAAGAGAAATGAGAGAAATGCAAGAAAATCATGAAAAACAAGTTAGCAACTTGTTAAAGGAGACTCAAAAAAAAACTGAAGAAAATAACACCTTAAAAAATAGACTAACCCAAATGGCAAAAGAGCTCCAAAAAGCCAATGAGGAAAAGAATGCGTAGAAAGGCAGAATTAGCCAAATGGAAAAGAAGGTCCAAAAGATCACTGAAGAAAATACTAGCTTAAAAATTAGATTGGAGCAAGTAGAAGCTAGTGACTTTATGAGAAATCAAGAAATTATAAAACAGAACAAAAAATGAAAAAATGGAAGACAATGTAAAATATCTCATGGGAAAAACCACTAACCTAGAGAATAGATCCAGGAGAGATAATTTAAAAATTATTGGACTACCTGAAAGCCATGATCAACAAAAAAGCCTAGACATCATCTTTCAAGAAGTTATCAAGGAAAACTGTCTTGATATTCTAGAACCAAAGTATAAGATAGAAATTGAAAGAATCCACTGATCGTCTCTTGAAAAAGATCCCAAAAAGAACACTCCTAGGAATATTGTCACCAAATTCCAGAGTTCCCAGGTCAAAGAGAAACTACTGCAAGCAGCCAGAAAGATACAATTTGAGTATTGTGGAAACACAAACAGGATAACACAAGATCTATCAGCTTTTACATTAAGAGATCGAAGGGCTTGGAATATGATATTCCAGAAGTCAAAGGAGCTAGGATTAAAACCAAAAATCACCTACCCAGTAAAACTGAGTATCATGCTCCAAGGCAAAATATGGATTTTCAATAAAATAGAGGACCTTCAAGCTTTCTTGATGAAAAGACCAGAGTAGAATAGAAAATTTGACTTTCACATACAAGAATCAAGAGAAGCATGAAAAGGTAAACAAGAAAGAAATCATAAGGGACTTACTAAAGTTGAACTGTTTTGCTTACATTCCTACATGGAAAGATGATGTTTGTAATTCATGAGACTTTTCTCAGTATTAAGGTAGTTGAAGGAAACATACATACATACACACACACACACACACATATATATATATATATATATATATGGAGAGGGGGGCACAGGGTGAGTTGAATATGAAATGATGATATCTAAAAAAATAAAATTAAATTAAAGACTGAGAGAGAAATATATTGAGAGAGGGAGAAATGGAGAAATAGCATGGGGTAAATTATCTCACATAAAAGTGGCAAGAAAAAGCAGTTGCATTGGAAGGGAAGAGGAGGCAGGTGAGGGGGAATGAGTGAATCTTGCAGTCATCATATTTGACTTGAGGAGGGAATAGCATACACACTCAATTGGCTATCTTACCCCACAGGAAAGTAGGGGGAAGGGGATAAGAAACGGGGGATGATAGAAGGGAGGGCAGATTGGGGGAGGAAGTAATCAAAAGCAAACAGTTTTGAAAAGGGATAGGGTCAAGGGAGAAAACTGAATAAAGGGGGACAGGATAGGATGGAGAGAAATACAGTCAGTCTTTGACAATATGGTTATTGTGGAAATGTTTTGCATAATGATACATATGTGGCCTATGTTGAATTGCTTGTCTTTTTAGGGAGGGAGGGTAGGTGGGGAGAGAAGAGGGGGAGAATTTGGAACTCAAAGTTCTAAAAGTTGATGTTCAAAAAAAGTGGATTTTGCAGGCGAATGGGAAATAAAATATACAGGCAATGGGGTATAGAAATCTATCTTGCCCCACAAGATAGTAAGGGGAAAGGAGATGGGGGGGGAGTGGGGTGGCAGAAGGGAAGACTGACTGGGGAATGGGACAATCAGAATATATGCCATCTTGGAGTAGGGGGGAGGGTAAAAATGGGGAGAAAAAGTTGTAACTCAAAATCTTGCGGAAATCAATGTTGAAAACTAAAAATATCACATGATAAAACATTTTTTAAAATAGAAAAAAAAAATTACTCAACAGTTTAAAAAAGAAAATGGGCCATATGTTATAACCTTTTTCTTGGTGCCCTACTCAATGCATGGTATACAGTTGAGTATAAATTAACATGGTAATAAATACTCTATTATATACCAAATATACTACATACTAGTGATGCCAATGATGATTACAAAAAAACATTGCATTCAATATTCTGCTTGGTATTGTGGAAGATGTAGAAGAAATAAAGTACACTCTTTCGTCAGTGACTTTGCAATCTAATTGAGAATATGAGTTTAATATATAAGAAATAAGATAAAATACAAGTAGGTATTAAATTGCATGGTGCTGAGTATGCCTATTGCTAATGTCAAGTTAGTAGCATCAGACTTGCATTTCAGACAAGCTCACTTCAAGTCCTAACTCGGCCACCCACTCAATCTCTGTGTGTCTGTGGACAAAACCCTCCACCCTTCTGAGCCTCAGTGCCTTCATCTGTGAATGACAATGATAATACTTGAACTATCTATTTTGCGGTTTTGTTTCGAGGAAAGTGCTTTGTAAACCCACAAGTGCTATTGAACCAGGATTGGCTACAATTATTATTGGTAGACATTAAGAAGAAGGAGATCAATGAATTTTGAGGTTATCAGGAAAGGTTGCTTTGAGCAAGTGCAATCCAAGTTGGTTCATGAAGGAGGGAAAGGCTCGATATAGACTAGGGGTACTCGAAAGAGTCCAAAGGGTGATCCACCGGAGAAGAAAATGGCAAAGCATTATACTATCATTGCCAAGTAAATCCATGGACAATTTTAAAATGTTTAAAGATGACATTAGGAGATGAGTCCCTCAGTTTAGAAGGTGTCCAACGTGTTAGTGAAGAGTGTAGGGCAACTACAAATCGCTCTAGAAAGAGTGAAGTGGCTGGGCTAAAACTGAAAGCTTATCTGTGGATGTGTTTGATGATAAAAATCTAATGCTATAAAAATCAATATTGCATAGGTAGCTGGAATGTAAGATCTATAAAACGTGGTAAACTGGATGTGGTCACACAGGAAATGCAAAGATTAAACATCAACATCTTGAGTGTCAGTAATTATAAATGGATGGGAATGGGTAAACTGAATTCAATAAATCATTACATATACTACTGTGGGCAAGAAGCCCTTGGATGAAATGGAATAGCCCTCATGGCCAATAAAAGGGTATAGAAAACATTAGCGGGGTACAATCTCAAAAATGACAGAATATCTGTTCAAATCCAAGGAAAAACATTCAACATCACAATAATACAAGTCTATGCTCCAACCACTGATGTCAAAAAGGCCAAAGTTTCTCAGTTCTATGAAGACTTACCTAAAACTTCTTCCAGAGATAACATGGAAAAAAGATATCACATTCATCATTGGGTATTGTAATACTAAAGTAGGCAACTAAAAGATAATTGGGATAACAGGCAAGTTTGGCCTTGGAATATAAAATGAAGCAGGGCAGAGACTAATAGTTTTATCAAAATAACTCTCTGGTCATAGCAAATATTCTTTATCAACAGCCCAAAAGGCAACTCTACAAGTGGACATCACCCGATGTTCAATATTAAAATCAAATTCATTGTATACTTTACAGTCAAAAGTGGAGAAGCTCCTCTCTTTCTTAGCGCCATCTTGTCGACTTCCATTGCGCCATGAGAGCCAAGTGGAGGAAGAAGCAAATGCGTAGGCTGAAACGCAAGAGGAGAAAGATGAGGCAGAGGTCCAAGTAACTAGACTGTGCTAACCACGGAGGCCACAGGAGCAGAGATGGAATGACCCTTGGTGACATGCTCAGGAGAGCAGAAACCATCAGGAGACATCGCCATCTGAAAAAAGGACTCTTGCCACTGTTTTATACCACCTCCCTGACTGAAGGACATGCCATCATTCAATGAAAATTCTACCAGGCTGATTCTTGACTTTGTGCCATGGGACTTGTCATTCCGGACTGATTTGTTTCCCTTGTGGCTAAGTGTAGCGCACCTGCATAATAAATCTCAGTACTTTATTGCGAGAAAAGAAAAGTGGAGGAGCTCTATATAGTCTGTTAAAACAAGACTTGGAGATGATTGCAGTTCACATCACGAGCTTCTTATTGATAAACTTAGACTTAAGTTGAAGAAAGTAGGGAAAGCCATCAGACTGTATAGGTATGACCAAAATAACACACCTTTGCGAATGTGTAGTGGAGGTGATGAAAAGATTTAAGGTATTAGACCTTATAGAGTGTGTGAAGAACTATGCACAGAGGTTTGCAATGTTGTACAGAAGGAAGCAACAAAAATATCCCAAAGAAAAAGAAGAGCATGAAAACAAAACGGCCGATGAGGCTTTCCAAATAGCTGAAGAAAGAAGGAACGCAAAAGGCAAAGGAGAAAGGGAAAGATATACCCAACTGAATGCAGAATTTCAGAGAATAGCAAAAAGAGACAAGGTTGTCTTAAATGAGTAGTGAAAGGAAATAGAACAACAGTATGGAAATAGAAGACGTCTTTAGGAAAATTGGAGATATCAAGGGAATGTTTCATACAAAAATGGGCATGATAAAAGACAAAAATAGTAAGGACTTAAGAGAAGTAGAGGAGATTAAGAAGCATCAAGACTATATAGAACTATACAAAAAAAGATCTTAACATCAACAAAAAACACGATAGTGTGGTTACTGACGTAGAGCCATACATCCTGGAGACTGAAGTCAAGTGGGCCTTAGGACACATTGCTAACAATAAGGCCAGTGGAAGTGGTATAATTCCAGCTGGACTGTTTAAAATCCTAAACGATGATGCTACTAAAGTGCTGCACTTAATATACCAGCAGATTTTGAAAACTCAACAGTGGCCATTGGAGTGGAAAAGACCAGTTTACATCCTAATCCTGAAGAAGGGCAATGTCATGGAATGAATAATTGTGCTCATTTCACGCACCTGTAAGGTAATGCTTAATATTGTACAAGCTAAACTTCACAATAGGTGAACCAAGAATTACCAGAATCACAGGTTGGTTTTCTTTTTTTATTTCAATGTAATATTTTATTTTTCCCAATCATAGGTAAAAATAAGTTTTAATGCCTTTTTTATTTTAATTTATTTTAATTCTAATTTATTTCATATTTATCTAATTTTATTCTAATTTATTTTAATTTTTTCTTTCCCTCCACCCCTTCCAAAAATGGGAAGCAATTTGATTTAGGTTATTCAAGTATAGTCATGCAAAACATATTTCCATATTAGTCACGATGTGAAAGAAAATAAGCCCCAAAAAATGGAAAAAAAAAAGAATATGCTTTGATTTACATTGAGACTCTATCAGTTCTTTCTCTGGAAGTTGATAGCATTTTTCATCAGAAGTCCTTCAGAGCTGTCTTGGATCATTGTATTGCTGAGAATAGCTAAGTTGTTCAGAGTTGATCATCATACAATATTGTTGTTTCTGTGTACCATGTTTTGATTTTGATCTTTTCACTTTACATCAGTTCATGTAAGTCTTCTCAGGTTTTTCTAAGGGCATCACGCTCATCATTTTTTACAGCACAACAATATTCCATCATAATCATATATCACAACTAATAAGTTATTCCTCATTTCATGGGAATCCCCTCAATTTCCAATCCTTTGCAACCACAAAAAAGCTGCTGTAAATATTTTTATATACATGTAATTTACTTTTATTTACCTACATATAGGTCCTTTTCTTTTTTGTCTTTTATCTCTTTGGGTTACAGACCAAATAATGGTATTGATGAGTTAATTGCTGGGAATTCATGGTTTTATATCCCTTTAGACACAGTTCCAAATTGCTCTCCAGAATGATTGAATCAGTTCACAACTCCATCAACAGTATACTAGTGTCCCAATTTTCCCACATCCCTTCCAATATTTGTCATTTTCTTTTTCTTTCATATTAGCCAATCTGATAGGTACGAGGTGGTTCCTCAGAGTTGTTTTAAATTATATTTCTCTAATAAATAATGATTTACAGAATTTTTACATATGACTATAGATAACTTTGATTATTTCATCTAAAAATTGCCTGTTTATATCTTTGACAATTTATCAATTGAGGAATGACCTGCCTTCTTATAAATTGATTCAGTTCTCTATATATTTGAGAAATGAGGCATTCATTAGAGAAACTTGCAATAAAAATGTTTTTATAGCTATGATTACTGTGGGTTTCCCTCCATCTCATTCTCCCCCCCCCATTTATCTTACTCTGTCTCTCTCCTTTCATCCTGTTTATTCCCAAAAGTGTTTTGCTCCTGACTACCACCTCCCCAATTTTTCCCCTTTTATCGGCCTTTTCCCCTTCACGTGTGCCAATACTCTATACCCAAATAAATGTGTATGCTGTTCCCCCTTTGAACCAATCCTAATGAGAGTAAGGTTCTAGCACACACTCCCTTCTATCTTATAAAGCTCTTTTGTGCCTCTTTTGTGAGGTAATTTATCCCATTCTACCTCTCCCTTTCCCCTTCCCCCAGTGTATTCTTCTTTCTCATGCCTTAATGTTATATTTTTTAGATACCATGCCATTATATTCTACTCACACCTGTGGCCTCTTTCTATGTAAACTCCTTCTAACTGCCCTAATAATAAGAAAGTTCTTAGGAGTTACAAGTATCATCTACTCGTATAGGAATGTAACGGGTTTGACCTTGTTGAATCCCTTCTGGTGTATCTTTCCTGCTTATCTTTTTTTTTATGTTTCTTCTGAATCTTGTATTTGAAAATTAAACTTTCTATTTAGTTCTGGTCTTTTCGAAAGGAATGCTTAAAGTCCTCAGGTTCATTAGATGTCTATTTTTTCCCCGAGGGATTATACTCAGTTTTGCAGGTAAATGAATTTTGATTGTAATCCTAACTCCTTTGCCCTCCAGATCATATTTCAAGCCTTTTTAATATAGAAGTTGCTAAATCTTGTGTTATTCTGACTGTGACTCCATCATATTTGAATTGTTTCTTCCTGGTTTCCTAAAATCTCTTCTCCTTGACCTGGGAACTCTGGAATTCAGCTATACCATTCCTGGGAATTTTCTTTTTGTGAGCTCTTTCAGTAGGTGACTGGTAGATTCTTTCATTTTCCATATTGCCCTTTGTTTCTAGGATATGAGGGCAGTTTTCCTTAATAAATTCTTGCAATATGATGTCTAAACTGTTTCTTTGAACATGGCTTTCAGGTAGTCTAATAAATCTTAAATTATCTCTCTCAGATCTATTTTTCAGGTCAGTTGTTTTTTCAATAAGATATTTCACATTTTCTTCTATTTTTTATTCCATTTATTTTATTTTATTGTTTCTTAATGTCTCATGGAGTCATTAGCTTCCACTTACCCAACTCTAATTTTTAAGGACTTATTTTCTTCAGTGAACTTTTGTACCTTTTTTTCCATTTGGCCAAATCTACTTTTTAAGGACTTCTTTTCTTCAAATAATTTTTGTGTAACTTTTTCCATGTGGACAATTCTGCCTTTAAGGGAGTTACTCTTTTCAGTGGATTTTTATATATCTTTTTTTCATTTGACCAATTCTGCTTCTTAAGTAGTTATTTTTTCCACTGATTTTTGTACATCTTTCACCATCTAGCTTTTCTTCTCTCTTCACTTTCAGCTCTGCTTCTCTCTCCCTCTCTCTCTCCAAGCAATATAATATATACTGTTTCCAATCAAAGATTCTTGATGCAATCAAAGGCAAGACTCAGTCAAAGGCACTTGATTACATTAGCACTGAGAAGCTTGGAGGTCAGTACTTAAGGGAGAGAGAAGCAGAGCTGAGAGAGAAGCAAGCATGAATGTGTTAGGGGAACTTGCTTTTGAGGAGGCCTAACAGAAAGAATGTTTGTGATGCCGGTGTTGGTCTGCGTTAATTTCCCAGACAGAAGTCCTGTCCGTTGGTCTTTATGAGTGAATTGAGATGATAGTGCTGGTAATGTGTGTAAATATTATTGTAGCCCTGTTAAGTTTTGTTATCCTAGAAATAGAAGCTACAGGCAGGAGCCCCTAGAGCCTGCTGTCTTGGAGTGGAGGAGTCTCCGTGAGTTGAGACAAGAAGGAGGAGCAGAGAGCTACCTATATGTGAACCCAGGCAAGAGCTGGGAGTAGTCAGCCCACGGAGAAGGAACTGTGGGGTTTGGAAGTCAGCCCTGAGTCAAGATGAAAGAGGACTTTATTTGGACATTCTGTGTTTATTGAGAAGATTGTAACTTACTGTGACCTAGGGGTGGATGGTGTTTTTATTTTCTGCTACCCCTTAAGGATGATATGTTGTACTAGGGAAGACCCTGGCCTGGGATCTCCTGCTTGTGTAAACAAGTATTTTAGAGATGTAATGATATATGCTTTGTGAATATTCTGAGGAATGCTATAAGATACACTGAATAATAATATGTTTTGTTTAAGACTATGTGGCCACCTTAGTAAAAAAATTGTTATGTTATGTTGTTGTGAATGTTATGCTTTATTTCCTGAATAAGGTTTAGTTCTGAATAAATGGAGAGTTCGTTATACTCTGGGATTAGACCCTTAAAGCTATTCACAGCAGCGGTCCTCAAGTGTGCTGTCATGATTGGTGTTACATAGGGTCATGATGAGATGGACACAACTGAATAATTAACTCCAGAGGGGAATAGTATGGGAAAGCAGGAAGATAAGAATAAGCATTGAATATCTGTGAGACAGTATGCAGAAAACAATCAGTTTAGGTGAGAATTTGAAGAGCAAAGATGGGAAAACATGTTAGAGAATAGAGGAAACTAAGACTGAATAACCCTTACTAACCCTAACACGACACTTGAACTTTGGAGTAATCACCATAAATTTTATATTCTATTGATAATGACATTGTGAAAATGGAAGTTTAGCAATTCAAGGAGGCTTTTTCAGAACTTACTAACGATAGACATTGCTAAATTCTGAGAACACAAAGGAAAAAAAACAAAACATTCACTACCTTAAAGGATCATGTGATAATAGATTTTAAGCTGAAAGAGACCTTAGAAGTCATCAAGTATAAGCCCATCATTTTACACCCCTGGAAAGTGAGATGCACAGAAGTTAATTGCTTTCCCCACAGCCACACAGACAGGAAGTGTCTAAGACAGGGTTTGAACCCAGTTCTTCATGACTTTATCTATTATTATACCAACTGCACCATGTTGCCTTTCTAATAAACATACATCCTAATGGAAGTAAAGTTTGGATATGTTCCAGCCATTTGATCTCATACTGACATTTTCCTCATTAACTTAAGAGAATATACCTAACACAGAGATAGGAAGCACTTTCTCTTTCTTTTCTTCTAGAGATCAGACAGTCCCCTTAACACTGAAAAACTACTCTAATGGCAAGTAACTCATACAACCACATGTTGTGTACAATGCTGCCTTCAGGCAAGAGTTTTTAATTTTCTTTTTTTTTGAATTTTGTTTCTCATTCAGCTGAGTAATTTAGTTATAAGGGGCTAATTCTCCAATATGTTACAGTTCATGGAAGGGACACATCTGGATCATAATTTCATAATATCTTTGGGCTCTCATGATTTGGGAAATATTTGTTACTCATATTTTTCTTTTTACTTTAAAATTATGTAGTACATTGATATTTAAAGGAAATCATTCAAAAGTCAGATTTCACAAATATCCTCATTGTCTTCAAAGATCTGGGGGAAGATTGTAATTAATGATTCATTTTAGTAGATAGTAGCTGTATTTTAATGAGAATTTAAAATTTTAATGAAAACACTGGAAACAAAAAGTTGGAAATACAACTCCTGATTTTAGCTTCATTCTTAAAGATATTAGAGTAAGGTGAAAGATCACTCCCTAGGGCCTACCTGACAACCCACCTTGCATATGATGACTAGATTTTTATAGAGAAGTAATATTAGAAATATCACTGAGGAAATGATGCTTAATGTTTAATTATTAATTTTTCTTTCCTAAGACAAAAATAAGTACCTTTGAGGTCCTAATAGTGTTCCAAGTACTCAAGTAACTAGCATGACTCAAGCTTTCAGCTTGAGGCTTCTTTTCAGTCACAGAAACACTATAAAAACAAGAAATGGGAAAAAAGCATGTGGTCCTCAAACCACAGGCTTTCCTGGGAGAAAAAGGAAAAAAAAAACATAGAAGTCACCTGTATTCAAACCAATAAATATTTATTAATACCTTACTGTGTACAGGGCATTGTGCTGAGTTTTAGAGTTAGAAAGACCCACATCAAACAGTTTCTGTCTTCAAGACATATCCATTCTATTAGAAGAAATATAAAATGTACACCTATAATATACACAAGGTAATATAAGAAAAGGAGAAAGGAGAAAGTAAAGTAAGGAAATAAAATTTGAATTAAGTCTTAAAGGATAATAAGAATTGAGAAATGTGGAAATGAAAAGTGAGGGAATTGAGGGAAGAAAAGGGAGGTAGATACAGAGGCAAAAAGACTGGAAATGAAATGTCGAATTTCAGGAACAGCTGGTTGTCCAGTTTATCTGGACTACAAAATGCACAAAAGAGAATAAGAAATATAGATACAACATTTAGAGGCAGATTGTGGAAGTCTAAATATTACTTTGAGGAGTTTGTATTTTATGCTAGGAGCAACTGGGATACAATGAAGCTTTCTGAACAGGAAAGTTGTATGGCCAACCTATGTCTTGGAAATGTCATTGATACGACACAATCAACACGAATAAAATATCTGAAAGACGAGAGACCAAAGACAAAATAACCAAGGAGACTGTTAAAGTTGTCTATGTCCAGTGGGATAAGGCAATGATGGTTATGGGAGTGGAAAGAATGAGGTAGAAGTGAAAGAACTTTGTGAAGGTAGAAGCAAGACTTGAAAACTGATTAGATATTGGGGATCTAGAAGTAAATCAAAATAAAATGAAGTTATAAATCTTAGTGACAGGGAAGATGGTGGTAATGTTCTCTGTAACAAATAGGAAGTTTGGTGTAGGGAAGGTGTAGGATAAAAGATAATGAATTGCATTTTCACCACACCAAAATCTAGACTGAGATGTCTAGAAGGCAATAAATACACGGTACTAAAGTTCAAATGAGACACCAAAGATAAATACATAGGCTTGGGAGCCTGCATTTAGATGAGAATTGAGTGCATAGGCATGGATGAGATCAGCAAGGTAGAGTTTATTAAGAAAATAGTCTTTGATGATACCTGTGTTTTAGGGCTGCTTGAGTTGGGTGATGATGCAGTACAGAAGATAAACAACAATTTGTCAGAGAGGTAAGAATACAACAAGAAAATAGCAATGCCTCAAAAGTAATGGAGGAAAAAAAGGATAAACAGAGAAAGTCTAAGATGAAGATACATAGTTAGACATCATTTTAATCTGAGAAAGATCTGGGCATTTAGTAGACTGCAAGTTCATTATGAATTAACAATGTGATATGGCTGCCAAAAAAGCTGAAATGATTTTAGGATGCATATACAGAGGCCTCCCTTCCAAGAGTAAGGAGGTGATTTTCCTCTTTACTCTGTCTTGGAGAGATCACGTTTCAAGTATTATATTCAGTTCTGCATACTGTTAGTGTAATATTTTATATTTGTATTTTTGACATTATAATTACTCTTCAATGTCATATTTATTGTTTCATATTAGAATTATAGCATAGGATTCCAATATGGGGTCACATAAGCTAAATGGTCCTAATGCCCATAGAAGAGCAAATCAGACAGTTGTATTTTTTCACTGTGTTGGTAAGCAAAATGGGCTCTTAGCACTTAGTTGGCTTTTGTTTCCTTTGAGTAATTCGGCGTATTTCATTGAGTCTTACTAGGCACTAAGCCCCAGGCCCAAACCCCTATTAGGTCTAAAACCTATGTGGATGTAGATTGGTAACTAAGGTGGGGCCAAAGGTGGGGCTAACTCAGGGGAGGGCCTAGTTTACACATGAGTTTGAGTGATAGGTTTGGGACATCAGAGGCTCTTGGACCACATGGGTTTAAGTAGCCTCTTTGTAACGATTTTAGGTCACGTGGGTGAGTCGCATGTGTAACTCACCCCTGACACTGAAAAAGATATAAAACCAGGGGTTTGGCTTTCTCTTCTTTGGAGCTCTTACCCACAGCAGTGGTGGTACAAGTGACTCTAGGCCAGCCCATGTTATGAGCTCCCATGCCGAACCTAGATGTTGGTAACTATGAATCTGTATTTGGTCTGTCTGTCAATGTTTGTAATTTGTTTGGGGCTCTCACTTGTGCTGGTGGGCTGATGTGGAGACTCTGGGCAGCTGTAGCTAAGGGCCCTCCAGCTTGTAACCCAGATGCTGAGACTTCGTTAAACTCTGGTAACTATATATTGGGATTTGAATCAGACAAAGTCTGCCTGTCGATGTTTGTACTTTGTTTATATTTTGCGCTGAAGTTCAGGGTACTGCTCTTTTCCCCTGAACTAAGTGAATGATATTTGTATGCTGAATTAAAGTAAGCTCGTGAACCCCTTAACTTTGCTTTCCTTAGTTAAGCAGATCAAAAGAACCTGTGCTTTTGCAGCGTGCTGGTAGCGTTCTTGTTGTTGGGGTTGTGTTGGTCTTTCACCCCCACAGCAGCTGCTAGCCTGATTGTTGAAACACACTGTTAATTCAATAAAGAAGATAAGACATGCAGACTTTTGATTGAATGAACTCTTGACCTTCTTGAGGGCCTTTGAGTTATTCTTTTACTGCCCTCGTTAACTTTGGATCCTGCCACTAATCGTTGGTCCCCATAAAGAAATATGCCCTACCCAAACTTCATCCAACTGTGATATCAGCAAGGTACCCCAAGAACTTTTCCACCATGTCATGGTCTGATAAAGAATAATTACCCCTCCTACATCTGCCACCAATTAGCAGTTCTTAACCAAGTCCATTTTATTGGACATAACCTTGCCACCAGAACCCCAGCTTGGAGCATGTTCCCTCACCAGCACAGTTTCCCTCACCCTCAGGCTAGGGCGAGCTTCTTGTATGTGGAGACAAACCCCTGGCTGTTTATTTTTGTCATATAGTTTGCATGTTTTGTTTGCCTCTTGCTATGTAGCATAACAATAAAGCTCATGATTATATCATGAGTATCAATTTTCTAGAAATCTGGAAACTGAGTATTTGCTTTAACCTGATCTTTTTTTTAAAATTTATTTATTTAATATATTTAGTTTTCAGCATTGGTTTTCACAAGAGTTTGAATTTTGAATTTTCTCCCCATTTCTACCCTCCTGCCCACTCCAAGATGGCATATATTCTGGTTGCCCCGTTCCCCAGTCAGCAATCTCTTCTGTCACCCCACTCCTCCCCATCCTCTTTTCCTTTCGTTTCTTGCAGGGCAAGATAAATTTCTGTGCCCAATTGCCTGTGTATCTTATTTCCTAGTTGCATGCAAAAACTATTTTTTTGTTTTTGAACATCTGTTTTCAAAACTTTGAGTTCCAAATTCTCTCCCCTCTTCCCTTCCCACCTACCCTCCTTAAGAAGGCAAGCAATTCAACATAGGCCACATGTGCATCATTGTGTAAAACCCTTCCCCAATACTCATGTTGTGAAAGACTAACTGTATTTCGCTCCTTCCTAATCTATCCCCCTTTAATGAATTTTCTCCCTTGATGCTGTCCCTTTTTGAAAGTGTTTGTTTTTGATTACCTCTTCCCCTTGTCTGCCCTCCCTTCTATCATCCCCTGCTTTTTATCTTCTTCCTCCTTCTTTCCTGTGGGGTAAGATACCCAATTGAGTGTGTATGATACTCCCTCCTTAAATAAAATCCAGCAAGAGCAAGATTCACTCATTCCCCCTCACCTGCTACCTCTTCCCTTCCTACAGAACTGCTTTTTCTTGCCACTTTTATGTGAGATAATTTACCCTATTCTATCTCTCCCTTTTTCCCTCTCTCAATGTATTCCTCTCTCATCCTTTAATTAGATTTTATTTTTTTAGATATCCCTTCATATTCAACTCACCCTGTGCCCTCTGTCCATATATATATATATATATATATATACACACATATATATACACATACATATATACACATACATATATACATACATACACACACATATATATATACACATACACACACAGACACACACACACATACACACACACACATATATATATACATATATATATATATACGTACATATATATGCATATTCCCTTCACCTACCCTAATACTGAGGTCTCATGAATCATACACATCATCTTTCCATGTAGGAATGTAAACAAAACAGCTATACTGTCTCTCTTTTCTGTCCTGCCCTCTATACCCTACCCCACAAGCAAAACTGATTTCTTCCTTCTTTCTATAAATATGCTTACATCCAACCAAAGAAACAAACAAAATATTTGGTTTTGAGATGGGCATCCTCACAACCTCTCCCTCCCTTTCATTGCTAAATTCTAGGAAAAACTTTTGTTCCCTCAAATGCCTTACCACTCATGCCTTTCTCTTATTTTTTTCAGTCTGGTTTCCATTCATACTACTCCATCAAAATTGCTCTTCCCAAGGTCCTCCATGACCTCATAATCTCATAATAGCTGAATAAAATACCTCCTTTTTGCCGCACCTATATCTGTTAACCATCACTCCCGTCCATGACACTGCTCTCAACTACTTTTCTCAACCATCAAATGACCCTTTCTTGATCTCCTTTCCTGATTCTCACTCCTCCAGCCCTCTAAAGGTGGTTATCCCTCAAGGTTCTGTTCTTATGTCTCCTCTTTTTTTCTTTCTACACGATCTCTCTTTCTACTAGAATTTCCTCCTACAGCTTCAAAAATCAGTTTTATTTCTATGGCTCTCAAAACTATCTATAGCCCCACTCTTTGCCCTCTTTCAAATTCCAGGCCCATATTTCCAATCACCTGCTGAACATCTCTACTTTGAGGGTCTTCTGAGACCATAAATTCAACATATCAAAAACTGAACTGTTTTTTATTTTACCCCAAATATTCTCCCCTTAACTTCCCTATTTCTGTCAATGGTACTAGGATCCTCCCAGTCAACAATGATCTAAGCCTTGCAATCACCTTTGAGTCTGCCCTCTCCCTCACTCCCCACACCCAAACAGTTGTCAAGTCATCTAAATTCTACATACACAAACTACCTCCCACCTTCAGCTTTCTCTCCACCCAAACAGAGACATCAAATAAGTTTAGGTACTCTCCTGCACTACTGTCTTGTGCACTTGAACAGTCTTCCTGCAACCAAACCTCTCTTAGATTCTTCTACTTTCATAGTTTTCCAAGTAAGCTTCCTAATATACAGATCTGACAGTATCACTTACCTTCCTCGAAATCGTCAGTGGCTCTCCCTTGCCTGCTGAATAGAAAACAAACTCTTTAGCCTAATAGACAAATAAATTAATATAAATTAGCATCAACCCACCTTAATCTTATTTTGTATCACTCTTATTCACATATTTATCCTACATCATCCTGCTTCCATACATGCTGATCTCTGGAACTAAAACATTTTATTCTCATGTCATCATCCATTAAAATCTTTTTCTATCAAAAGCCTAGCATAAGTGTTACCTCCTAGTGTCTCCAATTAGAATATTCACTCAACAAATGTCACACATCTGTTTGAAATCACCTCTGCACATAATCATATTCTCACCTGAATTATGCTTGTTTGTATTACATGATGTTTAATTTTTTACTACATTGTAAGGCATTGCAAGGACATGGGCTATGTCATTTCATTTCTTATCTTTATATGTTCAGTGCTCAGCACAAGGCCTGACACATTATAGGTACTTAATAAGTGTTAAATTATACTCTTGCAATTTCTGGAAAAATTGAAAAATAGGCAGATATTAAGCTTAGACTAATATCTTATACCACATGTAACAATAAACTCCAAATGGACATGTGACCTGAATATTAAAAACACTACTGTAAAAAAAAAGGAAGAAAATCAGATCAGGTACCTTTCATCTCACTAAGTAGAGGATTGATTCTTAACCAATCACAAGATAGAGGTGATTAGAAAAGAGACAATTTCAAGTAAGTAATGACCTTTGAAATTTTTTTCATAAACAAAATTAGTGTGACTGTGATGAGCAAGGAAATAGTCCACTGGGTAAACAGGCCTTGTAACCAACATCTTTAAGAAACTTCTTTTATTCAAGATATGGAGTCAATTATATATAAAAACAGAAATATGTAAGGCCAAAAGCCTTTTCCAGTAAATTATTGGTCAAAGGATAAAAATAAACAGTCTTCAAATGAAGAAGTTTAAACCATTAACAACCATATCAAAGAATGCTCCAAATTACAATAAGAGAAAGGCAAATCAAAATAACTGATTCACCATACACAGCAATTCGGCAAAGATGACAAAAGAGGGGAATAAGCAATATTAAAGGGATTATGGAAATATGGATACACTAGTCCACTCTTAATGGAACTGTGAATTGATCAAACCATTCTGAGGAGTAATTTGGATTTATAAAATGAGTGCCGAACATTTTTCCACTCTTATTCCTGCCAAGGTGGTCGGTAATATGCTATAACAAAAGGTTATATATACACCAATGTATTTGTAGAATTCCTTTTATAATATCAAAGAACTAGAAATAATATAGATGACTATTGATTAGTGACTGACTAAACAAGTTGTGACACGAATACAATTGATAATTATTATGCTATATAAGTGGGTAGAGTTTACTTCATGGAGGATGTATGAAGCTGAGATGAGTTCCTTCTGGCTACTTCCCTAGAGCCATTTGCTCAGCAATGAAGTCACAGTTCTTTAGCTCCTGATATAGCAAAGGGAAAAGGTCTGGATTTAACCTAGATAGGATATACCACCAAACCAAGAAGAGCTGCCCAATCAGTAAAGTTTAAAAAAAGATAAAATTTCAGTACTTTCATTCTTATACCAATATTCTGCATGTAAATATTTGGAATTCTTCATGGAATTCACCATGGAGAAATTGGAGTGGCATCAAGCACATGGATAAACGTGGCAAAGTAAACCTGAAAATGTATATCAAGACCCTGGCTACTTCTTCTGATTTGTATTTCTGTCCATGACTTCTTGGGTCCCTCAGTTAGAACTGAATGCTAGTAGGTGGATGGTGCAGAAAACAATTGGTTGAAATGTTTTTGGAAAATATTTTCTATTTTTGTTCTGTTTATAATTGTTTTCCCATTTTCATCCTTGAATGTCCTTGGGATGCTAGATATAGAACATTGCATATACTTTCAAATTTTGTTGGGCACAAATTACTTCTGCTGGAGTACTTTTTCACTATTTCTTTTTCATTATTTGTTAGAAGGGATGATTCAGCTATATGGGGGGAGTTGATGTAAAATACAAGATATTAATTAAATTAATATGAAATAAAGAGAAAATACCATCTAATAACAGATGGAAAAATGTCCATTGGTTTGCTTCAAAAATCTCTGCCAGAATCAGGGGTTGTTGTTTTGAAAAAGCAAAAGCAAAACAAAACAAAAAAGAGAATAATCTTTAAAAAAAATTAAAAGTAGAGATACAGAAGTAACAATTATTTGAAATAAATATTATTTTGATTTTCTTCTCCATTTGTATTTGAATAGATTCTTTGCTATACAAATGAAATTTTTAAAAGGAGAAAATACATAAGTAATTATTTTGTAATCATCTGAACTGAGCTGAATGTTTTCCTTCCCTTTCATAAGCAGCATCTTAGAATGTTTTCTTGTGAAAGAACAGTCATATTTTCAACATGGCCATACTCTCATTTGCTTTCACTATTAAAACTGAAGTATGACCTTTGTTGTCATAAATACCACCACCACAACCATCATCATTATCTATAATATAAAAACAACAACAATCCACTAGATTCAGACTCAAGAGGCCTGGGTCCAAATGTCAAATGCTTTATTATACTTATGATCTTGGACAATTCATTGAATTCTCTGGACCTCTGATTTCTTCATTTATAAAATATGGGAGTTCAACCAAACAATCTCTAATGAACCTTACAACTCTAAATCACTTTTTAAATCTATAATGAATAATAATTACTTGTGTTTCCATAGCACATTAAAATTTAGAAGGCACTCCCCTCATAATATAAACTTAGGGGCAGGTAATCAAAATATTATTACCCTCATTTTTATGATAGGAAAATGAAAACTATGCAATATTAGTTGGTCATACATCTTGTAAATACTGGAGCTGGCACCCAATCCCAGACATTTTAATTCTGAAACTAGAGTTCTTTTCACAGTGCAATGGTGCAGGACCCATTAAACTATGATTGCCACAATTGATTACATAGCATCTAATCAGTGATTTCTATGATACTTCTTTTGATAAATAGCAGTATGTTCTTCTTAGGATGTTGTAACTTTAAGTACCATCCTTCTCTGAAGAATGCAAATTAACTTGTATTGCTTGATAGAGAATATATAACTTCGTGAACACATTTATGTGTCATTATATTCATAACCTAGGTTTTTTCTCCATGTTAAGGTTCTCATGCATTGGAAATTAGTACATTCCCCTCCCCATAAAGTGTGTAAGTTAATATATAAATGTAGAACCCAAGAGGAAATTATAAATGCCTCCATTAGAAGGGATTTTATCCTCATAACAGAGAACAACCCAAGGCTACCCTCCTAGCAATGGCCAGGCAGTTGAAAGGCAGAACTCCCTGAGATGGCTCATGATTATTTTAATTGGCTGATCTACTATATACCTATGTAGTTTTAATTGTTTCACACTTATTTTTACTTTCATTATTAAAACCAGAAAAGGTTAACCCCATATGGTTAAATATTGCTTCATAGATAAGGATCCAACTGGAACCAAGAGATAACAATTTGGATCATAAATAAAATTCTTCCTAACCCTTTTGTGATCCTCACATAGATTGGAAAACATTTCCACTTCACAGGATTTTAATCCTATGAACCTCGGTTGCCTCCTCTGTAAAGCAGAAATAATGATACTACTTACCTCCCAGGGATGTTGTAAGGATCAAAAGAAAAAATATTTATAAAACATTTAACAGTGCCTGACACAGAATAGGCGCTTAATAAATGCTTGATTCCTTCCCTTCTTTCCTTTACCTTTTATGTTTTTCAAGCATCTCAAAGTGTAGATTTTCAAAAAGGTATCAGATAATATCTTCTTTTCTCACCAATAAACATCAAGGAATGCCTGAAAAATAAGGGATCACCCCTAACATATGAGATGGAACTTTTTCTGTACAAAAGGGAAAATTAGGAAGTTATATTGAAAGCTGCAACAACACCACCCCTATATGATAACAGATTAGAAAGACCACAGAACTCCCATCCTATGGCCAGTATTCCTGAGGACTTAAACTATACAGGATATCCTTTAACCAAGCTCATTCTGATATTTAAGTTTTATGCATGGGATTTCTCCTTTTTCCTTCCCTAATTGGGGTGCTGAATTACTACATAATAACTAATATTAAGAGTTCTTTTCTATCAAATGTAGTAATTAAAATAAGTAGAAATTATTGATCATGTCTTCTTTTTATCTTAAAACTCCTAGAACTCACATAGAGAGCCTTCATTCAATCTTCTACATTGTGCATCTAAAGCAAATGGACTAGGAATTTTAGGAAGTCATGGTCAATAAAGATTTACAGTGCTATCATATGTATTGAAGTATTTAAAGCAAACATTTTATAAACATTCCTATAAATGCATAAATAATTTTATCATGTAGACTCCTTTATTATTCCTTTTTTCTAGTCATTTAATCAGCAAGTATGATTCACAAGGTATCTGGAGGGTAACAAGAATGGTCAAGGCACTTAAGGTGGAATTCAAGAATGAGTTGGAGAAATGAAGTATGTTCACTATGGAAAGAAGAAGAAGAAGAAGAAGAAGAAGAAGAAGAAGAAGAAGAAGAAGAAGAAGAAGAAGAAGATGATGATGATGATGATGATGAAGAAGGAGAAGAAGATGATGAAGAAGAAGAAGGAGAAGAAGAAGGAGAATAAGAAGAAGAAGGAGAAAGAGAAGAAGGAGAAGAAAGAGAAGAAGAAGAAGAAGAAGAAGAAGAAGAAGAAGAAGAAGAAG